>MU856848.1:55106-123514 GCA_033296705.1 Chaetomidium leptoderma | reverse complement strand
AACAAGATATCTGGAGGCTGGTCATAACATCATCTTTGCCAGACGTGACTGGAATTTGGCCGGTGGATGGCTCGGCTGGCTTACTGGCGGACTCGACCGGCTTGGAATGGGTTACGGCGAACGACTCCATTCCAGCCCGGCCGTGTTGTGCTCACCCGCCGTGGGGATTTTGACTTTGCAAAGGCGAGACAACAAATGAGAACGAGCGGTATAGCGGACAACTGGAATGTCTCAGTTGCCGAGATGATGGGATGGAGGATGTGGTGGGCGGGAATGTCTTGTTTGTTGACATCACGAGCCAAAGAGAACCAGCTCGATAACTGAGCATGGCATCGCCCGTCCGCCGTGTTGCGGTCGTCGTATGGGCAATGTCGGATTAGATGCTTCGGTATCCATTCGCTGTCCTTCATGGCATCAGAGATATCAAAATGTGATCCCCACCAAAGACGTTGGGGTTGGGGCCTCACAACGGGGACAATCACAGCTCAAAACTCCATGGTGGATACTTGTAGACCACGAGACCTGGAACAGACGTGGTATCTTGACAATGCACTCCCAAGTAAACACCTGAACACCGTTGCACCATCCATAATGCGTCAGGTGGCAGCAGTCAATGCAATGCCACAAATGCGATTTTGGAGAGATCATAAAGGGACCCCTTTCATTCAGTGCCCTCGAACCATCCCGTCCACGACGCCGAAGTGGGCTGGGCTTGTCTCTATCCTCCCTGCTGTCCTCCCCAACCATCGATAAATCCCCGAAACCCAGGTATCAACGTCGAAATCGAGATGCCCAAGAGAAAAGAAATAGAACGGGAAGAAGAATAAAAGAAAAATCTGGCTATGAGCTGATCCCATATGTGCAACGAATCAAGTCCTGAAGAGGACCGGCCGCACAAGGCAAACCTGGGGATTCACCCACACCTTAGTGCGACCCATGGCGGTGGCGGTGGAGGTGGTTGTTCAGCTCACGACGCGCCTTGTCGGCGCCAAGGGTCGAAGTGACGGTGACGGTCTCGGTAGCCACCATGACATACTGGACTGTCTCGATGATGACGACCTTGCGGACCACGTTACCCTCGGTGACGTAGTCAGTGCGAACAAGCTCGTAGCCAGCAGGGACGGGAGGGTCCGACGGGATCGGGGCGGGAGAAGGGGAAGGAGCGGCTGCCAGGCCGTTGAGCTCGGGGGCCGAAGTCGGCTTCTCCTTGAACACGCCGCCAGGAAGGTCCTTGTTGGACGGAGCGGGCACCGGGGACGGCTCCGGGACCGGCTCCGGGGCTGGGGCCGGCTTACCCATCGCAGGACCAGGGCCACGGTGAATGGTAGCACCGCCGGGGAGGGACTCGCCAATCATGCCGCTAAGCTTCTCAGTGCTCGCGATCATGGGCGGGGTCGCCATCTGGCACTTGCGCTGCGTATCCTCATCCAGGAGCGAGAAGATAGGGCAGTCGGAGATGCGGCCACTCAGATTGGTGCACTGGTCAACAGCGGACTGGAGGAATTTAGAGTCCCAGCCGCTGATGAAGTCAGCGTGGTAGCCAAAACCTAATAAACAAAGTTAGCATGCACCCGGACTATGAATAGACTAGCAATCACATACCGTCAACATCTCCGTTGGAGATGACGAACTCGCCGGGCACGCCGATGAAGGCATTGGTAGCCCAGATTGTCTCGAAAAACAGACCAGGCAGCTTGACGTCGAACCCATCGGGACAGTTTCCATTAAGAACTTCGTCGGGGTACGCAACGTGGGACCTGTGGTCGGGAGAGTTGGTGTCTTTGCCGTTCCAGCACGAAGGGAAGGAGATCTCGAACCGGACTCCATCCTTGCAGTTGGAATCCAAGTAGTTCTTGTCGGGCAGGTAGTGCCGATACAAAGCCGGCTCACCGTCCCTCTTGTAGTTGAGGCAGTTGAAGCCGATGGCGCGCTGGGCAAGGGCATTCTGCTTCGTCTGCCCAAGGGAACCCCAATCCGACTTCGGCGGGTCAGGGAGCAGGTGGCTGAGCCCGGCAATCGAGTAGTTGCGACGAGAGGTATCTCCAGCAATCATGCGGAAATCATTGGGGAATGCCTTGATTCCCTTCTTGGTATCCTTCAAGTCGCGGTTCAGGAAGTAATAGCTGGTAAGTGGTCAGCGCAAGGCGTCTCGGGGAAGGGGAAGCACGGGCAACTCACGCAAGCATGCCGCCGACCTGTTGAACCTCCTGGTAAGAGCCGTTGGCGTGCTTGAAGTAGACATTCGGCGCCCAGTAGGCCGACTTGTCCTCAGCCACACCGCAGGAGGTGCACTCGCCATTGGCGAGGTCCTCGTATGTCGCCTTCTCGTTGAATCCTGCAAGTGAAGTTGTTAATGAGGCAAAGTCCGAGAAACAGAATGCCGAGGCGCTCTCGCGCTGGCTTGTCCCAATTTATTTCGGGGCGCGTTAAAATCACCTACCGGAAGAACCATGAATCGCGTGAGCGTGCGGCGACATAGCGCCCGGGTTGATCAGAGGATCAAGACGAGCGAGGCCAACACGGCCGCGGCATTCCATGCGCCAAAAGGCCTCGACACCGCCCAGCGATGCGAGAATCGCGAGCGCAGCGTCGAATCTCATGTTGCCGAATGCAAAGGAGTGACTTGTGGTCTAGATGGGGTGTGATATAATCGTCGATCGACGAAAAGAGTGTGATAATTTATCGCGGGGTTGGTGTCGGCAACCTGCAGCCGGCGTGGTTAGCACTCTTGCCGACTTTCTCAAATCATTGTTTGGTGGGTTGGTGATTGCAGAGGAGGGCAGGCGGGTGGGCGGGGAAGAAGGTGTTGTAACCACTGGGTTGGGATGAAAAGAATGCCCGGGGTTGCTGGTGAGGTGAAGAAGGCATGCGAACAGAACGTAGCGGGGGGTTGTTCGGCTTCCACAACTAATAAACGCACCGGTTTGACCAGGTGAGGTGAGCGTAAATTGTCGGGAACCACAGGCACAGGCCAGCAACCCGACCACGGATGACAGTTCACAGCCGTCTGGTTCACAAGCGTATCCAACTTGTGACCCCGGGGGAGCTGCTATCGCTTTCTCGTCTCGTACCTGATCCGCTGTTTGCGCACACAAAGCCCAGCTCTCGCCTTCTCGACTCGGTCAATGATTGTGTCGGTTGCGATATTGAAGACCGTCGGGGGATGTCGTCAAGGCAGGCTCCGAGTGTACTTAGAAACGAAGGTTGGCGATCAACACGAAAACTCGAAATGAATGAGGGTAGGGAACCGATGTCGTCGTCGCAAAGTAAGGAACGTGGGTCCCGGATAAGGGAGTCAAAAACAGTGAAAGTGAGTGTTGTGGCCCGAAGGAGTCGAAGACGAGGCGCAAAAGACGACGGGAGAAGAAGGGAGCGGGTGGAAGGGGAGAAGTGTGACATGCGCCAAAGATAACCCGAATCAGGGACCCTGTGGAGCTGCGTCCTTCGGTGGCTCGTGGGTAACGAGTTAGAGGGGTCCAGCATTCAGTTTCTGCATTTCTTCAGGACGGGAAAGGGCAGCCAAGGGGAAACGGCCCCTTGCAGGGGTGACGCGGGACGCTCTTTCCATAAGCAGCGCTGGGCTAGAAAAAGCAGGCCTCTGGTTGGCTGGGTGGGTGGGACAGAGGCTTGGGCTGCTTGGATTAAGGGGGCGCTCCAGGGATTAAACACTCATCCCGCGGCGCTTGTGCCTGGCTAACGCAGGAACGCCATTGCAACTGCACGAGTGTGGGTGAGCCGCTTTTCCGAGGACAGCGTTGGGGGGATGGATACCCCTGCCGACTGGACATTACCACCACTACGATCGACTCCGAGCAATCAATGACCGGCGAATTCTGGGAGAAGTGTGGCATCCTCGTGCTGTTGGCTTGATGACTCGGCGTGAGACGGATATTATTTGGCAATCTTGAGAGCGGCGCACACCACTCCACACAACTGACATCAGCATCTCACCAGGGAGTCGCACTTGTGGCCAGCCTTCAGTTGCTCAACGGGTGCCTTTAACTAGTCACAGCAGCTCTCGTGACCGGCAAACTCATCATCGTTACCGCCCTCGCTCAGCATTTGGGGCGTTGCGACATCGCCCGGTCGGGTTGGAGAACAGCAGGGCTTGGGGGTGACGACGAGGACAGATTCCTCCTCTCGAAATGGCGGAGAGGAGTTGGGTGACCTCAGTGGCGCGCACCGAGCCGTTGATGGAGAGCGGGGTCTCCGCACATCAGGTGAAATGGAAGGGGGCACGAAGGAAACCCAAGGATCGGATGAGCGCCAAAGGCTGAAACAGTTTCAGGCTTGGTTTGCGCTAGCATCTTTCCGGGCTGCCCTCCATCTAAATACTCGGTTAGCCAATCACACCGCTAGAGCACAACATCCCTCTCCTAGGGTAAATGGCCGGGGATTGCTGGGCGTCGCTCATCCCGCTGCAGGGACCTTGATGAGCGCAGATTGGTTTCCCCTTTCTTTGGGCCTCGAAAACGCTGCTCATCGGTGCGCCAACGACTCGTTTGAGGAGTCAAGTGACTGCTGCCAAGACCCGCTTTCATCCAGAAACACTGATTAAGGTAAGTTTCCAGGTTGGTGGCAGAAACACCCCCAACAACTTGACGGCATTGAGTGATCGGCATCGTCGCAAACACCGGCTTCCAGGTTTGGGCAGGTGGTATCAACTTGAAAGCGCCATGGTGCATTTGCCAGCACATTTGGGATGGATGCGATAAACCAGACAAGATCTCGCAGCGGGTGCAACCTCCCGCGGCAAGATCGACGGGCAACTGGGCGAAGATGCGCATGATATGTAGCTCCGTACCGATCCTCATTTCTTGCAGGTACAGGGAGCGAGATGCCGGATTCCCATCCACGTTCGGATTTGCATGGCCAAAAGCTTGGCATTGTATGAAATGCGCTAAGCGGGGCGCACCCCACCAGCGCCACTCTTCGGCTTCCGAGGCGGGGCTACGCCACACTTCAGACGACATGCGTGGCTGGGTTAGGTGACTTGCGCTAACCGACCACGATCGATCGAGCTAGGCTTAGCGCAGCGCGTCTTGGCCCTGTGGTTGCAACATCCAACCCTCGTGCCTCTGCTCTAAAAGACACATTGGGTGTTTGCAGCACCTGCCCGCGTGGCCCAGCAGTTCCCTCCTAATGCCTTGCTGACGTTCTTTGACTTGCTTGATTTGTTTGAATCCGCAGACGACACAATGGACGATCTCGCCGGCTTGAACTGGTCGGCGCCCAACCAAGGGAAACCTGCGCAATCGGCGCCGCCGAACCCCGCCGCCGCGACCTACCCCTCCCTGCGCCCGACCCCGTCCCCCTTCGCATCCGGCCGCAACACCCCAGTGTCGGCCCAGGGATCCGGCGGTATTGGAGCCAAACCGCCAGCGCCCAAGCCAGCGCAGGACAGCTTCAACAACCTCCTCAACTTCGGCGCCGGAAAGAGCAGCGCGAATCTGAGTCTGCGCGAGCGGCAAGACCAGCTGGAAGCCGAGAAGAGGAGGAAGGAGGAGGAGAGGCGAAAACAGGCTCAGGCGCACTACGGGGATGGACGTTTCTTTGACTCGCTTGGCCAGAATTCATCGGGCTCACTGAGGACACCGTCTCCTGCCATCTCGGCGCCGCCTTTCGGGAAGGGGCCAAGTTCAGGGTTACAAAATGGGAAGTTAGCAGCCGAGTCGGACGATGATCTGTTCGCAGCGTTCAGTGCCAGCACCAAGGTCGACAACTCCAGCCACTACCCGCCACCGCCTTCGAGCAATCCTTCTCCCGCGAACGCCCCCGGCCTGAACCTGAGCAATCCGCAGGCATGGAACAAGCCCACGGCATCGAGTAGCGGGGGCTTTGGTGACCAGGATGATGACCCGTTTGGGCTCAATGAGTTCAAAACAAAGACCAGTGCACCTGCTGCTCCGGCTGCCGACAACGACGACGACGACGACGACCTGCTAGGAGACCTGGGCAAGCCGGTGGATCAAGTCAGGAAGAAGGCAGCCCCGACGTTTGCGCGAGAACCGGAGCCGGGGAAAGCTATCGAGGACTCGTCCTCGGATTCTGAGGCCGAGGCTGAGCCACCTGCCCCATCCGATGATCCTTTCGACCGGGCTGTGGCCCAGCTCGTGGACTACGGGTTCACCCCTGAAAACGCGAGGAGGGGCCTTACAGAAAGCGGGGCGGGGCTCAATGTCCAGGCGGCCGTCAACTGGCTGCTGGACGATGCCCACAGACAGGCAAAGGAGAAGACTAAGGGTCGAGGAGGCGCTAAGGAGATGCCCAGAGAAACCGCCGAGCGAGCCCCAAGTCGGTCCCGGAATGGGACGCCATCCTGGATGAGAGAGGGGTCACCGGGCGACGCTACTACCAGGAGCAGAG
The DNA here is from genome assembly GCA_033296705.1 of Chaetomidium leptoderma. Lineage (NCBI taxonomy): Eukaryota > Fungi > Ascomycota > Sordariomycetes > Sordariales > Chaetomiaceae > Chaetomidium > Chaetomidium leptoderma. Next base: position 117,148 of record MU856848.1, on the reverse strand, counting down.
AGAACCGGTCACCGGCGCCTATGGACGGGGATTTCACCAAGACAGCCGCCGCTGTGGGAACGAGTTTCCTCAAGTCAGCAAACAGTCTTTGGAAGACCGGGCAAAAGAAAGTCCAAAAAGCGGTCGCGGAGCTTCAGCAAGACGGAGACCCAAACCAGCCCAAGTGGATGCGGTCGGCCGCCCAAGACCGTGCCGGCGCCGGCGGCGCAGGCAGACAGATGGCTGATGTCACGGACGAGGCTATGATGTTGGAATCGGGAGGACGAGCCGAACGAAGACCAGGGAAGTCAGCACTTGAGAGCCACACTCCGAACGAAGCTCGGTCCCGTGGCCGCTCGCCAGCTCTACCGCCCCGGCAGGGGCAGGGAAGTCAAGTGCCAAAATGGCAACAAGCTTCACAGCCGTCCATAGATCCTCGCTCTCGGCTGGGTAGGCAGGCAGCCGAAGAAGAGGGCTCCCAGGCGTACGTTAGCCCGGCCCGGAGGAAGAAGGCTACCCCCCAGCCGCAGCCGCAGCCGCAGCCGCAGCCGCAGCCAGACGCAGATACACCAGCAGAGCCAGAGCCGGACCTACTCTTCGGGTCGGCTGCGCCTCCGAGGTCTCGACCTACACCACCAGTTCGATCGTCGCAGCCATCACCCGCCTCCCGGCCTGCAGCCCGACCATCACCCGCTCCCCAACCAGTCCCTGCACGGCCTCCTCGCCAGATACCCACGATTTCGCCAATCGCGTTGCAAAACTCAACGAAATGCCGCGTTGAGGGCACGGCGCACTTCAAACGCGGTGATTTCGCAGCCGCCCACGCCTCCTACACATCCTCCCTCACCGCCATCCCGCCAGACCATCCCCTAACCATCCTCCTCCTCTGCAACCGTGCGCTAACAGCGCTCAAAACCGGCGAGCCGCGCCAAGCCGTTGAAGATGCCGACGCCGCCATCCGGCTGATCGGTCCGGGCAAGGGCGAGGGCGAGCAGGTCGAGCTCCAAGGCAGCGGCGACACCCCCACGGACAAGCGCGACATGCGCGACCTCTACGGCAAGGCCCTCGCCCGCAAGGCTGAAGCGCTCGAGCAGATGGAGAAGTGGGCCGACGCCGCCACTGTCTGGCAGGTCTGCGTCGAGGCCGGGCAGGGCGGCGCGGCGGCCGCGGCGGGGAGGCAGCGCTGCCAGAAAGCGCTCGCGCCAAAGCCGGCACCTACGGCAGGACCGGCATCGACTCGCCCAGCAGCGCCCCCGCGCCCAAGACCATCCGCAACTCCGCAAAAGAGCTCCGAGGCCGTGGAGCGTCTGCGAGCAGCGCACAAGGCAGCCGAAAGGGAGGGCGATGAGAAGATCGCGCTGACCGACAGGGTTGACGCGCGCATCGCTGCCTGGCGGGACGGCAAGCGGGACAACTTGCGCGCGCTGCTCGGCAGCCTGGATAACGTACTGTGGGAGGGCAGCGGGTGGAAGAAGGTGGGGCTGCACGAGCTGCTGGTGGCGAACAAGGTCAAGATTGTCTACATGAAGGCCATTGCCAAGACACATCCTGACAAGGTGAGATGCTCTCCGATATATGTGTGTGATGATTCTTGGGGGCGGTTACTGACTGGCAATGGCAGATTACGCAAGACGCGACGACGGAAGTGCGCATGATTGCCGGGACGGTGTTTAGCACGCTGAACGAGGCGTGGGACAAGTTCAAGGCGGAGAATAATATGTGAGTGACCACGATCATGATTAGGCTGGGGACGAAACATGGAAACGGTCCAGATTTAGAGAAGCAAGAAATGGGGGGCCATGCTGGGGCCACCAAAAGCATCGAATGGCTTCAAGAGAGCAACGAAATTATCGTTTATACCCAACCACCACTCATCGCTATCGCTATCGCAAATGCAAAACCCCATGCCATGCAGAAATAGAGTGTCAATGAATTTCCCAAAACGCCGTGCCCCTCCTAAAAACACCTGCCCTTCGATCCCCCGAACCTCAGAGCCCCAACATGCGCCTCACGCCCTCCCGCACCTTGTTCTCATACTCGGCCCTCCGCTCCCGCCACATCTTGGCCGCCTCCACATTCGCGGGGCTCTCGTCGTTCGGCTCGGCCAGCATGCTCATGACGGAAATGAGAATCTTCTCCACCGACTGGATCGGCGACCACCGCTCCGACGCATGCTCATAGTGGTTCGGATCGTCGCCGGGCGGGTGCAAGATCGAGATGCACACTAACCCACTCGGATAAACTAGATAGATAGGTAACCGGGCAATTAGCATGACCAACCTTCCTGATCATCCCCATCTGTGCAAAAAAGGAAGGGAAAGGAAAGGAAACAAAAAGGGCCACCACCTTACCGTTCGGATGCCAGATCTCGCCCAGAAACTTCATGGTCGGCGGCGCGAGCGGGTAGTCCTTGGGGAAGCGCAGCTCGGCCGGGAAGATGCCGCCCTCAAAGGGCGTGCCCTCGGGCCCTTGGATCAGCGCTTCCCAGTTCAGGAGGTCGTCTTCGGCCACGGGGCCGGCCGTGATGCCTTCGGGCGGGTTGTTGGTCAGGGCGCGGTACTCTTGGAGGAGGCGGCGGTGGGCGGTTGATTGTGCCATTTTTGTGTGTTTGTGATGAGGTTGAGGTTGGTTTTGTTCTAGGGTTGGGGAAAGTTGGGAGGCTCGTCGTGGCCGTTGAGTTCGGGGGGTTAGGTGAGTGATGCCGGGAATGGAGTGGTGGGGTTGACCCGTCACCCATCCGAAGTGGCCACTTGCGGGACCTTGACAGGGGACCAACCCCCTGCAACATGGAAGCTTTGGCCACAGCGCAGATCGAGGCTTGGCTTGGCGGGAAGCTGCCGGATCTCTCCGGCAAAAAGCTCACAGCTCTCTTTCCCTCATCCCAGCTCTTCAACAACAATTCGCAGCTTGACTTTTCAGACTCGCGCGCCCGCCATGGCGCCAGTATCGACCCTCCAAAGGGCGCTGAGCCGGAGCCGGGGTCTCCCACGACAACTACACCCCCCATCAATATGTCTTTTCTGTTCCTTCTCCTCCGCGAACCGCCCTCCCGCAACAACCCTCCTCCCTCGATCGCGAAGAACCCTACCCAACCTCCAACAACAACAACAACGGCGCCGCCACCAATCAACCTCCCCCTCCTCCTCCTCATCAACCACCACCAACCCCCGCACCGACCTCCACCGCGCCCTCCTCGACCTCCAAACCCACGCGCCCAACCACGTAAACCTGCCCCGCCTCCAACTCGCCCTGCGCAATCTCTCCGAACCACCAGGCCACGAATCCATCCGCGTCGCATTCCTCAGTGCTGCCACAACCACAACCACAGCAAAGCAACTCCTCCGCCTGGCGCTAGCCGACCCGCTACAGCCGGCCGCGGCGTGGGAGGCGCAGCTGCTGCTGGAGGAGGAGGGACATGATGCCGGAGCGCCGCTGATTGTGAGGGTTGTTGGTGGGGCGGGCGGTGGTGCAGGGCAGATACAGGAGCAGCAGCGGCAGCGGCGTCATGTGATTCCCGAGTTGAGGGTTGAGTCGGCTTTGTTCAAGGGGGCGGATCTGGAGATGGTTGTTGCGCCGCTTGCTTCTACGGCTGCTGTAAGTGGGGAAGGGATTGTGGATGATGCGGTGCTGGTGCCGACGGTGGATGTGGCTGCGACCACGGCGGGGCATGTGGCGCCGGTGGGGACGCCGGTGCATATGGCGCTGTTGGTGGGGGAGGGGGTGCTCGGGGCGGCGTCGGTTCTGTCGCTGCCTGTTTTGGAGGGGCCGGAGGTTATTGCTCGGGCGGTCAACTTCTCGACAAGGGTTGGGGGGGAGGATTTGGTGGATTGTCCGCTTGTCGCGGTCAACGTCGAGGCCGCCAGCGAGGGCTTGGAACTCTTCCGTGTCGATGTCAGCAACGCCATGAAGTACGAGGCGCTGTGGTCAGAGGCCAACGTGGGCCGCATCGCTGAGTGGCTGAGGAAGAGCGCCTTGCCGAGCGACGAGGGGCTTATGAAGGCGCCCGTCCGCAACTTGATCAACTCGCTGCTTCGGAATGCGAGGGCAGCCATCCAGGAGGCGGAGGCTCGCGATTTGTCGGCGGAACTACGAACAAAGGTCTCGCCTGGTACTGTCGCCCACCTGGACCAGGCTCTCGCAGAATGGGCACAAAATGCCCACCAGGAGCTCCAGCAGCAGCTCGATCTGGCCTTTACCACCCGGCCGTGGAGCAAGCTCGGCTGGTGGAAGCTGTTCTGGCGAGCCGACGATGTCGGCATGGTCACGTCGGAGATGGTAGCCCTGCGTTTCCTTCCCCGGGCAGAACAGGGCATAATTTACCTTGCTGGCCGCATACAAGAAGCTGGCGATGTGGGCCAGCCGCTCTACACCGGGCCAACGTTGCCTCAAGCTTCCCCTGGCCCTCAGAAGAAGCAAGACACGGTCGCACCCAGCACGGCCGGCAAATGGCCGACGCACATCCCATTCACAAGGAATTATCTACAAGAAAAGACGGTCCCGTCGCTGCAAGCCCTCGCTCAAAAGCTTGTGGTACAGTCTTCCAGCCTGGCAGGTCTGAGCACCGCCCTGGCGGGTCTCTCATACCTCTCAGCGTTCGGGGCATACGAATGCGGGGCGATTGCGGCCCTGGGCATCGCCTTGAGCTTCCGACGTTTCCAGCAGAAGTGGGAGGCGGCTAGGGAATACTGGGAGGGCGAGGTGCGCGAGGAAGGCCGCAAGGCGATCCGGGCAACCGAGGCTAGCGTTGCCGAGGTTTTGGACAGGGCAGGCAGGACGCCGGACCCCCGAGCTGATCAGGGTGCGCAGTTGGAGGAGCTGAGGAAGGCCGAGGAGATCATCACGCGAGCGGAGGAGGCGCATGCGCGGATAAAGTAGACTTGGTGGGCGTTGTTTCGCCGTGTATAACATGTACTTTACATGATTTTGGAGGCTGGTAGAGTCTCGAGGCTCGGCTCAGTCCCGGGCTTGGGTGAGGCTCACGTCAGCCCTGAACGAAGAGATACCATATCTAGAAGAGAACGACATAATACGTACCCTCGCTGTCAGGGCCAAACCCGCTCTTCCTCTGATAAACGGGGGCGTGCGTCATGGAGTTCTTAGCGCAGTGCTCCATCCCTCAAGGCTTTCCCGTCATCGGGCCTCCCGTTCGTATTGATCTTTTTTTTCTTTTCCCAAAAACCGTTCCGGCTTTCGCTTGTAGAAAGAACCCCGAACGCCAAATCATGTCGAACCATTACGACGCCCTGCCTCTCTAACCCGTTCTGATGATCCCACACATCCAAATGGCAAAACCAAAACCCCTTTTTATCTCCCACCACCGCGACCACCAGCCCTTGCCCTGCTAACCGTCGCCCGTCCTCGAGCGAGACCGACACCCCGGCCGCGAGCGTTGCGGCTGCGGAACATGGGAGCATTCCTAAATCATGTGTTAGCCAGCCATCCTCCACCACCCGCAACTCTTCTCTTGTCTTAGTAATAAACGCACCTCAACATATCGGGAACGATAAAGAACCGCACGTGGCTGCCGCGGATGTAGACCTGCTCGAGATGGATGACGCGCCCGTCGCGCGCCGTCATGGTGATGTCCTTAAGCTGCACGTTCATGTTGTCCTCGGCTATTTTGTTTATCTTTTGTCTTAGCATCAGGCTTTTCGAGGGTGTGGTTTGGGTTGGTGGGTGTACGCACCTTCGATCAGCTTGCCCCGGTAGGTCTGGCCCGAGGTGATTTCGAGGGTCACGATGTGGCCCTGTGGGTTGGTTGCGCGCATGGGTTAGCTCTGGGTTCGACTGCGTGGGTGCGGTGGGGGGGAGGGAGGGAGGGGGCCTGGAAGAGGCATCGCATGCGCACCTGAGCCTCGTTGAGGAGCTTGATGGGGATGCCGATTGTGGACGTCATTTTTGCGGTTGGTGGTGGTCGGGGATGTATCTGTAGAGGAAGTCGTCGATTCGCGGTGTCGTTTGGAGGTGGTGGATTGGTTGATGGTTGAAGCGCGATGCGATGCTGCCGTTGATTTTCCGGAGCTTGCGGTCAGGCTTGGCGTGAGTGGGTTGGCAGACCCACCTTTCCCACTTGGTCCGTCGACGACTCGACTCGACTGAACAAGCACCTGCTTAATCCTGACTTCCTGATTTCCTGGTCTCCTTCTCTCCTTCAATGCTCAACCAAAAACCTCAATGACTCAATGAGGCTGACTACGCGTTAAGCCGCATCGCGCAAGATGGACTGGACACAAAACGCCCACGAAACTCCAAGCAAAGCTAGTCCGGTTCATCACCCGATCCCGTCCCGCAATTTATCGCTGCTGCGGATTGGACTTCTCGGGCCAGCCAAGCGGCACCGGTGCGCCCTTCAACTCTAAACCCACCGGCATCCACGGCTCGGACCCGGAGAGGGGCGGGGGCAGCCCCAAGTCATGTGAAGGCGTATTGGGTGCCGTGATAGGTGCCCGGCGTTACCGCCACAGGTCGATGCTGGCACCGTTGGGCATCAAGCCATGCGCACCGCCGCGATGCGAGGCCACCATGATAGGTTGGCGCCCTGTTTGACATTCCATCTTTTCCTTGAATGTCATCCGTAAGGCAGATGGTTTGTTTGACAAGCCACTGTGCTCCCCGAAAGCCCTCTCTCTCTCACTGATTGGGAGTCAAGGCTGGAACGGCTGCAGGACTTCCGCTCCAATTATTGGCGTTGCCACTGTCACTTACTCTGTGAAATATGACGCCGCTTATGCCCTGTGATTCATCTTGTCACTTCACAGGCGATCTATTCGGTATATAGATCTGCATCTTTCTCTTGTGCCTCGCTACGAGCAAGCTTCGTTCTCTGCACCCCTTCCTACCTGTACGGATCCTGTTTCTGCCAACCCGACCTTGAGATCTCTTAGGCTTTGCCCAATCTTGCCACCCTTTGAGAACGCAAGAAACCCTGCCGACGCCAGATGCATGCAGCATAAGAGCCCTCAAGCGCAGCTGTTCAGGGGTAACCCATTGCCCCTTGCCGCCAACCCCATACCGTAGTTTCCCTTAGACGCTATCTAATACAAGATGCCTACCAAGACCCGCGAATATTATCTGACGACGAGTTCCAGCCGGGACTTTACCTGGTTCTTCTTCAGGCCGCCAGCCACAGCCCAGCCCTCGAGGAATACAGCCGAACCAACACCGCCGCCGTACAGAGTCTCCAAGGCCCGCCGGATAATGCTGCCGTCGATAACAGAAGAGCCAGGACAGGCGCTGATGGCTCCTCCCGATGCCAGAGCGATGACACGAGCCGCCAAGTCTAGGTCAGAGCCAACCAAGCCGAAGAAGTCAAAATCGAAAAAGACAGCGCACAAGGAAGCTGGTCCATGGTCAGATTGGTACGTGAGCGACGACCGCAACTACTTTTGGCGGGCGAGACAGTCTCAAAACGGTACGCCGGCTTCGAATACTTCTTTACTCGCCTCAGCAACAACCTACTGACAGGTGACCAGAAACCTGGGATTACGAATTTACTCCAGGGTATCAAGAACCGGCCCAGATTGAAGACACATCCCCAACCACATCCATCAGCGAGCTTAGTCAATCTCCATCTTCGTCTCCGTCTCAAGAAGACAAGCCGCCCGGCAGCCCCAAGGCTAGCCCGTCTCTGAACGCGACCTCACCCAAAAGCTCCTGGCCGACAATAGTAACAACCTCGACAGGCGAACCAACCGACGACCTCTCGCCCTCTAGCAGCAGGACACTGGTCACTCTCCAAAAGGAGCTCGACGACAGCAACCAACCCAGCACCACCAGTACGGCACTTGTGCCCCTACCCATTCTCCGCGGAAACACCAAGGACGTCAAGAGAGCAAGTAACAACAGCAAGCGGCCCGTGGGCCCGGTCATGCGCCTGATTCAAGAAGGACGCAGCCGCAAGAGCAAGGCCAAGACGGTGACGACCAAGTCCAGGGGCGCCAACAACACAGTAGCATCACTCGCAAAGGGGAGCGGCACCAAGCCTCCAAGTCCGCAACCGCCAGGACAGGCTACCGGTACAGTAAACCTGACCAAGAACCGCGCCGGACTGGCACTGGCAAAGAAGCTGCACGCCAGGGTCAAGTCGGAGAAGGAACTCAAGGTGGACCCCAAGCGGAGGGTGAAGGTTTGGTTGAAGGGGGTCGAGGTTGATCTGACGCCGATACCGTTGGACGTGGAGGGGCTTCCTATTTATCGATGATACCCTTTTACTTTGTTTTTTTACTTTTTACTTTTGTTTACTGCCAACTGCTATATTTATACAACACTGTGATAATCTAATACTTCACCGCTCTGTAGTCTCATAGACAAGTTTCAAAAAGCAGAGAGGAGTCGAAGTCTATTGTAGGTGGTCTTCCATGGTGTTAAATAAATATTACAGCCAATAACCCCCATGACGCTTAACAATGCAATGTACCTCTAAACCCAACAACGCCTTGCCAAAACAAACCAATGTCATACAATCTTTTACTTCCCACCCCCCACTGCCGCCCCCTCAACCACATTCCCCAACGAAGGCTCAATCTCCCCCTGCATCTCCTCCTCCCCCTCCTCAGAGCTGACCTCCTGGTCCCCCTTTTCACGGCGGACCATATCCAACTCGGAAGGATACGAGTCCCCCCCCAAACCAACCACATCAATCCACTCCCAAGCCTCGACCTTGCTCCTCTCCCCATCTCCACCGCCCCCTGGTTGAAGAATAGCCTCATCCCAGTCTGAATCAGCGCCAGCGCCGGCGCCGCCGGCAGCAAGAGGAGGACTCGAAGGACTCGGACCATCCACCAAATCCGCCCTCCCCGTCGCAGCCACAACCACCCCATTCTCCCTCAAAAACTGCAGCTGCGCCCTCACATTGAGCCGGAGCACACGCTCGGGCCGATCCGACTTGAACACGCGCCGCGTCAGCCACGGAAACAGCAGCCCGAAATCACTCTGGTTGAGGTGCGCCGACGAGGGCACATAAAAGAAGTGCGGTCGCCGGATTGTCATCAACTCATCTCCTTCTCCTCCTCCTCCTCCTCCAGAGTCATCATCATCATCCGCCGACCGTGCCAGTGGTCGACGACGAACAAAAAGGGCTGGCGTAACCGGCCCCTCGGCCGCCGGATCGGGCGAGAGGATGCGCGCTTTGGCGTGCAGGTGGTCGGTCCATTTGAAAAAGGCGGCGGACTCGATCGCCAGGAGGGCAGATCCCCCCGGTCCGTCTCCTCCGCCTCCGCTACTACTGCTGCTGCAAGGGGAGTAGTGGTAGCAGGGTAAAGGGAGGTTGTAGAGCGGGGCGGTGGACGCGGACAGCAGCGGGAAGCACCACATGTCGAGGAGGATGGTGGGGTTGTGGGGGGTGATTTGCTTGGTGAGCCGGGAGGTGGGGGACGGGGTGAATAAAGGGGTAGCTTCCGCCTCCTGGAGGGACGGGTGGGCGGCGTAAAAGGTGGATTTGAGGAGCTGCACGACGGTGACGGCGCCAAAGGAGTGGCCCGAGAAGAGGACCCTGCCGGGCTCGAGGATGTCGAGCGCGTTGGTGAACTGGGCGAGGGCGGGTGCCGGCGTGCTGTGGTTGAGGTTGCACGAGGCGAGCGTGCCGCCGCCGCGGTCGAGGGCCGAGAGGGCTTCGAAGACGAGGCCGAGCTCCCACAGGCGGATGCGCAGTTGTCGGTTGCGGGCTTCCCAGGTCTCGCTCGTTTGGGTATGTGGGATGCGGATGTAGGGCACGGCGTGCTGGGTCCGTTTGTGGTGGTTTTGGCTCTTGGGGTCTCGGACGAGCGAGAGCGCGGCACTGCCGTCGCGGTGTTCGGGACAGACGACGACGACGCCGTAGGAGGCCAGTGAGCCGGCCAAGTGGCTGTAGGCGTTGCGGTTGCCGCCAAGGCCGTGGGAGAAGATCATGGTAGGCCATCTCGCGCGAGGCCTGTCGGAGGGCGGAGACAGGAGAGTGGCGTTCTTGTGGGCTGGGATCGAGGTCCAGTGGAGGTGTCGAGGGAGGAAGCTGCAGCAAAGTCAACAAGCCGTCAGTAAGAAGTCTGAGCGGGAAAGACTTACGAGAAGATGGAGGCCAGGGTATTTCCCGCTCCCAGGAACTGGGCATAGGCGGCGATGTGAAGGCGCTGGGGCGCTGGCAGCCACGAAACCCGCTTGCCCCGAGATTCGGGCACGGCAGGGTAGAAGACCCTGAACAGGACGGTTGGGATCTCGGCAGCACCGTCTGGCGCAGGGCTGGGCGACGACAGTTCCGAGACGGGTATCTCGACGTCGACGGTGCCCACCTTGTAGGGGCCCGTGTATTCCGGAAACGAGGGCACCGGGCTGAGGCTGGATGCGAAGGAGGCCATATTGTCTAGGGCTCCAGGGACCCAAGGCTCACTGTCAAGAGCGAGTGAGAAGATGAGTTTGTTTACTGTGTGACGACTGTGTAGGGAACAAATCCAAAGCACAAGATATGTAGCTGCTATGTACTGGCCAGGGTCTTTACGCGTGGATAAAGCTATATACCTGATCCTTCTCAGGATCTGTCTTTGTTGTGTGTAATCCGTGCCTCGGCAGCAGCTGAAGTGGTCGAGAATTTCTTGGACGCTTCCAGGGGGTCCGGACTTACGTCACTCCCCCCTGAGCATGCAATTGGCCCCGGATTCAGGCACCCCACACGCGCACGCGATAAGGTTCCCATGCCAAGAGATCCTATCCTGCGTGCATCCCGCTTCGGCAGCTCGGCTTGACGGCGTGGCAGATGCATTGCAGTGTGTTGTTGAGATGAGCACGAGATCAGACCGAGCTATCAAGACGTCTTGGCTGGAGCTTTGGTAGCTGCTCAATTAAACCCTGAATTGTACGGGGTGACCCCTGGCTTCGACGCTCGACTGAGAGGAGGAAGTAACCCCAGCAACACGACTCTTGGCACAAGTCAGTGCAGTCGGCGCAGTCGGCGCCGCTCGGACCTCGCCGGACGTCACTGTAGTTAGCTCCCCTGGCGGTCAACCAACTCCAACTCACCACCAACAGACAACAGTCCAACACCGCCAATTCAGCTCCCGTCACCGTCACCATCACCACGTCTCTCCCAACCGACCACTCGTCCATCCCACCATCGAACACGCCAACATGACTCGCCACACCCCCGAGTTCATGCGCGCGCGCACCTCCAACCTCTCGCTCCGGTCGCTGGCCATGGAGCAGTCGATGGCCGCCACTCGCTCCGAAGTCGTCGACAACAAGGTGGACGCCAAGAACATGAATCCCGAGGCCTTCATCAAGCCCTACCTCGACTTCATGACCGAGAACCCGACCGTCTTCCACGCCGTCGGCTACTTCAAGGAGAAACTAGCCAAGGCCGGCTACACTGAGGTTCGTGTGTCCCCGTGTTGCGTGCGTTCCTACAGCGCATTCGGCCATGACTAACACGGTCCGTGCTGCTGCAGCTCTCGAGTCGCGACAACTGGGCCGGCAAGCTCGAGCCCGGCGGCAAGTACTACACCACCCGCAACGGCAGCTCCATCATCGCCTTCGCCGTCGGCGAGGCCTACAAGCCCGGAAATGGGTTCGCCATGATCGCCGGCCACATCGACGCCCTCACGGCGCGCTTGAAGCCGACGAGCACGAAGCCCAACACCCACGGCTATGTTCAGTTGGGCGTGGCCCCATACGCCGGCGCTCTGGGCGAGACGTGGTGGGACAGAGACCTGAGCATTGGCGGCCGTGTCATTGTTCGCGACCCGAAGACGGGCAAGACCTCGGTGAGGCTCGTCAAGCTCGACTGGCCGAGTGCGTTGGATCCATCCCATCCCCCTCGTTAGTAAACCACCACCAGCTAACCTCGATTCAGTCGCCCGCATCCCCACGCTCGCCCCTCACTTTGGCCTCGGCATGACAGGCCGCAACAACCGCGAGACCGAGATGGTGCCCATCATCGGCCTGGACAACAGCGATCTGAGCTCCGCCTCCACCTCGCCCGAACAAGTCCTCGGCGGCCAGGGCTCTTTCACCTCGACGCAACCCCCCAAACTTGTCAAGCTCATCAGCAAAGAACTCGACATCACCGACCACAGCACCATCCTCAACTGGGAACTCGAGCTCTTTGATTGCCAACCCGCCACCGTGGGCGGCATGGACAAGGAGTTCATCTTTGCCGGCCGGATCGACGACAAGCTCTGCTCCTGGGCCGCCTTCATGGCCCTCTTACACGCCAAGGCCGACCCCTCGGAAGCCGGCATCAAGCTGGTCGCGCTCTTCGACGACGAAGAGATCGGCTCCCTCCTCCGGCAGGGCGCCAAGGGCAACTTCTTGCCCATCACCATCGAGCGCGCCGTCGAGAGCCTCGCCAGCTCTTCCAAAACCACCACCACCGCCGCCGCTATCGGCCCAGGCCTGATGGGCCAGACCTACGCGTCCTCGTTCCTCGTCTCGTCCGACGTCACCCACGCCGCCCACCCCAACTTCCCGCAGACCAACCTCGCGGGCCACTCGCCGCGCCTCAACGTGGGCGTGGCTCTCTGCGTCGACGCGTCGGCCCACATGACCACCGACAGCGTTTCCATGGCCATCCTGGACCGCGTCGCCGAACTGGCCGGCTGCGTCAACCAGCGCCACATGATCCGCAACGACTCCCGCTCCGGCGGCACCGTCGGCCCCATGCTGAGCGCCGCCATGGGCGTCAAGGCGGCCGACGTGGGCATCCCCCAGCTGAGCATGCACAGCATCCGCGCGACGACGGGGAGTCTGGATCCCGGCCTGGGCGTCAAGTTCTACAAGGGCTTCTTGGATCACTGGGCGGCCGTGGATCGCGAGTGGCGGGCGTAGATGGGTTTTGTAATGGGTTTGTTTGTGTACAGAGGAGAGATACCCTGGACAATTTTGGATAGAGGATGCATGAAGTAGAGAAGTGGACAAGTGTATATTGGTCTTGGACCTGTAGCATAAGAGCAAGAGCTGTCAACACAGCAGATTCGGATCTCGAGAGAAAGATAACCAGGATGGGGTATAAATGGTGCCAGAGTACTCGTATCCATGGCCATAACTCATCACCGCTTCCTCTCACCCCCTCCCCGACCCCGACCCCTTCTTACCCTGCAACCCCCTCTCCCCGTCCCCCCTCAACCTACCCTCCTCCCCAACAGTCTCCTCCTCCCCCCCTTCCTCACTTTTCAGCTCCTCCTCCCCCCCCTCACTTTTCAGCTCCTCCTCACTCCTCAAGTCCTCCTCATCCTCACTCTTCAAAATCTCCTCCTCCTCATCCTCATCCTCATCATCATCATCATCATCCTCATCCCCAACAACCCCTCCCCCCGAACCCCCCCCTTGCTCCCCCACCGCCGGCCGCCTCTTCTCAAAGTCCTGCTTATGCGCCTCCGCCATGGCCTGCAAGATGGATCTCTTGCCCAGGGTATCCGCCCTACCGCGTCTCCTGAAAGTTCCACTGGGTCCGATTCCGATTCCGATCCCGCCTTCTTCCATGGCTGTTGTTGTGGCTGTTGCTGTTGTTGTGTCCACACCGCCGTCCACTGGCCAGTCACGGCCTGCTGCTGCTGGTGTGGGTGTTTTTGCTGCTGTGCCTGGTCTTTCCGAGGCAGGTCTGGGTCTGGGTCTGGGTGAGGGGGTGGGGAGTACGGCAGCGGTGGCGGTGGTGGTTGTAGTTGGAGTTGCTGTTGCTGCTGCCGCCGCCGCTGCTGTTGCTGCTTCCAGGCTGGGGCGCTGGACAAACTGCTCGAGCTGGGTGTAGGGCAGGGGCGTGTCGCGCGCGGCCTTGTACTGGGCCACGTTGGCGCAGTGTTCGTTCTCGACGCGCAGCAGCGTCCACATGCCGCGGCGGACGACCTCGGCCAAGGCGACCATGAAGGAGACGAGGGTGCTGTGCTGCGTGTTGTGCGTGAAGATGGCGTAAAAGATCCACGAGAAGCGGAGGATCGGGTCGACGACCATGATGACGTAGTAGATCCAGACCGGCCGGATCGCCGTGATGTTGCGGAGGAGTTTCTTGTTGGCGCCGGCTTGTAGGAGAGAGAAATCCATAAAGAGGTCCCAGATTGCTGGTATCTGTTAGTCAGGCTAGCTACTATAGAGCGGGACAAGAAAAAAAAAAGAGTGGGTAGAGCTTACAGCAATACACGGCGTTGATGGAGGCAAAGGCGATGAAGAAGCTCAGGTTGGTATTGCTGTCGCCGATACGGTAGAGACTGAGCCATAAAGCCGTCAAGATCGTCATGGTGTATTTTCCGCAGTTGACCAGGTGCGGAAACACATTCCGCGTGTCGCGATAACGTCTGATACATTGCAGGGCACGCCATATCGGCGGAAGAGCGGCAAAGAATCCGAGGAGGCGCGAATGCGACGAGTTGCACTGCACAGGGTCGTTCCAACGATTCGCGTACAGGCAGAAGAAGAGCTCGATGTTCTGCCAGGAGGTCAGTCTATCTGAGACATGTAAAGAGGGGGAAAGGGAAAGGCAGGGAGGCCACGTACGCAGACAGCGTAAGTCAACGAACACCAGATATCGCCTAGAAAGAAATCCCGAAACTCTACTGGGTACAAGCCCGAGAGTAACAACCGATACTGCAAAGATTGTCAGCCAAGCTGGGATACCCGGGGACTTCGATTGGGGGCGGGTGCATACATGGGAGTACAAGAACCACCTCCTAGCCTTGTGATGCAGGATCGGTGCCGGAAAGAACAGTATGACGAGCGATATGCCGACGAGGATGACGGGGTAATAAAGATACATGTCCTCCCAGTTCCCCAGCCTCGAAAAATTGAGCCAGAAGAGCACACCAAACAAAGCAAAGAAGAAGCTGGGGAACTCGGCCAGCTGCCTCCAGTCCAGGAAATTCCGCGCGTCGAACTCAAAGATGAACGGATAGTTGACCTTGTTCTTTGTCCACACCCGGCAAACCAGGGTGAACAGGCTGAAGAGGAGGAGCACGAGGAAATACCCTCCGTATAGCTGCATCAAGTAGCTCGTCTCTTCGACAAAGTTGTCGTCCTCGTCGTCACCGAGGAGGAACTGGGTGCCGTAGATGAGGCCCTGGACGGCAAAGACGGCGCCGATGCCGATCAGCAACCCGCTACGGAACGCACTGTCGGACGAATCCCCGGTGCGCTTGTGCAGGGCTCGCAGCTTTCCGGCGGCGATCTTGTGGTTGCCCTTCTCAAAGTACCGCGCGTACAGATCTTCGACGGTACGTATGTGTCCGTCTAGGATGTCACTGTTGACGAACCACGACTTGTTCACCTTTTCGTTCATGTACCGGTATGGCGGACGAGCATGCACGGCCTTGTCGTACTTCTTGTTGAGCTTGCGCAACGCTGTCCGGTTCAACACGGCGTATGATTTCAGCAACTCGAGGCTACGGTAGAATTCCTGCAACGCCAGCTTGAGCTTCCGCTTCGCCGTCCGGTACGGAACGTCCTCGCCCTGGGGCACCCGCACATAGTCGCGGCCCTCGTCCATGGTCTGGCCGGCCATGACGGGGGTCCGCGTCATTTTTTGCAAGGCTTTCGAGTTGGGCCCAGGTTTGAGGAACCTATCCTTGAGCGGGCCGATCCAGTCCCGGTTGCCATCCTTGGACCGGCCCTCGGCGTCCTCGTCGCTACCATTGCGCCCCTGTTCCCGTTTCCGCTTGGCCTCGGCAATCTCGGCGGTGCGTCTGTTGCGCATCTCGTGGAGCTGCGCTCGAAGGGCGGCCAGACGCTCCGTTGCCTGGTCCTCCTTGTCCTTGTAGAACGTCTCGATCTTGTCCAGTTCGCTGTCAAGGAAGGCGAAAAAGTCGCGTTCGGCCGAACGAACGTAATCTAGATTTTGCATCCCAATCTCCATCTTGTTTGGCGTCTGTCGAGTGGTCGTAGAGTTGTTTGTGAAGAGCCGAGAAACGCGCAGACGAGGTGTCGTGGCCATCCCGCCCGAAGGGAGAGTGAGCAAGGACGGGGAGCGGTGGTCGTGGTGGTCCGGCCGCCCGGTAGCCCTCACCGTAGCGCTGCGCTGGAGGGCGAGACGGTATTGGGTAGGGTCGCCGGTGTTCGACGGGACCCTGAGGGCCGGGGCAGGAAGCTCGAACTCGTTCCTGTCGCTGGCACGCGACGGCGGGAGGCCGAAACTGCCATATTGTACGCCACTTCCCGGTGTCCGGGCCAGCCCCGACCGCTCGTCTCCCTGAGTAGCACTGCTCCCCGGCTTGGCAGCCGCCGATCCGGACCGCGGCAGCCCAGGCTCGCCGACAAGGTTACCGGGCTGGTTGGTTCGCCGCGGCGGCGTGAAGCTGTGGTTGATGCCGAAGAAGCTGGCCGGAGTGTTGGCCTGCCGGGCCTGCGGGGCCTGCGGCGTCTCGGTCCTTCTCGTCAAGGTCGGCGTCGCATTTGCGCGGTTGATGGCGCGGGTGACGTTCTTGACGTGCTTTTTCCCGGCCTTGTAGTTGAGATATTTGACGCGCCATTCTGCGGGTGCACTGCATGTTAGTCTGGGCTGTTTGACGTGTTTACTCCCCGTTCGTGTCGTGGTGATCCCCAACGACTCGCTCTCCCGGAATGCCAGTCGCCCAATCCCAATCGTGGCAGGTGGACAAGGCGACGATCCAATGCATCCGTGTCTCAGCAGAAGGCGGAGGGACATGCATACCTGGAACAGCGTCCTGATCAAGCTCCTTTGCGAACCTTGGCGGCCGTGCGTGTCAGTTTTATCTGCAGTCCCATGCCATGTCTGTCATCTGGTGTCTTACTTCATAACGTCAAGCCCGGCATTGCGTCGGGGTAAAGGGTGCCGGATAACCAGTTAATGGGTTGGCATCCGCTAGGACGGTGGTGGAACGGTCAGGATTTGGGTGAGGCTCCTGCAATTGCAGTAAATCCTTCTTTTTTTTTTTTAGATTGGGATGAACTGCCATTGAACTACGCAATTCATTTCGCCGTCTTGTCCAAGTTTTCCTTTTTCGAACGGTCTCGGCAGGGGCCTGGTCTAGCCTTGCCAGGCTCGATACCGCCGCCACTGCACCGAGCAAAGCCAAGACCCACTGCGGGACAGGGGTCTACTGGGAATCTCGGTGACGCTGTTGCGCTGTTGCGGCTGTTGCGGCTGTGGTGTGGCAGCCGTAGTCACCTATCCTTCCACAGCAGTTGGACAGGCTGTTGCCGGAGAAGATAGCTTTTTCGCCATGTGCATGAAAATCGCCCATTCGGGGCTCTGTGATACCCATTCAAGAGCGAAACGGGCTGGACAGAGCCGCGGAGACCACGCAGTGCCCGGCATCCCCTCCGTAGCGGGTGTTCTGGACGAAACCATGTCTCAGCCGGCCCCAAGAAATCGACAGAGGACGGCGACGACGGGAACAGAGTGGCTGGCCCGGAAACTCCCGCCCGCTTCCCGGCGCCGTCTGTCCAGCCAAGAGACGGACGGACGTTCACGATGACGACTTACATTACCCTGGCCCTCGCGTGTTACAATCATGTGCCGATTCCGTGCCGGTGGAGCGCCATCTCCTGCCATAGGTTCTTGGCTCCGGACATGGCCGAACTTGTACAATACCGAGATCCCGCCATCTCGCCATCCCGCCGGCTCGCCATGCTTTGTGCATTGCATGACTTCGCTGCGCTTTTCGCGAGCGGAGCGCCCACTGAGCGAACCGAAAACCAAGGAGGGCGCGCCAGCGATGCGATGCCGGTGCCTGGCTACCGGACCGGGACGATCCCCGCGCTGGATCGGACGAAGAGAGACCAGAGCGAAAGAGAATCGGCCCCCCGCACAAGGCCCCGCAGAAGCCCCGCAAGGCCGTCATCGCTTGCATGCACCGCGGCCAGCAACTGGGAAGCGCTGCCATTGGTCGGCATCCGTTTCAACTCGCCGAATGATGGCCCGAATCAGCCCCAGCGACAGCCTCCATGTCCGCGGCTTGAGGCTTTGAGCATGTTCGAGCATGCCCAATAGCGCGGCGACGGCATGCGAGGTTTTGCCCCGTGGCAGTTCCCCATTTCTCCATGAAAATGGTGGCACCTTCATGGCAGCTGAGGGTGGCTTGCCTAGCGTGTGGTTCCCGCGCTGGCGGGAATGAAGAAGCTCTCAATGGAAATGAGCTGTGCTGCTCGCTCGGCTGCACCGTCACCGTCACCCCCACTGCGGCAGCGAAGCGGGTCGGTCGCAACGAGATGGACGCTCGGGCCAAATGCACACTCGTCGCTTGCCAGCCAACCAGCCGGCCGAGAAGACGGTCGTCCTTCTCTTCCAGGTTGGGAGGCTGACCGCTCGGCGCTCGCAAAGCTACCCGCCGACCACGGCGGCAACACAGAGCCGCGGTTTGTGGGACGGTCAACCAGGTTTGAGCCTGAAGGCTGGCAGGCGTGCGAGGCGTGTCAGGCATCGGTACGACTGGGAGTGACGCTGGACAGAGCAGAGCGACGGACTGGATTTGCCGCCCGCATCCATCCGCTCCTGATCTTGTTGGTTTTGCGAAACAAAGGTACGTTGCATCTGTGCCTCAGCGACTTTGTTTCGAGCGTTGCCATAAATATTGTGGCGGATGCTGGTGCAGGATGCCGTTGCAGTGCTGAGCCTTGCCCTGTCCAGGCTCCCACTCTCAGTCATAAAGTGAAGGACCTCGTCAATTTCGATGATTGATGAATCGGTCATGCTCTTTTTGTTGTTGGTATTTGCCGATGACCGTGGATGACAGCGCAATTGTTCAAAGCTACCCCACTTGCCCACCCAAGGCCGAACCCCACCCACGTTCAGCTGTGGTGGCCGTCGACCGGGGCTGTCGTACACTAGCGCGAACCGAGTGTGATGATTGCGTCGAACCAGTTTTTTGACCATCTCACTTTGGCGATTCCCCCTCCCTCCCTGGCGGTACATACATACATCGGGTGTTGGGCGTCACCTTATGTGTTATGCCGGCTGGAACAAAGGACGAGATCTGCTACTCTATTTGGCGCCAGTCAGTCGACAAGCACTGACAAGGGCTTCATACCCTTAAACACAGAGGTATTTTCGGCGGACAAAGGAGCCGAGACACGGAAAACGAGAGGGGAGACGCAGAAAAGCAGGATCGTTGTTTTGCTTGCAACAGGGACACCCCATTCGAAAAGGGAACGCAAAGTCGGGCTAGCAGGCCGACCTTGCCCGCCCCTCCAGCAACGCTCGGATCATCTCCACAGATAACATCATCGAACAAGGGGTCGCCAGCACCAGCAGCAGGGCATGCAACGTGGGAGCCGCCAACTTTATCAGAGGTCGCGTCCCCGTTTCCTCTCCGGGCAAACACCACAACCCCCAGACCTCAAATCTCCTCGAAACCTGGGGCACCTCACTAGGCCACCGTCACCATCACATTCAATTTGCATCGAGCGATTGTCACACCGCGAACCGACCAGAGTCTGCTCCGCGCGCAGCCTGTTATTCCCGTCAATCGCTCCCGTGCTGCAGCGCTAGCGTGGTTGGGGCTGGCTGGGCTTGGTGCACACCAACGAAAATCCTCAGCCCACCGACCGACCGACCGACCGCATCGCGCCGACCGCCAACCGTTTCAAGCCGTATACCACCGGCGAACAAAGGCCGCGCTTGTCTTCTGACGTCGACATCTGTGTTCGCCTGTCCTCATCGCGGCCATGTCGCACAGGTGGCCGGCTGAGCCGATGCTGGACCACCAGTATGCTCGCAGGCGAGCGGCGCCTATGGACCCTGCAAGCAATGCCGCCTACACCCACAGCCGCACGAGGACGACGTCGTCGAATACGTTTCCCGCCGGCATGCAAGGGGGCTATTCGAATCCCCCAAACCCTTATTACCACCAGCCACAAACGCATCTCGCCCAACCTCAGGTGAACCACCAGCGCCGCTCGCCGAGCGTCAACACGTTTAGTACCGTCTCGAGCGGCGGGATGCCACCGCCCGCAGCATACAGGACATCGCCGATATTAGACATCAGGAGATCCACCTCGAGCCGTTCCGGCGGAACCCCCGGCTCGCCACAGTCCAGCTATGTCGCGCTTCTCAGGAAACAAAAGGCCACAGTGTGGTGCGATCGTGCGCAACACGAAGACCCGAGGTTACTGGCGCAACAGCGAGCCGCCAAGATGCGAGCAAACCTCGAGGTTGTGGGAGCGGGCAGCGGCCTGGGTATTGGTCCCGTAGGGCCAGGACGTACTTCTACCGGGCTGAGTTCTGCAGGCGGGAAAGTCGCGGCCAAAATCCGGCACCACGGCAAGCCCACCGTCATCGGCTACTCGCCAGGCAACCTCAACGGTGTGAGCGGTGTCCCTCTCCGGCTCAGCGCGACCGAGGTGGAGGGCGAAGGGAGCGAAGAAGACGACGTCGTCGCCCAGAAACTGCACCACCGGAGGACGGGCAGTTCCGGCAGGAACAGCACCGGCAGCGGCAGGAGGGCGATGGCGTACCGCTCGTCCGGAGGCGTCGGGAACGCGGGCGGAGCCACCAAGTGGAGCCCGAGCGGAACGCCAGAGCGGACGGGGTCTTTGAACGAGGACAGACCGGGCGTTCAGGCTCTTGCAGGGGACGACTCGGGCAGCGGGAAGGCGAGGAGCTTCAACAGCGGCAGCAGCGCCGAGCGGCTAGACAACGTTCCCGAGCTCACCGGCAATTCAGCCCACTTGGCGAACAATAGCGCGAAACATGCTACGGTGACGCGCGAGAAGAGCGTCAAGAGCGTCGACGAACTCAAACGGAGGGGCAGTGTCGACGAGCGGACCATGACGCTCACCTCTGGCCGGCTGTACATTGCGAACCCCGATTAACAAGGTTGACAGTTAAAGGAGTGCGAGGGACAGGATCCCTCGAGGCCCGGTTTTGGAACTGTCTTTCTCATTTACGCATGGCATTGCAACACCAACCATTTCTGTCTTTTTCAACCTCGCATATCCCGGAGTTTACCATCTACGGCGGTCATGGCTGGGCATCTACAATCGCTTCGAGCCCTGTCGTTACAACATTTTGTCTTTTTTCCCCTTTTCCATCACAGCCGCTCGTTTACAAGCATGCGGCCTTCCTGTCTGATAATACCCGGATGAGCCAAGGCCACGCACGGATTGGGACGTGTTTTTTAAAAAGCGGGCGGAACGGCATGGGAGTGTTTGGGCGGGGGGTAATCTGGATTCGAGATACCAATGCCAAATCAGAATCGCTGTTTCTCTCGTTCATTCTTTTTGCTTCCACGTTTTGCTTCTTCCCCCGTGACATTGACTTGAAAGCTTTGCGACATTGACTTGAAAGCTTTGCGTGTGGACTGACGGAAGTTCAGGTTGCTGCAACTCCCCAGTTCCTGGAATAGCTCAAGCGAAGGGACGATGACGACAAACCATTGTTCTCGTCCGGGAAATCGAAACCGAGAAACCTTGTAACGCTTGGAGAGAGTTGGAGTTGCGACCTTCCTTGTTGCCCGGGGCTGCCTTGGAAGTCGATCGTATATGACTACCCGTTGATGTCCGACCCGCTTCCATAGAATGGCTCGTTCTGGTAGTCGTTTCGTCATAACTACTAGTACTCGGATCCAGAAGCGGTAACACATTGTGGTATAATGGACGTGTTAAGTACAGGGCAGCTTGGGGCAGGTTACGTTCCATTTTAAGTGTCCTTGTCCTTGCCTGATGTGCGGAACAAACCGCCTGGTTAATTGCGTCCGTCGGCCGTACGTCCGCCGACTCCAAAATTGAGTGAACTTTGTCTTTAATGGAATCCTTTATGCGCACAGGACAAGAATATTGGCGGCGGCATTTATATTGACAATAGCATTATTAGCATAGGTCTTGAAAAATGGGGCTTGGACGCTTGAGTGGTTGCCATTACTGTTGCTTAATGAAGGAAATCGCCGGGCATGATCTCGAAGTTGGCAGACGCCCTAATAAAGAGAGATCAGATGAAAGATCTGAGCTTTTTTCAACTCAAAGTCTAAACAACAGCTGAGCTGCAGAGTTCAACCTTTGCAGGATTCTGCGAAATTGATGATGGACCACTCACGCCCTGACGCCCCATTCAGCCACACCATGCGCCACCTCCATTTAACGACGCGTGACGCGCACGGTTCGGGAAAGGAGTCGCGACTTGGACGCGTTGCACCAAACGAGCACTACAGCTCAATTTACCCAATCGTTGCTTTCAGCCCTCGCCAAAGCAAATCAACTCCACATCCAACTTCCCAACTGCAACTGCCACCGCGGCAATCGAAATCGCGAATCCGGCCAACGACAACTCCATCACCGCGACCGCCTCGTGGCTAGCTACCAATCTAGCCGATCTCTCTATCTCGTGTACACATTTCGCTGCCCTTGTCAGACCCTTCTATTTCTCCCGACGCCAGTCGACGTGCGGGGCGATCGTTCGATGTCTCTCCTCGCCATGTCACCCGACGTCCAGGACCGGGATTTAGCCAGCCGCAAGAGATCCCATGGCGATTTCTTGAATCAAGAGTCCTGCGGGGCTGTAGTCTTCAGGGACTCGGAGCACATCCAAGACGACCATTCGTTGAGCGACAGTAAGTAGCGATCACTTATGGGATACCTTTGGAATCACACCGGCTGAGCCTTCATACTTTGTATCTATAGAGGAAAACGATGTTCGATGTGCTTCGCTTGGGGCTTCGGCCTCGCCTGCGTCAAGGGCCAGCTCCGGCTTGAGCGAACCGGCGTGTAGTCCGCTCGACGGCAACTCACCCTCTCCTACTCCAAACCCCGCATCTCGCTCGACATCTGCCGCACCAACACAGCCTTCAACCGCCAAACTCACAGCACTCAAAGCAGCTGGCGAGCCCCCGAAGAAGAAGAGGGCAACTTCCCAAGAGAAAGCAGCCAAGGATGCGGCGATGAAAATCGAGAAGGACAAGCGGCAAGAGGAACGAGAGAAGAAGAAGCGCGAAAAGGAAGAGGCCGAGAAGCTGAAGGCCGAGCTGAAGGCCGAGCAGAAAGCTGCCAAGGCCGCCGACAAGGAGCAAGAGAAGAAGCAACGCGCAGAGGAGAAGGAGAAGAAGAAGCGTGAAAAGGACGAGGAGGAAGCCAAAAAGACACGCAGTCAAATGAAGCTCACCAGCATGTTCAACCGTACGGCGACGACCCCGAAGAAGAAACCCGCTGTTCCCAAGTCCGAAGACGCGAAGCTGGCCGGCGCCGCATCGAAGAGCGAAGTCAAGGAGCCGACAGTGTACGAGCAGATGTTCCAGCCATTTTTTGTCAAGGAACACGTCCGACTTGCCAGTACCGTCTTGCAGCTGGATGAGGAAACGAGAGAGGCAAAGACCAAGATCTTGGACGAGTATCTTTCGGGCGGGCGCGAACAGCCGATATCCCGCTTCGAGCCCTTGGAAGCTCTCCAGATTCCATACAAAGTCCGCCGTGGGCGTGTCTACCCGAGTGTTAGGAAGATGATGAGCGAGTTTGAGAGCCTCTCATCCAACGCGGCCGGCGACCTCAATACGGAATCACAGAACGCACAAATACGGCATATCATGGAGGCCCTGAAGTCGGTACCGGTGAAGTCGATCAAATTTAGGGAAGACGTGAGACCGCCCTATATCGGCACCATCAGCGGCCTGCCCACGGGTGTCAAGAGCCTCCAGAAACTTGCACGGAGACCCACCTCTAAAATTCTTCCCCTGAACTACGAATATGATTCGGAGGCAGAGTGGCAAGAAGAAGAGGGCGAGGACGTGGATGACTTGGACGAGGAGGAGGATGAGGCGGAGCAGGACGAGGACATGGATGATTTCTTGGATGATTCCGAGGATATTGGCCCCGCGAGGAGGGTCTTTGTAGGGGGCATTGAGCCGGAGAGCACGGGGCCGTGTTGGGAGGACCGTACACGGAGAACCGAGGAGCAGAAGCTGTACAAATACCGATTGGAGTTCATCCTGGGTGAGTTTTGGGTTGAGGTTACCCCTTGGAAGACCACAGTTGCTAACCTTGTTTTTGGCAGAACCGCTTGAACACCGTCACAGCATCGACCCCTTCTCGAGCGCCTACTGGGAGACGCCCAAGTCGAAGGCCAGCACAGGTAACGAATCATCAGCCGCATCCGCATCCACGTCCACACCCGCCACGACGGCCTCCCTTCTTCCCGCTTCGAGTTCCGCCCAGGACGCGCGTACTAACCCGATGGCTCCGCCCCCCGCCCCCTCAGATGCTTTCCAGGCTCTCAACCCCGGCTCTGCAGGCACCAAGAAGTCACAGCAGCCGCTGCCGCTGGATATGCAGCAGAAGCTGAAGGATCTAGTACGCTCCATGCCGAACCTCAGCAAGGTCGGCGTCATTGAGTTGTTTGCGGCGAGCAACGTGGGGTGTCCAAGAGCTCAGATCAAGACGTCGTTTGACGCCTTGTTTGAGAAATCGGGCAAGGTGTTTAAGGTTAAGGGGGAGTAGGCGGCGGCTGGCGCCGTCGTGCTATTGTGCTCTGTGAGCGGACGGCTGTTTTGTTCAGGGAGCTCTGCGTGGTATGTACATACCATGTTGATGTGGGAAGGCCATTAACTGGGATGGATGGAGTTGCCGGGACGGCCAACTGGGGTTGCCGTTTGCTTTTTTGCTCTTGGGGATTATGGGGGATAGAGCATTTGCTGGTTTAGCCCAGAAAATAGTCGGTGTACCAGAAAGTGAGTGGACGGGTATTCGGTGTTGGAGAAAGGTGGAGGGTCGGGGGTTCTGGTTGGAGTTTTTAAACGGCTTGCGTTTGCTGCATGCATACATACAGAGGGACACACATTGACCCATCTAACGATTTTCTTTGGCATGTTTACAGGAATTCCATTTCTGTTGATAGACGGAGACCATTCCAGCATCTGCCGGGTACTCCCCCTATGTTACAAATATTTGCGCTTCGATTTCTCATCTTTCTCTCCTGGTGCCCTTCCATCATGCTACCGGCTGTCATACAAAAAGGGTCAACATCCAGGCTATCCCCCTGGGGAAAGCACCGCGGGTATCAAAACCATCATTATCCGTCCTTTCTCAACGCCTTGCAGTCAAATCCCAGATGCCCTCGGCCCGCCCCAAAACCAAAAAACGCGGTGCCATGGAAGGCTAACCCCCTAAAACTTGGTGGGCATGAAATGCTGTGAATCCTCCCTCTGCTGCGCAGCAGACTGTGGGAAGGCAGCGATACCGGCCACAATACCAGCGGCCATGAAGCCCAGCGAGACGATGGACCAAATAACGCCCCAGCACTGAGACGAACCCCCGTACCGCTTCGCAAAGACGGACGCGTCAGAGCTGTTGACCTTGCGCAGGATGAGATCATCGCACTATATCCCCCCACCGTCCGTTAGCAGCCGCCAAAAAAACTCTCCCATACTCGATTGATGTCAGTCAGGGGCGCGCGCAACTCGCAACTACTCACAATATCCCAGACGCTATAAAGCGAGCTCATGACGCCAATAAACAACACCACAAACCGCAGCGCCTCGGCATGCGCAATAAACCAACAGCCCACCAGCAAGCCCACGGCCGCCAGCACGGTCCCGATGGTCAACCAATCCCGGCGGCCCCACCACAGCGTCAGCAGGAAACAGACGCCGATGACGAGGCTGGCAATCTTGCTCGCGTTGATGTTGAAGCCGGCAAACGTCAGCAGCGCCCCGATCAGCGACGACCCCAGGTAGCCCGCCGGCAGCGTGATGGCGTTGCGCCCGCCTTGCATGTGCGTCACGCCGCCCTCGCGCGGGTCGAGTGAGATGGATTTGACGCGGCCGCCTGTCAGGAGGCAGGCGAGGGCGTGGCCGAATTCGTGGAAGGCGATTACTAGCATCTGTTTTTACGGGTTAGTTAGATCTGACAAGACACAATTGTGTATGTATGTATATACCTTGAACGGCCACAGCACCCAGCGCACATAGGGCAGGTTCCACAAGAGGGCGATGACCACGACGTAGGCGGCGATGATGCCGAGGGTGACCTTTTGGGCGTCGTTGACTGTCATATCGCGGCGCGACAGCACCACGGCCGCCGACGAGGTGGCTGCCGACATGCGGGCGATGTGGGGGACGGCGGCGCCTGCTGAGGCGGCGGTGGTGAGCCAGCTCCGGCGCACGGGGGGGCGGAGGGCCGGAGGGGGCATCGCGGCGGTTTTTTCTTGGTTACGGTGACTTGGAGATTTCGTTCAGTTTCCGGTGGGAAGGGGGCACAAAGCCAGGTCGTCGTGGGTGAGGTTATCGTGGTAGTGGGGGGGGGTTGAGTCGTCGGAGTTTGTTGGACGGTTGATTAGCGCTGATGATAGAGCGGTGGAGGTGGTGAAATGGAGAAAAAGGGAAGATTGGACTGGACGATTGTGAAACGCTGAAATGGCGGCAACAGTGGCACGGTTTTGTGGTGAAGACCCGACAGATGCTTGCGCGTCCAGCATGGCGTTGGCTGCTGATCTGACCTGCTGGTCGGGCCTTGGCGGTGGCTTGGCTCCCGTCCACGGGCTCGGCGTCTGATCTGTCGCAGGCGAACCGATTTAAATGACCGTGTGCCGTATTTGAATGACCGTGTCTAACCCTTTTGGGTGCTAGGCCCCACATAGGGTCTCCCCACCCGAATTTCGCAGCGCGCCCCATCAACACCCCCCAAGCATCACCGCCTCCCAGACTGAGTGGATAGCATACTTGCATTGAAGCTATCGCGAGCCACACATCCAGGTACCCAATTTGAAAAAACGCAGTTCTATTCAATGTACCCAGTAGCCGACAGCGACCATCAACAACCTACATTTATTAGCTCAGGCGGAGGGCAGGCGGAAATACCAGGGTTAGGGTTACCAAAGCAGGGCGCGCCGCGAACGACGACCATCAACAGCCTCAATTCAAAATAGGCACCACCACAAGGCTGGCAAGGCTAGTATAGGGGGCAGTAAGGGCATGGAAGGTAAGCGGTCTAGGCTGGCAGTATAACTATGTTCTCTTTTCCTGAACAAGATAGATTTTATCGCGTTTTCGGGCGATTGAATGGAACTACGTTTTTCAAATTGGGTGCCCCGATACGTCGCTCGCGATGGCTTCAATGCAAAGTTGTCATCAAGTTAGTCTGGGAGGTGGTAGGGATCTTCTATGTGGGGCCTAGCACCCAAAAGAGTTAGACACGGTCATTCAAATACGGCACACGGTCACTTCGGTCGCAGGTGCTGGGGATATTTTTAGCGTCGCAGCGCTACCGCGCTTGGCAGGGAAGTGCCGTTCTGTGGGGAGCCCTCCCCTGAATCCGGCGGGGGTGATGCTTGCTCTGGAGGGGCAGGAACCCCCAAGGCTCTAACTTTAGCTTCAAGTTCAAGTTGTTGAATGTTGCTTCACTCACCAGCGACGGTTGCGACACGATCATGGCCCTCAGCACGGCCCACGTCCGCATCGCGCGGCCAACCAACGACATCGACAGACTGCTGCCCTTCTACCGCGACGGCCTAGGGTTCGAGGTTCTGGGTGCCTTCGCCGAGCACCAAGGTTTTGACGGCGTGATGCTGGGCCACAAATCAGCCGGCTACCATCTCGAGTTCACGCGCCACCGCACCCACGACGCCGGCAGGGCGCCGACCCAGGACAACCTCCTCATCTTCTATCTCCCGGACGACAGCCACTACGCCAGCGCGGTAGCGCAGATGGAGGGCAGTGGCTTCCCAGCCGTTGCGAGCTTCAACCCCTACTGGGACCGGTGCGGCAAGACGTTTGAGGACGCCGACGGATACAGGGTGGTGCTGGCGAACATGGCCCCTCCGTATATCTCTTCCGTCTGAAGTCGCGCCGCCGTCTCTTTATTTACTACCCACACTTCTCTGTGCTCAACACCACTCAGCGTAGACTACATATGTACATACACTGGAATCCCCGCTGATAGGAATGTGATTCCATCACTGTTACACAACGGTGTCTTGGATCGTGCGTCCACATTGCGGATAAAGGAAGTGCATGCAGGCAATATCGAATAGGCGGGGGTGCAAGGGATAGGAACCTCAAGTTTAAAAGCGTGTAGCTCCCCTCTCTTCCTCCTACCCATCGCAGCGGCAAACATGGCGTGGTCTCGACTCTGGCGGTTTTGCCTTGTGGTGGTAGCCACAGCTGCCGTAAAGAGCCAACAGACGGGACAGCACCTGGACTGGCCGCGATGGTGCGGGAAGGTCTATCAGCCTGGGTGAGTGGTAGTATCGCCAGACTGTACAAACCATGGGCGCTCGCTGACCGGTCCAGGTATCCGAACTTTGACCCTGGCGGTCAGACACTCCCTCCTCCGCTTGTTCCCGGCGCGCCACTCCTCCATGTCCAATTCCAGCCGCGGTACAGCCTCTACTTGGACAGCGAAGAATACGGCGAGTTTGTTGTCAACGCCGAATTCTCACCATACCACGGCACGCCCTGGCCAAACACCACCAGCTCGTCCAAGTGGGCGAACCGGCTCATCTTCTCCATCAACCTAGTCGAGAATGATGACCCCCTTGTGCAGACCACAGTCCCCATCAACACCACCGGCAACATCTTCCGCTTCGAACTCTCCCGCCTGAAACCAAGCCTCGCCCCCATCAAAGCCGTCCTCTATGGCGCCCCCGAAAACGGTACGCCAACCTGGACGGCCACCACCACCCTCTCCTACCTCCCTTCGAAGCCGGCCGGCGGCGGCAGCGTCACGCGCATCGACAACCTGCGCGGCGGTCTCTACGTCAGCATCAGCGCCCAAACAAACCACACCTTCTTCACCCCCTTTTTCCCCTACGGCTTCTACGCCTCGTACGACAACTTTCTCGCGCACAACTCCACCGCGCTGATCGACGCCTACGCCGCCCTGGGCCTCAACGCCATGACACCGCTCACCACCTACCACGACTCATCCTTCCTCCTCGACTACATGTCCTCCTCCTCCTCCTCCTCTAGTGAGCCAAACAAAACCAAAAGCAACACCCTCCCCCTCCACTTCATGTACAGCCTCCGCGACGACTACCAGAACCAATCCTACCTCGAAACCAACGTCCTCGCCGCGCGCAACGCATCGGGCCTCTTCGCCTACTGGAGCGCCGACGAGCCCGACGGGTGGCAGGACCCGTTCGCCGCGCCGCAGGCCGCGCACGCGCGCATCCGCAGCGACGCCCTAGACCCGTACCACCCCGTCGCCGTGACGCTGAACTGTCGCGACTACTATTTTGCCGAGTACTCGGCCGCCGCCGACCTGCTCATGATGGATGTATACCCCATCGGTATCAATGCGACGTGGTCGAAATGGGGCACGGAATGTAATGCGACGTATGGAGACTGTGGGTGTGATGGGTGTGCGGGGACGGTGTGGGATGTGGCGGAGCGGATGGGGGAGTTGAGGCGTCGCGAGCGGTGGTTGGGCAGGTGGCCGAAGACGGTGGTTTTTAATCAGCAGAGCTTTCATGGGGAGGATTATTGGTTGAGGGATCCGAGTGAGGGCGAGACTTGGGTTATGGCCTTGTTGGCGGTGAATCGGGGGGCCAAGGGCGTCATTTCGTGGGTTTGGCCTACGAGTGGGGAGTTGGCGGCGGCGCATGGGAAGTTGGCGGCGGTGTTGACGGGGGCTGATGTGGTGGGTTTTGTGGTGGCAGGGGAGGGCCCGAGGGCCATGAGAGTTGAGGTGTCTGGGACCGAGATGGAGGTGGTGGACGTGGCGAGTTGGGTTGTGGGAGGGAGGATGCTGGTGAGTGTGGTCAATGGGGGGTATGTGGATATCGAAGGCGTAGAGGTGCTGGTGCCCAACGCGACGGTTATCGAGAGCACGCCGTGGGGGAGTGTGCGGTGGTCATTGGAGGGAGAGAGGTTGTCGGTGCCGCTGCTGCCGGCGCTGGCAACGAGTCTGATCATCTTAGATTTACGGGGAGGATGATGACGTGAAGGTAATGTGGATGCAGTTGAACGCTATCCTAGGGTATATCCGTTGAACTCAGTTTTGCCTCCTATATCTAATATCACCTCCTCCATCCCTCACAACCCAACCATTTTCCTCTCCTCACCTCCCCGCCCACCTCTTCTCCAACCACCTCAACGGCACATACAGCACCCCCGACACGACAAAAGCCAACTCAAATCCGATATCCCCCGTCGTCTGCGCAATCGGCCCCGTCCACCACACCTGCGCCATGCTCGGCACGACCAGCCCAAAGCTCAACACGCCCGCCCCGAGCGCGGCGACCCCCCAAGGCAACCGGCTCGCATCATTCCACGCCTCGGGGTCATAGGCCGTACAATCCGCCCCCCGAAACCAAAAATGCTCGACCAGCACGACAGCCAAAAACGCCGAGCTCCAATACCCAATCAAGGCCACGACATTCTCCAGATTCACAAAGAAATCCGCCGCGGCCCGGATGGCGACGGGGATGACAATGACGACAAAAACCACCGAAAACAAATACCTCGGCACTTTCACCAAAAACGGCGCCAGCAATTGCAGGTTCAGCGTCACGCTGTAGCTGGTCGCCGCCAGGTTGCCCAGCAGCGAGAAGGAGAGCAGCACGACCAAAAACTTGCCGAACCCGCCCGCGGGCGCCAGCATGGCGGCCAGCACGCCGCCGACCAGCGTCTCGTCGTAGGCGGCCTGCCAGTGCGGCACGTTGGGGATGGCGTTGCCGATGGCGGCGCCGAGCGTCATGAGCAGGATGGTCGGGGTGGCTAGGCCGAGGTAGGAGTAGGTGAAGATTTTGAGGCTTTACATCATATATACACGTTAGCGGGGGGTTAATCAGGGGGGAGAGAAAGGGGGGGAGGGAAAACGCACGAAGAAGTGTCTGGTTTGAGATAGGTGGTGAAATCCGACGAGAGACAGGCCCACGGCACCATGTACGAGGCGACAATCATGCCAAACGACAGCACCGACGAGGCGGGCGGCGGTTCGGCGTAGGTGACCTGCTTGTGCAGCTCGCTACCGCCCGTGCCGACGGCCACGATGATGGAGATTATCGCGGGGATCCAGGCGTAGCGCTCGTAGATGTGCAGCACCGTAAAGCCGCAGAAGGAGATGCCCAGCGTCAGGACGGCCGTGATGACGATGCCGACCGTCACGCTCAGGTTGCCGTCGGCGACCGACGACAGGCACTGGCCGCCGATCACCGCCATGATGACGCAGAAGCTGATGAGGGTGGCTAGGTTGAGCAGCACGGGGATCGACACCAGGTAACGACTGGGAGGGCGTTAGTAAAAAGTTGTTGAGGATAGTGAGGTTGGGGGCTGCTCACCCAAAGCTGTACCGCGCCTGCAGCATCTGTCTCATGCCGATCTTCGGGCCCAGCGTGCAGAGATAGGCCGGCAGGAGGGTGGTCAACAGGGTAAAAAACAGAATGACCAAGGCGCTGTTCCTCAGGTCGAGTCCGTACACGGGAGCGAGCATGCCAAACGTAATCCTAAAAGTTGTCAGACCAGTTTCCCTCCCTCACACCTCACACACTGCTGCATGCATCCCTACTACTTACCCCAGGATGTTCGTATTCATGGACCACCACAGCGTAAAGATATTGACGGTCCTCTCGACGGTCCGCTCCTTGACGGGGATCGGCGTGATGCCCCGGACCTCGACCCGGCCGAACGAGGCCGCTTTGTAGAAGAGGTCCCGGAGGCAGGCCCCTCGGCCGGCGGGGTCAGCAGGAACGGCGCCGTGGTCGGGGCTCCGTTCCGGGTCGCTGCCCGCTGGTGGTTTCTCATCGAGTCCGGTATCCGGGGTCATTGTGAAGTGAGTGGGTCTTTTTTTCGGGGACTGGCCGAAGAAAAGAAAAAGCACACTTTGGCCACTTGCACCCAGTTCAGGGAATGGAGAAACAAGTATGAGAGCAAAGAAGGAGTTATCAAGAGAGGTGACTGAAGACGACGATTTCGGTCAAGCTAAAAAAATGATCTAGCAATATTTGCTCAGCTCCTAAGCCGGCGAATATGTGGTGAGTAACACCCGGGACCCACCACCGCGGAGATGGACCCGGCCGATCGGCAGGGTAACCTAAAAGGGCAGGCCCAGACCTGATCACAAGCTTCTAGTGGTGGGACATGACTGTTGAGATGCATCTCGTCTGATAAAGAGAGCAGATTGCCACAGGGTCCCTCTTCAAACCTGGACGGGGCGTGCAAGTAACTGTTCCTTTCCATATCGATAATCAGGGTATCTTCTGTCTCAGCCGACGGAACCAGTCCTTCGCCGATTGTTACTTGAGTGCGACACAATATACTTACTGCTGCAGAACGAAAACGGTTGTGTTCTCGTGGGCCTGAGAAAACCAATTGCTGGCTGTTGACCGTGAGAGACACACGACAGTGTCCCTCGTGTCCGTACCCCGCGGTTATCTTCGTCTGGTAATTTCTGAGGCCGGACCCGGCCCCCCCCACGCGACGGTCCGCGCCAAGCCGGTTCTTGCCGACTCCGACTAGGTCCTCGGCCTAAATCCCCCCGGGCGGTTCATGTCCAGGGTTAGGGATCGTAACGCATCTTCCAAGGTTCCAACAATCCCTAGGCCAGTCCAACCCAGAACCGTCTCCAAACACTCCCCGGGCCGTTCAGATCCAACCGGCTCCCAGGCTTCCACTTGTTCCTG
Source organism: Chaetomidium leptoderma (assembly GCA_033296705.1). Classification (NCBI taxonomy): domain Eukaryota; kingdom Fungi; phylum Ascomycota; class Sordariomycetes; order Sordariales; family Chaetomiaceae; genus Chaetomidium; species Chaetomidium leptoderma. Next base: position 84,726 of record MU856848.1, on the reverse strand, counting down.
CTGTACTTCTGCTCCTCCTCCCGAACGGCCTCGAGCGCCCTCCAGTCATAGATGGGGACATACTCCCGCTCGCCGTTGGCACGCTTGAGCTGGGCCGCCTCGATCGACTGCAGGAAAGCCACGGCAGCCTCCTTCCGTCGGGTGTCGACCAGGACCATCTTTTTCCGGTGCCGGGTGCTCCCGCTGCTTGCGTTAGTGCTGGTCGGAAGTTGAGTGGTTGTCGCGCTCTGATTGCTCAGCCATTCCTTGGGATCGCGGAGGAACTCTGTCACTCCGTGGCAGGAGAGCAAGTCATCGGCCACCCAGGGGAAGTCGGCGATGCATGGCGCGAGCAGGATGGAGTACGTCCGCAACTGGCACGAATCGGGGAGGAAGCGGCACTTTGCAGCAGTCGTCTTGGAGGGCTGAGAGCCTGTTACTTGGACTCGCCCAGAACCGCTATCCGCGTGATCTGCGGGAGACGGAGCAGCAAGTGATTGGGACGGCCCCTCGTGAAATGAGATTGACGCCCGGGTGGAACGCTGCGCATCGCCAGCCTGGTTGTCCGGCGAGTTGGGCTGGTGCATCGAGACGGAACTCGACAACCTGGGTACGGACAACCCCGCCTCGGTATGACGGCGCGATAGGTCCATCCGGGAGTCGACAAGTGGCTCTCGCTGGGTTTTCGAGGAGATACCCCCATTGTTCGCGGGCGAATGAACCGCGGAGACGACCCGATCGCTGGCGCACCTTCGGATCTTGTTCCGCTCGGGGATGCCGTTCTGCGTGGACGATTCCAAGGGTCTCTTCCGGTTTAGCACGGCCCCGTCCTGCTTTCCAATCCCACCGGAAGTCGCTGATTCGGGCATTTGGGCGTCGGACGATGTCGGCGGTGTCAACTGCCCACCGACTGGCGCGGCTTGGATTTGTGTCGTGGAATCGGGTTTCTTCTTCGTCGGCGAAGTAGGAATGACCGAAATCCGTCGGTCACCGGATCTCAACGATTGAGGCGATGGTGTCATGCCGATGGTGGTGCAAACGGTCGACTGACTTGTTGCATCGACTGTGGTTTTCGGTTCGGACCTCTCTAAAGCTGCGATCCAGCCCAGAAGCTCTTGACTGTCGTCCGGCGGCGGCGCCTCTCTCTCTTTGGCGGCCATCTCCTGCAGCTCTGCGAACGAGATGGCGTCGTGGTAGGTTCGGTCGCAATGGATTTTGCTGACGGATGCAAACCTGGGGCTCCAAAAGCCCGTGTTGCCTTCCTTATCAAAGGAAAAGCAGCGGAGATCGAACACCGGGGGCGTGGGGAAAATCACCGAGGGGCGCTTCCCACCATCAACCCCGGGCTCGATTCGGAGGGAGATGGCTGTGTTATCCTCCGGCCGGACAGACTCTGGGTTGACAGAATAGATAAAGGCCTCAAGCTGTGTTGTGTTGAGCTCGACAACATTCGTGACGACAAACTGGGGCTGCTTCCCAAACCGCTGCACCTCGTCTTTATTCTCGAGACACCCCACGTAGAAATGAGTCCACTTGAGCCTGGGCATGTTGTACGTGCGGGCTTTGGTGGCGTCGAAGCGCGCACCAACGACAGCAAAGTCGCCAATATCCCCAAAATGGCCGATGTATCCTTTCTTGAACTTGATGGCACAAGCGCTGTATGGCCGCCGTAGGGTGCCAAAGTCAAAATACGGATCATCTGCCTTGAGGACGAGGCCTTCTCCGTGTGCAGTAATGCACTTTGCAAAAGCTCGGCGCAGGTCAGAGGCGGTGGAGCGTCTGCCGCAGTCAATGATTTCTCGTTTCACCAGCGAGGATCGACCCGGAACCAGGGTGATGAGGCTCTTGAGGCGCTGGAACCGCTCAGAATGCTTGACTGCCAAAAGCGATTCGTTGTCCACCATGAGCAGGTCATAATAGACGATCATGAGGTGCTCCCAGGGGTGAGGCTGTGAGTCCTTGTCTGTCCCCAGGAAAGAGCCAGATCGCGAGACGTGCTTCCGGATCTTGTGAAAGTCGAGAATCTTGGTGTGCTTATCACTGTAGACCACAAGTTCACCCTCCAGAATGCAGCCGGTCTTCAGGGGGCAGGAGGGCTGCCCAAGTCGCAATGACTTTCGGATTGCGCTATCTCTTGGTTAGAATGAGAGAGTAACAAGGAAAAGACATACATACTCATGTAGGGCCATGCGGTCCTTGGTGCTGTCTTTGCCGCTCTTGGAGAAGATTTGGATGCAGTCGTGACCTTTGCTGAGGTCGATATGAATCTGGCAATACTCGCCGTCCATTTTCTCCTCGCAGCTTATCCGGCCTTCGACCATGGACAAGCAGTGCTTGATGCTCCGACCCTTGAGCCATGTCTGGCGGCCAATTTTGACTCCCAAAGTGGGCTTCATGTACTCTGCGAGCTCACTGCTTCCAGTGACTGTCCGATCGCGTCGTAGGGTGTCGAGGATGCGCCCAGCGACAGCCAAATCATCTTGAACTTTTAGGATTGCTGGAAGAAGGGGGTGGTAGCTCGCACAGACAGCACGCAGGTCCAGAAACACCGGCTCATAGTTCTTCAGGATCAGCCGAGTAAGCCATTTGGCATCTCTCGCCGACGATCGCTGATACAGCTCTCCAATGGAGAGTTCCTGATCAGCAGGCCTGTTTTCCGAGGCTGAGCTGCGCACGGCAGGCGAACTGAAACGACAGGCGGCGGCAATGCTGTGGAGGAGGCCATCGATCTCTTCCACCGTGACAGGCCTGTGAGTAGGGGATATGGGGTTTGGCTGTCTGGGTGTCAGCTTCGAAGTGTTCCCAGCAAGAATCCTGGGACAGTATCCTACCGTCTGCTTGAGGATGCTCTCAACGCAGTCGGCCAAGTCGGCGCGTGCCTCAGGGTTGCTCCATCTTCCAAGCTCTGCAATGCGCGATCGACCCAAGCCAAGCGCACGGCCGATGATGATCTGAAGTTTCTTTTCCCGGATGAAGTAGACTCTGTCGGCCCTCTTCTCGGGGAGCAGGGCAGAAAGGAGAACGGCACTGTTGTGGTCGTCGCGGGAGAGCAGTCCTTGGTGTCCTCTGAACCACTCCCGGATGACGGTCGCGTTGCTTCTCAACCCTGAGCGAGCGAGCCGGTTGTCTTCAAGGCGTTGCAGCAGGTCGCAGACGTAGGAGAAGAGAAAGGGCATGATTTATTCTCGGCATGTGTGAAGATGTGTTGATGTTTGCGCAATATGAGCATCGTGGATTGAAGTAAATACCCGAGATTTTATGGTAGGCAGCAGACGGAGCAACATATCTGGGAGGAGGAGCCACACGAGGCCTGGACTCGACCAAGGCCTTCACTTTCCAGGCTGTCCCGGCTGTGCACTGAGTTAATTCACTCAAGGCAGGCATGAACAGGTCGCGTGGGATCGAGCTGTCTGTTCAAAGACCTTGGCGTGTATTTCGAGCACGTGAGCACGTGAGGTGGTGGGCACCGTGTGCGTTGTTCATCATACTGTACTGCCTATTTACGGTCCAACATTCAATGATCAATCTTCACATCCTTTAGGTATTCAACCAGCGGGCGGCGATGACGAGCTGATGTCAACATCCATCTTCCACGCCTTGATCCGAACCCATCATATAACCTCCCGGAAAAAGGTTGCCCACCTCCGCAAGGCAGCGACCAAGTATGACTGCTATGCCCTTCTTCGGAGCGGCGGTTGCCCGGGCATCATGTACTGCAAAGGCAGCGAGGAGGGTGTGAAAGAATGGGTGGGGACTGTCCAGGTTGGTTGTCGCAAGCACCCTTGGAATAACATACACTGACGGCAATACAGAGACTGCGCTACAAGGACTTCCAGCTGGCATCCAAGCCTGCGCCAGTCGAGTCCAGCGTGGCGAAACCGGAGGAACGGACAGGACTGTTTGAGTTGGAATCTGTCAAGGAGTTTGCAGCCGCCATGGAGAAGAGGGGCCTTTCGGAGTGGTGGAAACGGGGCATGGAGTTTGCATGACCTACGCTGTCTCCACGCCTTGGGATGGGATGGCAAGAGTGGTCTAATACCTACCCATTTCGAGGTCGCGTCTTGGGTTTGCAGGTCAGATCGAGGGGACCACTCCGGGACCTAGCTACACTCCACGTCGATACAGTTGAAATCACCCCCCCCTCCTCCCAAAAACCCTCCCCAACCGTCCCAACACCCCCGCAAACCACGGCGTCGCCCACACGCTCCCTATAATCCGCAATGGCAACAGCACTTTGGTCAGCGCGTACGCCAACCCAATCTCGACCACAACCCTATATTTCGGATCCCGCTCCCACCGCTCCATAACCCCCCCATCCTTTGATTGTTGTTGTTGCACCCCCTGTCCCTCCTCCACCCCCCCCTCCCCAAAACCAAACCACCCCCTCCTCCGAAACCACCGCTCAAACCGCCCCACCCCCTCCCTCACATACCCGCCATAGTGCGCCAGCATGTACGCCACGGGCACGTGGTCGGTAAAGTGAAACAGCCCAAACAGGCCCACCAGCGGCACGACCGCCGTGAGCTCGTGCAGCACCAAGAAGGCGACGACGTGCGTCAGGGGCGCGCCGCGCAGGCGAGACGTGTAGCGCTGGAGCGGGCGCGGGAGGCGGGCGAGGATGCGGTCTGCGCGGGTAATGGATGCTTTTGTGTTTGCTTTTGCCGCTGGAGGAGGAGGAGGAGGAGGAGGAGGGTTGGTGCTGTAGGGTCTTGATGTTTTTGGATGCCGTCGTGGTGGGTTACCGCGGGGTGAGAAGGGAGCTCGGCGCGGGGCGGCGGCGGCGGGGGGTCGGAAAGCGCGGGTGAGGGATTGGAGGGGGCGCATGGCGGTGGTTGTGAGGGAAAAGCTGCCCTGCGAGTAGGTGGGTGGGAAGGGTTCGTGTTTCGCTTGTATTCGAGATGGAAGCGTTGTCGGGTTGCTCAAGTTCGTGTCGGCCGAAGTTTGGTGGGGTCCAATTGGTACTGTACTAATTGTGCACGGGCCATGGCCTTCTCGTTGCCCGTAACAACCAAGCCCCTGAGCTCCCTGAGGGAACCCCTGAATGGACCTCATACCCGACAGAGGTCGTCGTCAACCTTTGGCCATACCCATAGTCATTGTCAACACAGTGGTAAGCAAACTCTGGAAATTTATTTCTAGTTCTATTTCCTGTTCTCTGTTTTCTCGCTCCCTTGTTTACTGCTAATATTTCTCACCCCTTACTCTCCATTTCCCTTCCATTTATGTTCCCCCCTCCCCGAAATCCGCAGTTAAGCCAACCACCCGCTGAAAACGGCCGAAAAGACTTCCCACGTTGCCGGAACCCCCAAACTACAACCCCGCCTGCGGCAACACTGTGACACAGAGCTGTCGGATATGACCATATTGCACTCCGACGACAACACAACCCAGAGACATGTTCTCATTCACCTTCGAACGTTAACTACTAGTCATCATGAGCCTGAGGCAACTCCTCCGGGTCGTGCACTGCTTCGTTGGCGCCGAGCGCGGGTTGCTGGGCCGGTGGGAGAACCCGTTTCGCTCTCACGAGGGTGTTCCAATGCGAGTTTCGACGATGCGTCGACTGTATGTCTTTCGTCGTATGATGTCGAAACATGGGAAGATAGAAGCATTCTTCTCTCCTCATCTTGAAGGGAGTACAAAGGCCAGCGATCGGGTTCAAGAGCGCGTAAAGATATACAGGTCTCGGTGACGGAATTTCCTCTGCCAAGGCGACAACCATGACAGTCACCCTCGAGTCAAGATCGGGAATGAGGGTCGGAGCATCGTCCCACAAGCCTGTGGCATCCACGAGGACCCTCGGGTCGATTTTCTCTTTGAGCGATGGGGCGGCCTTATAGTGCTCTTCGATCAATCCCGTCAAGCCGAAACCGACAAGAATATAGCGGTAATTGGCTCCCGCGTCAGCGTCCTCATCCTGCTCCTCCGGAGTTAAGGATAACGAGTGTCTCCAAGGCTGAACTCCCGCTGCCGCCATGTCGCTGGCGGCCGCCTCCCAACCCTTTGTGGTGATTGCTGAATTGGCCTTCAATACAAGCAACTTGTTTCCGTCAAAGCCGTCTGGGATTGGCATCGCCCAACCGTCGCAGTTTACGGCGTAGTCCTCAAGCGGTAGCTTCCAGTCAGGGCCAGCCGCGAGGCCCGCAGCTGACATTGCGGCGCCTCCGGCCTCGTTCGGGTCCATCGTATCCGTGTGTCTCGTGGCTGGATTTGGGAAATGAGATGCAACGAGCAAGTCGAACTGGGTGTTGCCGGTATATTAATTATTGCTTGCCGCCGCCAGAAAGAGATGATGACGACGGTGTGTTGGAAACGGGCTAAGGAGAAAGATGGGGAATTGGAACAGGATGGAAGTCAAGGACGCCGACCGAGGGGGGGGGTTGAGGGTGTAGCAACTGCTTACTGCTGAGGGATATCGGCAGCAGGAAGCTTTCACCTCTTCAAAAGGGAGAAGTTGCAACTAAAAAACCTCCTCGCCCAGGCTAGCGCCACACATCATAGCCGACGCCATGCTCTTTCCTTTTTCTTGGATCAACTATCACAGAGAATACTAGGTAGTATCCACCCGTTCTTAGCAAGGGAGAGGAAGGAGATAAGGGGATGGATGACCAAGTGCCGTCTGTGCGAGACGGCAAAACCCAAAAAGCTCAGCCCCGTCCGAGAATCGAACTTGGGGGCCTACGAAAACTCTGGATATTTGCCATACCACGCATGGGCACTGTGCCAGGAGGTTTTCATAGTTAGCGCCTCTTGCGTTGAGTCGCAACGCAATACCACTTAACCAGGCGGCCCCTGGAAGGGGCGCTAACTTGACAATCTCTTTCCGCGACCAGCCCTATATACCCGCTCTCCGTCTGCCTTTTCTCGTGAGGTAGAACAGTGTGCGGAACAAAAAACCACCTTTGGTTTTTTTGTCGCTGGTTTGACTGTCCCCCTGCAAGCTTCCTTTCCTGCCGATTCCCCTCGTTTTACCGACGCCTTCCTGTGCAACCTCCGCCTTTCTGGCCTCTCTCGCCTTTGCAAACTCCAATCACCATGTAAGCAACTAATGGAGGACCCTCGCTTACCAGGATATTTACTAACTTACTCAGGGCTGCCACGTACACTCGTCTGCCCTACCAGGAAGGGAAGCAGGTACAGCGACAAATAATCAAAAATCACCACCACAATCTGCCGCCCTCTCAGCGGGTTACCGCCACTATCCGCAAAATGCTCTCTATGACCATGTCCCCCGGGCTGGACGTTATTATCCAGACCCCTCACAGCTCACCTATCCACGCCGTGCTCAAAATATATGACCCAAGATTTGGCAAAGATCTTTGTCAAGTTTACAGCAAGCTTGAGCCTCATACATCGGCACATGAAGAGGCATCCCAGACCTTCATCAGGCGGGGGATGATAGCCTCATTCCTTGGCGAGCTAGAGGAAGAAAAACAAACGGAGCTCCCGCCCTCAACACCTGCGAGCTTCAGTACGAGGCGGCCCCATGGCAAGCGTGCAACGAGCACTTTTGATGCGAGACCAAGGCCTATGCGCGACTTGGCGATCTCCAGGGAGAGTCGATCCCGCGTATGCTCGCGCACGTTACGTCTGGTCTCAGGCGGCGACTTGGACATAATTACCTCCAGACTTGGCCTGGCCAAAGCCGAGGTAATTAGGGCCGGCAGACTTGCAGGACAGGCAAACACATGCCAGGGAAGACTCGAAGGCCACAACCAACCATGGAATTCCATGCAAGCTGTACATAGCCGCCCAACACAAAACAGGGCTTTCTCGTGTGGTTGAGGCCATTGGCCAGATCAACACAGGAGGCCTCCAGCTTTGGCACCAAAGTTGCAAAGATCTCGCAACCTTTGTTGTGGTGGTCAAGGACCTTGAGGCCAAAGAAAAATTTTATTGTGAACCCGGTTTCCAAGCCCTCAGCCCTGTCAATCTGAGCCCTTGTCACAGCTGCCATCATGCTGTAAGAAAAGAAGAAGAAAAGAATCCGAGTCGTTGCCCGCAGCTGGGTTTGTACACTGCGTTGCTACCGAGAGGACCTCCCGGAACTGGATCCCTCCCACATTCCCCTTCTTTTCATAGGCTGTTTCCTGTGTATCCCCAAACATTGACGCACCCCCCCCTTCCCCCTTCCTTTTGCGTCGGGTCGAATTTTATGACCATCAGCCCTTTTTTCCTGTGCCTGATACGTTGGAAAGGAAGGTTGGGCTGGCATGACATTGGGTTGCAGCGCGGGGTGTCGTTAGACTTTGCCCCCTTTAAACTCGGTGGAGCAGCGGCAGATGCATTGATCGCGCAGTTTGAATAGTGGCGGTTTGGAGCGGCCTTCAAGAGAAAACTAATAAGGTGCTAGCTGAGTGATATCGGTAGTAAGGTTTCTGGTCACAGCCGCGATGGCCGTATGGAGGCCAAAGCTGAGGTATGGAACCCTCTGCTGTGCTACGCAGGCCTGAGGCCGTTGCCAAAAGGATCCCTTAGCTGAAATAAGGGCTCTGGTCCCCCCGATCCCTGTGGAGTGTAGTGATCCAAGCCCTCCAGCTGTGTGCCCATCACCCCTTGTCACGATACCGTAAGTCTCCCCCTCGCACTTCGAGTCACGACTTTACCATATTCACATTGGGTATCTTGGGTATTTGCGTACCTAGGTACCTGAGATACTTGGCCTAGGTAGATGGGGCGTTGTTCACGATTCCTACTCACAATCTCCTTATTCGATGAATCGATGCTAACTCCTTAGTCTACCGAGCGCTCCATAGAGCACACGACCATGACCCTACTCGACCTGCCCATTGAGGAAATTGGGTTTTCCCAAGATTCAGTCTCGGGTCGCTTTACCAATGGTGTACTTCTCGACGATGAGATCAAACGTCTCAAGGGCTTGACATTCTCGCAGCAGATGGAAGCGATCAGAGCATTCCCGAGAATCCGAGTTGTGCAATTTGTGGACCAAGGCTGGATCTCGCTGGACAACCGACGTCTCAAAGTCTTCAAGTCGGTCCTGGGGCCCGGGGGAGACCACGACCATGATTCCGGTCGAAATCCCAACCCTGGAGGTGGCAGTGGCACACCTTCAAAAGAATGGAAAGCTGTCCACCAACGATGAGGGAAGAAGTGTCATTACACGTCCGAGTCACTAGATACTAGGTGGTTCTGGGAGGTCTCTATGCGGCTGCCGAGAAGCGGATACGTGGGAATCAACAGTGCACTTGGTGTGACATCAGCCGACTTTCCTTCCTTTTTCAGGCCGTCTTTTGCTGTTCGAGTTGGGGTTGTATTCATGAGTATCGCCTTGTTTGTTGCCTTGTTTGTTGCCTTGTTTGTTGCCTTGTTTGTTGCCTTGTTTGTTGCCGCTAACCCCCGGGCCGTCACTGGGAACCGAATATCCCATGTGCACCAACAATTCGATGCATAGGAGCGCGTACTGCACTGGGTCGACATATGACTGGGAGGACACCGGTGAGCTGCAAGAGAGGCGAAGTGTTAATATCTTTGGGTCATGTAGATCGAGTTGTCGCCTAAGCTAATAGTCATCATCTCCCATGGTCCATGAAAGTCAGAACCCCATCACCCTCGTCGACTCCCTCTTGCTCTTCGAGAAAGAAGTCTGGGTCTTGCGAGTCGAACCACAATGACCACAAGAAGTGACGGATCCCAACCCGGAACCACAACCTGCCGCCTTCCGGTCGTTGCTCGTCGGTGACGACTTTGACCCAACCATCCTGGCGCTGTCGATCGGTTCGCAAAGAGAGATATGGTTCCTCGGGCGAAGCTAGGATGTTGTCGACACTCTCCTGATCGAGCATCAGGCAGAAGCGAAAGCGCGCGTTGGACGTGCCGCTGCCGCGTTGGAGGGCGTCCGGGGTGAGGTGCTCGTTGATCCAGGCGTCGAAGCGTCTCCCTACTTCTTCCAAACTAGCATTGGCGAGCGTCTCTCCATCTTCGACGACTTCATTGTAGTAGCGACTACAAAGATCCTGGTTTGGTCGAGGATCTCTGGGTTCTTTGTTGGGGGGGCGCTTGGAGGCGATGTCATCATTGACGTAGGCTTTGGCGTAGATACCAAGCCGCTCAATGGCCCGCGCAAAGGCCTCATCGGAGCCTGGGGTGTAGACGGTACGAAAGATGGTATAGCCCCAACAGTAGGGATAATTGTGGTTTTCATCGTGGCCGGCGAGGACTTGCAAGAGGCGTCTTGGTCCGCGCCCTGGTTCATCATCTCCAACGAATCGAAACGCCGGTGCGGCTATCGCCATATCAATAGGCGGAAAGGTCGCCATTTTTGAATCGCGTACGCTGGTTGATTAATGAGGGGAAAGGAACGTAATACTTACGAGTGGAGGATGTTGTAACTAAAATGGTAGGTACCAGTAATACCTAAATTTACATTGGGGTGAACCGAATGACCAAAATTATGCCCAGTTGCCGAAGGGAGCCTCGCTGCGGTAAGACAATAATTACAATCAGACTAGCTCATCATCATTTCCCAAGCTCCCCAGCATGTAGTTCACCGTGTCCTCTAACTGTTGGTTTCCAACAGAATCCCACCTCAAGAGTTTCCCCACTTGATCCTGATCACCCTGGAACGGATCCCAGTCATCCCACGGCGGCCCCGATAAAACCCCGAGATCTAAGAGAGGCGAATCGTCGCCCTCCAAAGAACTAGGCAACAATTGCCGCAGTGTCTCCTCCTCGCTCTCGCCCGCTGGTTCTTCTCGAGCCGCCGAATCCCGTTCAACACTCGCGACGCCGCCGCCCGCCATGGTATCTGGTTGGGAGTCGCTGGGGGGCGGCTCGGTCCCGACAGCCACAGCGCTGTCCGGTTGGGAGGAGACCGCCGGGGTGACGAAGTGCGGCGGCAGCATCCCGTTCAAGTTGCTCTGCGCTGCACCCGAGGCGGCCCTAGTCGACCGCCACAGGATACCGAGCCCCTCGTCCAGAACCCACCGTAGGATGCCACTTCGCTGGTCACTGGATAGCAGCGGCCCTTGCCAAATCCCCAAGTCAATCCTCGACTGAATCTCATCGTCAAGGACTGCCGCTCCATGAGTGCGGCAGTCCCCTTGAAAGAGGTACAAGTCCTCCGAGATATCGGCGTCCCTGTAAGCCGAGGGGGGCCGCCTACGGCCGGGAAAGACAATGTCCCAGATAGCGAACCACTGGTCCTCCTCGGAAAGCTTGGGGTTTGCCTTGCGCGAGATCTCCCAGTGTTGCTGGTGGGAGATGCAGTCCAGCGTCGGGGAAGGTGTGCAAGACAGAGTCCCCGGTTGCGAAACGTGTTGGTCACGGGCCTGCTCGTCTGGGAAGGTTGTCTTGCAACGCTCGCAGTAGAACTGGGGAGGGTGTCTCCGCCGCAGATGCTGCTTGACATCTCGGATGCGGCTGAGGATTTTCGGGAAGCAGTCGCGGTGTCGGTCGGGGTTTGCCTTCCACAGGGGACAGGCGAGCATCCTCTTGGGCTTTCGATCAGGACCGGGAAGCCGGGGCCGTTTATTGCGCCGCGGTTGGGATGAAGAGTCATCTTCGGAACCTGCGTTGTCACCGACGTGCGCGTGTCTCCGCTTTTGACAGGGACGCGAGGTCCCTGATGAAGGGTTAAGTGAAGATGTTCCATTCGAGCTTGTCGATGCCGTTGCTCCGCTTCCCGAAGTCGCGCCATGGACAACGACAACAGCTTGATAGCTGGAAATGAGGCGATGGACTGTGGCAGTCCGCAGCGATGAAATCATTGGACTGCTTTCATTGTCTGAAGCATCGGAAATCGAGAGGAGGTCAGACTCGAAGGATGAGTCAGGAGAAGCCATGGGCTGAATCCCGTATTCCGGTCTCTCCGGTCCATCGCTTCGTGATGACATGTCGTCTGGTCGTTCCATGTCGGTGCTGGGGATCGCCGTACCTGGGGTCTGAGAGGCCAGGCTCGTGTGTTTCTTCCGAGTCACTTGCCTCAGCATCGGCGGTAGTCACCACCAGCCTGTCTCCGCCGCAGTTTGAGGTAGCGGTAACCACAGTTGAATCCGTGTTCCCGCAAGGGGTTACAATGTGGCGGCCGGAGTCGAGTTGGGCGGGCTGTACTGCGTGCTTTTCATCGTGGCGATTATCGAGCGCGTGAATCGCACAACATCCCTGGCTGAGGCAGCGGGCCGCCCCCCCAGAGAAACACACCGTCCGACCATTTGATGAGCGCTAAGATCGTCTGAGGGCCCCGTAGGGGCCGTAGGTAAGTCTGCGCACCAATCCGTTCAATCTTTCGTAATCCTCCCATGCTACTAGAAAGGAAACTGGAGGAAGCCTCGAGCCCAGGTTGGGCTACTGGTCGTCGAACAATAGGAAACCCGCATACAACCAGGGGGGCGTGTCCCACAATGTCGATCCAGCAGGGTTTCGAAGAATGGGCCAGGCTCTGGTCTACCAAAATCTCGAAACAAGAGGTGGTTGAGCTTGATGCCCCATGCTGGTCTTGAGCGCACCGTAGAATAACAGACGGTGTATGATACACAGTCCCGGTGGCCCTAGACTGAGGCCACAGAGCAGCGCTCAGCCAGGCGAGTTGCTCACCGCATTCGGCAATGGTGTAAGCAGAACCAACAGCTGTTATCAGAAGGTCGTCGCCACCAAGTGGCGCAGTTATTCGAGTTCCGTCTCGCAGGACAACTACTAGTAGTACTTGACTGTCAACTAAAATGAACCCTTAATTAGACCTGAATATGAATTAGCGAACTTACCGCTATCGATGCGACCAAAAATCAGGTTGAAAACATCTTCCCAGATCCACGGCCATGTCTGACTCAGGTACTCCTGAACTGAAGCGCCCTGCGCGTTGCTGGAACAGCCCGTAATGACCGTGGATCCAAGAATGGCGTTGGCAGGTGCATGCCGGGCAAATACAATACTCCTCCACTTCAGCTGGAAGGTGACTTTGTGTTCCCGAGGTGGCTGTCGTTTGCTGATCCTTCCCGATGGGAGCGCCTCCAGAATCGTTTTGCGTATACTGTTGACGGCAAGTCCCTCTGGCAGTTCGCTGCTCTCCCACTGCGACAATGATCTCTTCCGCAGGCTGGACACCAACCATTGGAGTGCCTTGCTTTTCAGAATCACATGGCTGTGAGCTAAAAGTTCCGTAGGGCCGACGTCCTCGTCTTCGTCGTTGACACCGTCAAAGAGATCATCCGACTTCCGCGCCAATGCTTGGTCCGTGGCGGCTTTGCTGTTCCACAGGCTCATCTTCTCAAGCAGGGACATTTTGTCTGGGTTATCGTGCTTCGTGGGGACCTCGCAATCCCCGGAGCTAAAGACGGATTCGAGATGAAAAGCAACTTTAAGTTCTCTGGTTACACTTAGTCCATCGTGCATCTTCGGTTATAGGTGTATGTCAAACGCTCACCGATGATGCTTGTGTATAAAGCACATGATATCTCGATTCATTTGAGAAGGAGATTCGTGACCGATCATGATGCAAAAGGCTTTGAGGAGTTCCGGGAGCGCACCACATGCATCTGCCAAGCTGTTGAGGTCGATATCTTGTCCGAGCTTTTCAATGATTTCGTGCGAGAGCTCTGACATGTAGCGTCGAACACCGGTCTGAGCAATGGTCGTAGCCGCTGAGTATGTCGTCTTTGCATCGTCATCAACACCGTCCTCCTCCGGAGTGTGCATGGGCAGGGAAGGCTTCTCGCTGACGCATTCACTCTGAGCGCGTACCAAGAGCGGATTGAATCCAGACGAGTATCCGGAGTCGGTGGTATGATCCACTGGTGCAAGTTGCTGTGAGGAATCCTCGTTCGGGGGAATGGCGGAACGGAGTGTTGATGTGGCACGTTGTAGCTCGTTCACGGCGCGAGGCGGCACCGCTGGTCGCTGGTGAGGGACATCTTCGGCCTAGGCTCCAACCTCCACCATAACAGTATCCCCCCCCGGCTGTTCGGCAGCATGATGGAAATTGGAGAGCGGGGGGGTCTAGTTGCAGAGGCACGGAATCTGTTCCATCCGGTGGCAGCCGAATCTGCGGTGGTTTGTTAACTTAGCTTCCGCCAAATGAGCTTGCTGTCGGTCTATCGACACTACACCGTATAACCAAGCGCCTCTCCTTGGGGTAAATAGTCTTTTAGGCGGGGGCCCAGGTTGTAGGATCACTGTGAGTTAAGAATGGAACTTACCAGTTCGCAACGGCCGCAGCGTTCGTGTTGACACTGGTCGTTAAAGCAACAGGGGTTTGTGGCGATGTAAGGCCCATCTTCGCATTCACACTCCCATGCTTATTAACCACGATGTGACGGCGGAGGGGGAAAAGCCATGTTAACACTTACACAGCGCCAAAGTCTAGTACTATAATCACTCCTCCCCATGTTGCTGTGTTGTGTCTTTTGCGGGAGCTGAGCATAGACGTCCTTCCGCTGCTAGAGATAATCAAAGCCTGTTGGCCTCTGGATGGCACGAGCAGGCTCAAGGAGGGCCGCGGATTGTCAATGGGCGTGGAAGACTGAGCTCTGCTTGCAAGCGTCCCTCGCAACGCCCAAAGAAACGCAGGCGCGATATCTTGATAGCTTTTTCATAGAAGACCCGACAGGCATCAACGATTCTCGGAAGAGTCTCAGTGCCTCGACCTTGCGACATGATGCTTGGGAGGATAAAGAGGAGCGCGGGCTGAAAATTGCGACAGCACAAGTGTGCTGTTAGATTTAAGTGGTCGGATTGGTCTATTGGATACAGCCTGAGGGACATCTGAAATGAGACATCAGTGATCCAGCGCCCACTGACTGCCAGTTGATCTGTTTACTAGTGCTGAACCATCTCCCTTGACATCGTCAAGTAATCCCTAGCACTCAATTGCCCAGATCAACGCTACTCAAAGTAGCGTATTCTCATTTTGAGCTCCTACTACGTGTCACGGTAGTAACCGTGTCCTCTGGCTGTCCATTGGTTTCTAACAGGTTACTTTTGACAAAGATTTAATTATAATAATGTTATTCAAGTGGTTCGGTTATCCCTGTCGGTGTTGGAAATCGGTGGACGAAGGTAATTTGTGCCAAATATCGAGATTGAATTTGAACTATTCTGTATTCTGTAGTCTGTTCAGAAGTCGAGCAGGTTTTTTGTAGCGTGAGGTCGGGTGTCGCTCGGTAACGTGTCCGGTCCGGGCGCGCATCGAGGCTTGGCATGACTTGACCCACCGAGCCCACCCAAGATGGCCGACCCAATCCCTGCAACCTTGGCGAATAGCTACACTACCTTACCTGAACATGCCATCATGGCCTTGTTGATTAACCTGTCCCCCAGCACCGACAAACCGCCATGAACCCGGCCGCCACCGCCCCGATTTCCCGATAAACTGCGCCATCGTCTGGCGACAGAGCCCGCGACAATGGCGCTTTTGTTATCGCCGGCCAAGCTCGTGCTGCTGGCCGTGCACTTGGCCGTCAATGGCGACATTGACAGCTTGGGCCCCCTCGCTGCCCGCCACGCCACCGTCCTCCGCAAGGACCTGCTGCTGCGCATCCTACTCACTTACCTCCCCGAGACACTCCCCTCGAGCCGCTACACCGGATTCATCGACCAACTCGAAAGCGGCACTTTTCCAGACACCATCACCAACCAAGACGTGGATTGCTCTTCCGTCGAGGGCCTAGCTGAGGAGGACGCCGCAAAGAAGGTCAAGAAGCTCCGCCTGCTTCCATTGACACCCCCCGACGCGTCCGAAGTGCCCGCCGAGGCCGCCGAAGATACCCTTTTGCTGTTTCTGTTGCGCCGCTCATACAAGGTGGACGAGGAGGCTGGCTTGCTCGATGAGCTCCCTGCCCTGCTGCTGCCCTTCCTGGACCACTCGCCATGCATCCGGGCGCTCTTGGTTTCCACCATACTGCCGCTCCTCAGGCGAAACTGCGAATACTACCCCGAGGAACCCATTTTGTACACCCTCCAAGGCTTCCAGCAGCTGCCAGACCGCGTTGCTGTGAACCTCTTGTTGTCGCAAACCGGCGTTCAAGCGTCCGCCAACCTCGACTTGGTGGGCCGGGATTTGAGGGGCTTAATAGGTCCGTGGTTATCCGGGGAAGGGAGATGGAAACCAGAGTCAAGTGAGGGAGCCGAGGACGTCTGCCCTGGATGGGACGAGCTTCTCCGCTGGCTCACTGCTCAGGCTTCAAAGAACTGGAGAGTGGCTGTCGGCGCGATCCAGCAATGGCATGGCCCACGGGATGCTGACCTTGGTGGTTGGGGGTCGGTGGAATTGAGTTCCCAACAGCGGGATCACCTAGAGCAGAGTTATGCGCGCGCAGCACTAGCATCTGCGTACCTCATACAAGAGGCATCCCTCGAAGCCCTAGACGGAGCCTATAGCATCATCGCCAAATCTGCGAGCTTCGGCGGCCTCGAACCCGTCCCCCCACTCTCCTCAGCTCTGGCAATATTGCCGCCACTTGCCGAGCAAATTTCCGACGACATCATGTCTGCTAGGAATGCCGCGCACATGCGCAACCATCTCCTCAGCCCATCAAACCCCTTGACATCACCAACCGACGCCTCCGCTGCCTTCCTGCAGGCCCTGGTCCTCAGCGCGCATATCCTCACCAAAGCTGGCTGTCCCTGCACAATACGGAGAGCAGGAGAGCTCGCACTGCTCCGAGATGAGCGAGAGCAGAAGGCCGAGGCAGTAAAACTCGTCCACTCCCTTACGAACAACGGCCCGAAGACTGATGACGGGTTCTGGCTCACGGCAAGGAATGAGATTATGTGGCTCAGAGATTGGGGCACAGTAAATAACTGGTCCTCCGAGGGTCTCCCCTGTGGTATCTTTAGCCAGGTTAAAGAGGACTTTTTGGAGGTCGAGATCTTGAAGTCCTTGCTCTCCAACACACGTAAGTCTCCCGCTGTCTTGCATGCGCGAGATACTGACCAGCCAAGGTTACACATTGGCACGGTCCATATACGAGGACGCCCCGGAGCAGCCTTTGGATCGGACACTTTTGCAAGACACCATCCACGCAACTGCGATGACCGCGTATGACAATGCCTCCAACCCAAATCGCACCCGCGGCGGACTCAAGAAGTGCGATGACATGTAAGTTTTGATCGTCCCCCTAAAGTCATTGCGCCTCCGCTCACCAGATCAGAATCAAAGCATTCCCCAAGACGGTACCACGGTCCGATCCAAGGGCGAAACGGATCGAGGCCCTCCTTCAAGCGACACACTCCCTGAGCGACTACCGCCTCGTTCTCAAGCAAGGCGAGCCCTTTACCCCCGTCGTCTTGCGCGTCCACACAGACCCCATCTCCATCGTGGGCAAGATCCTTGAGCAAAACCCCAAAAGTTATACCCAGCTCCACGACCTCGTCGCCCTGGGAACCCGCATGGTAGAAGCCGGTCTTACAGTCCACAACAACAACAAAACCCCCCTCACCCCAGAAGAAGAAACCATCCACCGCCTAACCGCCGAACGGCGCATCACCGCAATGTGCATCAACGCAGCCCTGACCGAAGACGATTTCGAGACGGCCTATTCTTACGTCGTCAACCGCCTCACCACTCCCTCCAACAAAAATGACAACGACAACTACTCCTGGAAAGCCGCCCTCCAAGCAGGCAGGTACCGCCGCACCGCACAAACCCTAACCCATCACCACCACCACGGCGGTGGCAGCGCCAACGCCGACGTGCGCCACCTCGAACAGCGCATCGATTGCCTGGCCACAGCCCTGCGCGTCGCCCCGGGCGCCGCCGCCCCGCTGCAGGAGATTGTCAACGCCTTTCGCCGCGCCGAGGAGGAGCTCGAGGTCGCGGCGCGCGAGGACGAGGCGAAAGAGGATGAGTGGGATGCGAGGGGGGACGCGATCCGTTCCCATTCTTCTTCTGGGATGGGTGGTGTAATGCCCGGTGGGTTTGTGAATCATCCTCTTAACAAGAAGCATAAGCAACAACCGCCGACGACAAAACGGGCGTCGGTGACGGCGGCGGCGGCGACGGACGAAGAGGCGACGCCCATGTCGCTTTTTGATCTGAGTCGGGCGAGCGTCATGTCGGCGCAGCGGAACTTGTCGGCTCTGTCTGGGCTGCAGCGGTCCGCTGCTGGGTTTGGGCGGGTGGTGGGAGGAGCCAGCGGTGGTGGTGGAGGCGGTGGTGAGCCCGGAGGCAGGAGTAGTCTTGATATGGCGCCGCTCTCGGCCGCTGGGTCGACGACCTCGGCTGCTGGGAGTGCGGACGGCGGCGGGGAGGATGCCAGGAGGGTGCGCAAGAGAGATCAGCTGCGCGAGGCGGCCATGGGGACGCTGGTGTCGGGGGTTGGGTGGTTGGTTGGCGCGCCCGCGGCGGGTGCTCCTGCGCAGTCGGGGAAGGAGTGAAATGAATGAATGGGATGTGATGTGCCAGGTGTGGTCGAGTTTCTCATCGGTGTTTTATACCCTGTATACACAAATATCATGACCACGTTATCCATGGTATTGTCCGACAGGTGTTGACAATCCCAGACACGGCACCAGCAACAAATGTAGAGAAAACTACGGTTGATGAAATTATTCCGCGCTCGCAAACTATGATCAGTGACCCGAGTGCCTGGGCGGGATCCCGCTCGATGCCAAACCTCCATAGCATCTCCCAAACTCCATACCATTTACCAATCCCTTCCCTAAAACCGTACAATACATCCGTGAGTATGCCTCCTGTCTAATGTGGTCTACCACGGAACAAAAATGGGGCGACTGTCGTCTTCCAATGCCCGCCAGGTGTAAAAAAGAGGCCAGAACCAGTGACCTAGTATTCCACGCCAAGATGGCGCCCGGAAGACGCTCCGGGTGTGTGCTCACTCCGAGTCCGAATCCCCATCCATGCCAAGCAACGTCTTGTCCACGTCGTCCAACTCGTCCTCGCCTTCGCCCTCGTCACCATCACCCAAACCAAGCAGCTCCTTGTCCACGTCGTCCAGATCATCCGCGTCATCCATAGGAGTATCCCCGTTAGTATCAGCACGGTGCAAGCCGTTAGTCCGCCCACGCCCGTGGCCGCTCTGAGCGCGGCGCACATGCATCATGACCTCGGTTTCATCCTCCGTCTCGGCCGGGTCAATCATCTCCTTAGATGGCGAGCCCTCGCCCTCGCCTTCGCCTTCGCCCTCGCCCTCCCCATCATCACCATAAACGTCACCCTCCCCATCGTCCTCATCATCGTAGGCAGCGCCGTTACTGACCTTGGGCCGCTTGACCGCCTGAATGACACCCAGCTCCGGACCAGTATGATTCTCCCAGCGCTCGAGCCGGCGCACCATGCGGCGGAAAGCCGAGGAATACGAGCTGACCTGCTCGCCGAAATCGTCCGTCTCGTCCTTCAGCTGAGCCAGGCCGCCGTAGCCCCTCTCGCGCAGCTTGCTGTCGCCATTAGCGACCGAGGAGGAGGCATGCTTGCCGTGTGCGACAATCTCGTCCTCGTCGCTGTCGTCGAACGGGTCTTGCATATGGGCGAGACGCGGGAGAGCACGGAGGATGGACCCCTCGCCACGGCGCCGCCTGCGTGACTGGCGGTGGCTACGGCGCATGCCCTTGTCGAGGATGTATTCAACACGCTGGGACCGGTTGCGCTCTACGGCGAGTTGGTGGGCCGTCGGGGGCCGAGGCTTCCGCGCCACGACACCCTCCATCATCCTGTCGCCGCCGGGGGAGGAGCCATCGAAGACTTGGTATTTGAGCGAGTGCGGGCCCCGCCGGCCGATGCTGCCGAAGACGCCGCTCTGGCGGCCGAGGGCACGAGGAGGCGGAGTCGAGCGGACACTATCGACGTCGCTCTCGTTCTTGGATGGCCGGATCCGCGGGAGGATTCCTGTGGTCGGGCCAACCTCATCACCGGCAGGGAAGCCCCGACCACGGCCGCCGGCGCGCTTGGGCTGAGTCTCGGCCATAAACTGTTGGTCCGCCTCGATGATCTTGGCACGCATTTTCTGCTTGGCGTATCCAAAGTCGATCTCCTCTTGGGTGTCAATGTTCTCCTGCTCAGCTTCCTCGGCGGTCAGCGGTTCCAAGCGAGGAACACCCTGGTTCGCGACATCGACGCCGTAATCCACACCAGCGCCGAACGGGTTTTCTTCGCAGCCCTCTTCGGTAAAGTCAGATTCCAGATAGAACCACATGATCCACAGAAAGGCTAGCGCACGGCTCTCGCTGGAGTAAGTGGTCTTCATGATGAGATCGTGGAACTCTTGGTTGTGAGGGAAGTGCAGCTCTGCGACCTTTGGTGCAGCGTGGCAGATGAGGAAGAGCAGGTTGACAGGGTTCGTCCGCGGTGGGTCGATGCCCTTCACCTCGTCGAGCGAAGTGGGCTCGGGCCGGTCATCGGAGCCTCCCTTGAGGATGGACTTCAATCGGGGAGCGTCCTGCAGTTGCTTGTAGGCGTGCGGGTCTTGACGGGCCTGCAGCGAGGGGATGGCATGGTAGGTGCGCAGTTGAGCTCGCATCTCGGGAAAGACTGTGCATTGTGGTTAGCATTTTTGCATCGGCGACACACAAAACAGCGGCACCTACAGTTGAGTGTGGTGTTCATGCGACCAATGTTGACCAGGAGGCAGACCATTGCCATTCCTTTCGCAGCCTCGCGATCACTAAGCAGCTTGTCTCGAAGGACCTTGCTGGTCTTGCTGCTCCTGGACATTGTGTCGATGTAGAGGTCGGCGAAGCACTGCTTGCCCAGCCGGTCCTTCTCGTAACTGTTGGTGAAGACCTTTGCAGGATTGTCGAAAACGGCTTTGAGGAAGTCGAATTGAATGTCCTTGCGCCAGAGCGGCGAGCCGTCGTCTTTCTTGAGGTGCCTGATCTTGCCGATCGGGTTGCCGTTGGGGCCAGTCCCGTCGTCGCCGCCGCCGCCGCGAGCGCGCTTCTTGCCGCGGGGCTGTCTCTCCGACGGCTCAGGCGTCGCCATCATCCTTGTGTCGTCGTCCTCGGTGACGGCCGTCCTGAATGATTTTTCGATTTGACCCGGCGAACTGGGCGGTTCGATTTCGTTGTCGATGTCGTTGTCGGACATCGGGGCCGCCGAGCTCGGGGTTGCGGCCATGGCGACGGTAAAACACCCCGGGGTCGGGGCAGTCGGGCAGTGTGGATGGAAAAAGGTCGCCGGTTTTGGTGTTGTTGTTTGACGATTTCCCCGGAACGCCAAAGTTAGTTTGGCAAACTAAAAGGCGTGCACGGGAATGCGCGTGGGAAACCAAGGCAATTAAATACCGGCCTTGTTCGGGGGTGACGGAGAAGAAAGAAAAAGGAACGGTTGCCACTGCGATTGATGCGAATTAGGTGGCAGGTGTGCAATTTAGTGGGCGAGGAATTTTGGGTTGGGGATGGAGGAGGCGCGGATGCCTGCCGCAGCTTGGCTCACCCTCACCGAAGGCATCGCGTCGAGCTCTCGCCGGGCTCATTAAATCCTCGTTTGGCGATCAGGACGGGACTTGCAGGTGACGTGGGCGCGCAAGGACCCAGTGTCAGTTGGTTGTCGGGGCACGGCCACGCTTATTTGACGCTAGGGAGATTTGGCTTTTAACGGGGTGCATCACAGCGATAGGCAGTTACAGGCTGTGATGTTCATCTCGCCTCGGTACGAAGGAACTCTCAAGTCTCAACTGCTTCTAGGTTGCTGCTTGGGCTCTGTTGGCGATCTCTTTGGCTGTAATCTTTCAAAAAGTCTATCATGACAGTAAACGTGCAGGTTTTTATCTGTGACTCCATATCTACATATTAATCACAGTGTTAGTGTCACCAGCGAGGTGCGGAGTCTAGACAAACGCAAGAAAGAGACAGTTGCTGCCGGGAGTGACTTCCAAAACACCCACAAACTACTTGGTCGTTGGGTACCCAAGTAACGGTTATTTTGACATCTATGACCTACCTTGACAACAAGCAATAAAAATGGCCAATATTGCAAAGATCCCCATCATCGACATCTCTGGAGACGGCGACCAGACACAGGTGGCTAAGGAGTTGGTCGAGGCAGCGATTGAACATGGCTTTGTCTACATCAAAAACACTGGCAACGACATCGCCGTCGACGCAATAAATAGGGCATTCGAGATGGTAACACCCCACCCCCCATATCGGGTGCCCAATGTTACAAGAAGCCCGTAACTAATAGTCGCCTAGTCCAAGAGACTCTTCGGTGCCCCTTTGAGCGAGAAACAGGCCTGCACGATACAGCAAAACAACCGAGGAGTGCGTTAGATATCCCCATACTCCTGGTGGATAATGGATAACTGACAATTCTGTTCAGTGGTCGGCCATGAACTACGAGACGCTTGATCCGGCCAACCAGCGCGTAGGTCATGCTCATCCAAGTCGTATCATCCAACACCTCCACTAACTGTACTACAGGTGGGCGACTTCAAGGAGTATGTACGATCTCCCTCCCTACGCAAACTTGCATCCTCACATGAGCGCCAGAGCCTTCAATTTTGGCGAGTTCGTCGACAACAAAGCCCAGCAGCCCATCCCGCCGACCATCGCAGCCGACCAGCCGGACATCAGCGCCTTCCGTGACCTCTGTTACAACCTTTCCCTCAAGCTCAACACCCTGTTAGGCATTGGGCTCGGAGTATATATATCCCCCAGCTTCTAAAACCCCCTTCCCCCCTTATAAACCCCCCCTCCCCCCTTATGAACCCCCCTTTTACCCCTTCTTGTCACCACTAACCACCCGCCCTCTCCCAACCCACACAGGTAAACCCCCCCGACTTCTTCACCACCGCCCACCACCGCGCCCGCGGGCCCTCGGGCACAATCCTCCGCTTCCTCCGCTACCCGCCGCGCAACGCCCTCTCCCAATCACCTACCGACAACGACGACGTCCGCGCGGGCGCCCACTCCGACTACGGCTCGCTAACCCTCCTCTTCCGCCTGCGCGGCCAGCCCGGTCTCGAGATCCTGCTGCGCGACGGCAAGACCTGGTCGCCCGTCCCCGTAGTGCCGCCGGGCACGGAACACGACCCGGCGCCGCCCATCCTAATGAACATCGGGGATCTGCTGGCGTACTGGACGAATGGGCTGCTGAGGAGTACCGTGCATCGGGTTGTTTTTCCCAGCAGCACTACCGCCCCTGATAGAGGAGTGCAGGGGGAAAGGGATGAGGGGACGAGGTATTCGATTGCGTATTTTTGTCATCCGTTTGGCGGGGCTGAGTTGGGGGTTGTGCCGAGTGAGAGGGTCCAGGGGTATCGGGGGGGAGTGGCCGAGGGGAATCCGTATGCTGAGAGGAGGGTGTTGACGGCGGATGAGCATTTGAGGATGAGGTATGTTTGGGGTTGTACCCTTATTTTGGATGTGTTGCTGACATGTTTTTAGGTTGAAGGCTAGCTACGCGCAATTGTACAAGGACAAAGAGTGATGGGTGTGTGCTAGCAGCTACAGCTGTGAGAGGTAGCTGGCTATGAAAACACCTGATTGACGGGCGTCTACCCTCAATGCTCCCTATCCTGAGAACTCATACAAGTCGTACCACCTCTTTGGGTATAACGCTGCCCCGATCTAATGCTCTGTGCACTCAAGGCAACCGCAAAACGCCTCCTGATGCGCAACACCGAGGTTCATCCGAACCACACAATACCTCCAAACCACCATCATCCAGACGCCTCGGCCATCTTCGCATCCCTTTCCTTTCTCCGTGACTTCCTATTACCGCTCTGCTGCAGCTGCTTCTGCAGCTGCTCCCGCCGCTCCTTCTTTCTAACCGCCTTGTCGATGGCGCCAATGACCTGCTGCTCTTTGCCAATAGGATACTTGGCCGCGGCCGCCGCCTCATCCTCTTCGGTCCACTCCATGGGGAGGACCGCGAAAACGAGGTACGAAGTGTGCGTCTTGATCTCGGGCTCGCCGCGCGTGATGAGACGGCCCTCCATCCAAGGTGCCGTTCCAGATGATGTGTCCTCCGTTGAGGGGGCCTGGCTGCCGTTGCCGGCCGCCTTGTTCTTGGCGGCGGGCGTCGCGTCCTCATCGCTCAGGTCCATGCCCTCATCGCCGTCTCCTGGTTTCGCTGCATGCTCCCGGAAGCGCGTCTCAATCTCTGCCAGTCTCGTGAGCGCTTCCTCGACGTCGCGTGGCGAGTTATTGACGCCGCGGTCAAAGTTGAGGTTTAACCCGACGCGCTCGCGCGACGTGTGCAGTTTCCTGTTGGCGATCTCGACCACATCAATGTCGACCCAGCCAAGTCGGCGCATGGCGGATACCGTGCGCGTGACTTGCTCGATGCATGGCGAGAAGGTACAGAGGTGGGTGCTCTTTTTGGGATTCAGCGGTGACACCCATTCGGTTTGTTGGTTTGCTGTGGCTGCACCATTCGAGTTGGCCGGCAAGGTCTGAGGTTTCCGCCGAGACAAGTGATGCAGGGCTTCCCAGGGAGCAGGTAGGTCGAGGAAAACGGCGTCGGCCTCGGGGCTCTTGCCATCTACCAAGAAGCCGCCGTTGTAGACGTCGCGGTGCGATAGCTGGACGAGACGATCCAAGCCGTGGTCCGATAGCTCTTCTTTCATTTTATGGTAGCGCTGCTCGTGAAACTCAAAGCTGAAGACCTTGCCCTTGCGCTGCCCTTCGGCCGGATACCCATTGTAGACTGCCCGCACCGACGCGTGGGTAAAGCTTCCACTGCCAGCGCCGGCCTCGATCAAGGTTGAGCCAGGTCTGGCGCGTATCCTGTGTAGGATGTAGCTGTAATCGGGGGTGTAGACGACTTGAGTTCGGTGGGGTAGGCTTGTCGTCCATAGCTCGGGGGTTGGAGGTAGGACGTGGATGAAGCCGCTCGTGTCGGCAACGGCTTGTTTGACGGCGGTCGCGCTGTCGTCGTTTGCCAGGGCGGCTGAATCTTCGTTATCCTTTTCGGTTGCTCCGGTGGCGTCCCGGCAGGCATCATCGACCCCTTCCCGCTTCCTCTTGCGACCCCGCGATCCGGTGTCTACCTTGGAAGCTCGGATCTGGGAGCCCCACGGGACGTTCAACATTGTCGAGTGAGGAAAGGAGCCATAGCGCGTGTTGACAACGGCGCCCTCGGCGTAGCCATCGTGCTTTCCGGTCGCTGGTTGCAGGTAGACGGGCTGGAGGTTGTCGCGCGACAGCTGGAGGATCGCGAGCGAGTTGGCCTTTGTGCCTGGCCCCGGGTCTAAAAACGGGGAAATGTTTCTTGTCGCCGGCTCCATGATTGGAGTTGCAATTAAAAAAATAAAGTCGAAGGAGTTGCTGCTGCGAAGTCTCCAACAAATGTTATCTCGATACAGGGTTGTGATCAGAAATTCGGAACAAAAGACGAACCAGAGAGAGGCTTGAAAATTGTGAGCCAATGGCTGCGGGGTGTGGGGAATACGTGGGGTGCTGCTGCCAAGCAAGTGGTGGGGTAACGTCGCATGGTAGAAAGTGGGTACTTGAGCTTATTATGGCGACCGTCTCGATAGGTAACAAGTGCAAATGTTCAAATGTCCTTGGAGCCTGCCCTTCGACTTGATCTTATTGTTAGCACGGTGCTCTTGCGAGAGGTCGTCCGCGCAGGCTCACTTTCGAGGTTCTCTCGCCATGGGTAGCCACTTCGGAAGATTTGGATTGAGGAAACCCGCGCGGATATCGACGCCGCGCTCGAGGGCCAGGACTAAACTGGCGCTGCAGGTGTGCGCGGCGTGTCGTTGTCGTGATCTAAACCTGAGTGACGATGAGGCGCTGGCCAACCACCAACAAAACCAAGCCAATCACAGGTTCCTAAATTTCTAAAATTCAACAATTACATGGCTCGTCAAGCGCAGCCGCGAGACAATTGCGTGACCCTCTGCGTCGGATTGGATTGGGTTTGTAAGGTATGCTTCCAGCAGCGTAAGTTTTAAAACCATACGACCGGAACGCGGCTATCTGCACACCATTGAATTCTAAGCCTTGACGGAAGAAAGCGGAAATCAACCAACACACTCCGTAAGTACGTTACTGATATCATCTACGATCACCTTGATCAACTGGCTCTATTCTTGAGTCTTGACGAGAAATGTTGTTGGATATGATCTGCCTTGAGCCAACAGGCCAATATTGACCCGTAGAGCGATTCGCCTGGAAGAAAGTGTCACTCCATGATGGGCTCAGAGCTGACTCGGCTGAGGCTACCGACCAGGAGAATGCCGACCGGGCTTTGTCTCGACAAATTAAGACACTTTCAGCAGCTGGCCTGACCATCTCGGGTCAGAAATATTAGACCCTGTAGCTTAGCCTCCCCCGACGCGAGCGTGTCGTGGCGAGCTGTCGTGGGGAGCTGTTCCGCGGGCAGGCCATCATCAGGTATTGTAGGCGGGTTTGCAATGCAAACTTTCTATTGTTCGTTTTCTCAATAAGGGTCGACATGGCTCTCTGCTTCTCAGTTTCATCCCATCGCCATCCACCAGATCCTACCTGTATTTAATTCTTCTGCCCTGGTGTTCACTCGATCTCCCAAACACAATCATCTTTCCCAAACAGAATCACCATCACTCAGAGCATCGAACAAGTCAAAATGCCGCTCCGAGGTGAAAGCATCATCCCCCAGTCCGTCTACATCTCCCTCAATGCTCGAGCAGAGCCGGGAACATACGTGAGTTTGCATAGCCCAGAGCGGCATCGGTCTCTGTAACTGACGTTCGCAAGCACTGGGGTCTTATCATCATGGACTCGGAAACCGAAGGAACCTTCCATCATGCGACCAACCCCAGCGGCGGTTGGAAGTACGAAATGAAGCGGGCCCGCCTGGAGCACTCGATCACGTTGGTCGCCGTGATCCGGATTGGTGGCCTGAACGACACCATCAAAGCTGCTACAGACGTGATTCAGAGCGTCCCGGCCGATGGCAGTCCGTCTCAGCGCACCGGAGAAGCCTTCAAATGCTCCGTCTGGCTCATTGATGCCGTCATGGCCTTGGATGCCGCAGAATCATTCAGCTTCCGATGAGCATCGGTGAGTCGGCTATCTATGCCAACCCATTATTTCTCTATTGGTGCTGACCTTACAACTAACTGTCTAGACGATTTTGTTCGCGTGGCCAAGCATCACGGCGCGAAGCATCTCGGTGAGGCCGAACGGGGCCGCGGGGCTTATGTTGAAAACTACCCCGGGGTTGACGACGACAAGGACGATTATTAAGATGCCAGTTGGACCGGGCAGGCCGCCCTGGCCCCGGTTTGGGGTTTCGTGGTGCACCGTGCCAGAGCTTGGGCGACTTGATTTCCGCTTTTGGACGCCGTCTGGAAACAGGTATACGGTAGATTGGACAATCATGCGGTGGAAATCCCTAGGTACTTGGGTATTTTAGCGAGCGAGGTTGTTTGCGAATTTACGAAGTGCCTGGAATAGACGGCGCGAAAAACACGAGCGATTCCGCCCCTCATTGAGTGCATGCACTGTTTGACACACAGCATTTTGCACTTTCCCCGACTTAAAATTTGTGGATTTTTTCACTTGGCTACAAACCCAATATTTATCGCCGCCATTCTTCTTCACCTGGCACATTGACAACAATCTCCAGCTTGGCCACACGCATGCATGTCAACAATGGCAGTCCACTCAACAAAGATGGACTTGGCCTTGGCAGCAATTCACGACGCGGACCTCCCACACCCAGGCGGAGAACTGCTCGACTGCTTCATCCGACAGTCTGTTGACCGAGAGCAAGCGGCTGCCTACCTGTTGCAGAAATGCTCATCTGACCGGGGAAAGGCTGGTCCGGCCGCTTTTCTCGCGGACTGGACCGAGTTGATCTTGGCCTGTGAGCGATTCCCGTCGCGACATCCTTCAATCACTTCGTGCCCTAGCTGATACAAGAATCCAGTTATTTCCGAGGGTGTCGGTCGGGTGCATGACCGATCCATCGTCTGCGACATCACAAGCAGGGACGGCGCCAAGTGTTGCATTTCGGGCCTCGACAGCTCGCTCGCAGATCCGCTCATTGTCGTCCGCATCTTTCCCGAATCTCCCCAGCAACTCGATCCAGTATGTATCCTTAGATCCCGCTTGGTTTGTGAGTAGGCCACGTCGTGCTAACGCTGCCTTACCAGCCCCTGCGGGAGATGTTGGATGCCTTTCTGTCTCCTTCCTTGAAGGACGTCGCGTTGACCGCAGAAACGGGGAATGCCCCTGAGAACCTTTGGCTGGTTCGCAAATCCGTAGCTGAGGCATTCTCGCAGGGCTATTTTATACTTCGGTTTCAAGGGAGCAAAGACGTATGTTGCTCCGCGCCACTCGGGTGTGATCCACGCTGATTCAAGATTTAGTACCGCGTCGATATCAACAGAACAGGCGCGCCGACACAGCCTCCCATCGTCAACGAAGTTCGACGGCTCCGCCGTGGATCCTTCACTGACCACTCGGGCTCCGGCATGGCCGTTCCAGCCCACTCGGCACTCCAAGTTCTGGGCCGCTTTTCCCAATCGATACGCTGGGTCCTAATCGGTCGAGAAATTGCCCAAAGAACCAAGCATACATCGACCAAGTTCGCATTTCCTTCTTCGAGATTCTTGGCGTCCTCCTGTACCGCCATCCTGACAGCGATCTGGCGCTGCGTACCAGCTGCTTTCCGGGTAGCTATATACCGCCGTCTCGCCCCGCTAGGCCGTTACCTTTATGGGCCATCCTGCAGCCTGCATGTCCAGCGGCTCCCTTTTGGGCTATACCTCAAGAGAAAAAACCTAGACTGGCACCAGAGCCTAGTGAACGAGTACGGGGCTTTGGAACTGGTGAGACATCATACGCATGTCACCGCCCCTCGTCCGCTGGATTTAGTATCCGGCGCGGACGATTCCTATCTGCTGACGTCCGCCGTATCCGGCTACCATATTGGCTTGTGTATCGACATCATGAGCGATGCGGAACTTGCTGATGTGGCCCGGGATTTGCAGGCATCGCTGGTAGAGATCCGCTCCATCCCCAAGATCGTCGCGCCAACGTTCGAGATTACGAATGCGGTTGGAGGGGCCTGCTACGATCACCGGATCAGCGCCGGCGCTGTTTATGATGAGGCCCGAGGGGACTTTTTCGGCCCATTCGAAAACGAGGATGACTTCAACAACATCCTGCGGTGCGGCGCCTTACCGGAGGTGGTTCATCGGGGTGGGCACAGGGTTGTCTTCACCCACGGGGATTTGAACATGCGGAATATCATGGTCAAGGACGGCAAGCTTTCCGGCATTGTTGACTGGGAAAACTCGGGATGGTACCCTGAGCATTGGGATTACACAAAGGCTCACTTCATCACGAAGCGTCATTGGCGATGGTTGAGGATGGTTGACAAGGTTTCTGAGGAGCTGGGGAGTTATGAAGACGAACTGGCAACCGAGAGGAAGCTCTGGGAGTACTGCTTCTAAGAAGCCATTCTGGTCTGTTGATCAATTTATGTATAATTACCGGGCTGGGATATTCCAGGACAAGAAAACCTTGATGAATACAACTTGCCTTCAAGATCATTCTCGTCTTCGAGCATCACGGTTCAGACTGTACTGGATATCTCCAGCCTTTGATGCCCTGATTTAAAGAGTGGCATTTGACTAAACTCAATGAGAATGAGTGCCTGATTTCTAGAATCTATGGCACAAAGGAGGAAGAACTTTCCATAAGATACCTAGGGAGCCCCTAGCCCGAATTCCACGAAAGAGGCCGCCATAATGAGAACCACCGCAAAGAAACGCATCCTACAAATCCCCCCCCC
>MU856848.1:28036-55096 GCA_033296705.1 Chaetomidium leptoderma | reverse complement strand
AGCCAATCCCACTGCAAGATCCATTGAGACCACCGAGCTCTGTCTCCCCTCGGGCGCTGTGACTCCCAGCTCCGATTCACCTCAGCATCTCGATTGTCCCTTGAAATGAATCAATGTCCTCGGGTACATACTATCGAAATCAGCAATCCATACCATCCGGGACCGCCGATTCATCCGAGCCAACGAGTAGGTATGTACCGATAGTCCCCGACCGATTCCAGCGAGTTGGCACAGACATTACTAGTCAAGTCCAGCTCTGCCCCTTCGCGGCGGGAAGCTGCCTCTTTATACCCCCTCTTCAGATTCTGTTTCTTGCACGTCAATACGAACAGACGCAGGAGCTGGTACTGTACTCGATGACAAGCCCCTCGGCGAGGTTTTGATCCTTCATGAGGTCGACTTTCGTCGACGGTTAGTAGCACGCGTACAGCCGTCGCGGGTGTCTGGCCAGCGCTTGTAGAACTCGTCGATCATTTTCTTTTGAGTCCTCCTCGTCCCAGTCCTCCACTTCGTTGTTCACGAAGCTTCAAAGAGTCTTTTTGTGTGGCGCCGCGGGGATGGGGTTTGACACCGCGTTTGGCAGCGGAATCTGCTGCCTTCCTCGGCTGGAGCCATGGATGGATGGATGGACGCTCTCCTTCCGCACCAGCTTGTTCCACGCAGGGCCCCGTTTCTTGAGATCCGTTGTGTTGTCCCTGAACATGGGGAAATAAAAGCAGGCCTTTTGGCCAATGTGGTGAGGGGTGCAGAGACCGTTCTTGGGGTCGAGGAGCGCATAATTAGAGCACTAATCCCTCTGGCTCGGTCTCCTGGGTGGATTTTCACGACCACCATATGACAGGCAAATCGGGGCGGTCGATCAGGCTGCTGTGCTTGAACTGAGATAGGTGGAGCCAGGTTTCGGCGATGTAACTTGAAGTTGATACCTGATTCAAGGAACTTTGTGTTAGATTTGGATAGAAAGATTGAGAATTAATAGAAGCTAAGAGAGGAACCAACCAGACTCATAAATACTTGCTAATTCTCAGAGTTGGCGGGAAACTTAGGAGAGGTAATGGGGAAATAAAAGAAGTAGCGAGGAAAAGGAAGAACTGTCGAGGAAGAGGAAGAGGGCAAGGAAAAGGATGATGGTTGGGGGGGGGGGAGGAAGGAGGTGGTTATTCAAATATTCTTCAGGATGACCAAGGCGGAGGGAGGGTTTTTGGTTTCAGTCGTGCGGACGGATGCAAAAAGCTCACCGACTAACGCCCTTCGCCGGTCGAAGGGAGGTAGTCGGCTACGAAAATTCTTCTCAGAATTTTACTTCGCTGGTGGGGAGTCGAACCCGCGACCACTTCGGTTGTTGATTCCACCCGGATCTCCTCCCAATGCCGCTGAGCCAACTCGGTGTTGGCTCATTGGGAGGAGGCGGTGACAGTGTGAGTGCGGGAACTTGTATATATAGCACTGGCGGCCAGGTGGCGAGGCGGGAGTTGGGATGGAATGTAGGAGGTGGGATTCTTGTTATACTATCACCACCTCCACCGTTCTAGTAAAGACGAGGTCCCAGTTATCTTCTAGCAATTCGCTAGCCCGGCGTCTGAGTTTGGATCGAGGATGAACAGTACATTCATTAATATATAGCACTGAAACCTTTGCTACTCCTAAAGAGAGCAGAATTTGCCCATGCGAAGAATCCAACAACATGAAAACCATTGTAAATCCCACTGTGCCCTTTAATTTCCTCATGATCATTGATCATCATCATCTCCCCAACCAGACCCGTCGTACCCAGTACCATTAGCTTTCCCCCACTCACCAGCAGTCGCAGGGGCAGGCGCCGTGTTAGCCTCTCCCTTCCCCGGAGCACCTCCATTCTGACCCGCTGGCATTTGCGCCTGACCCCCCTGAGCTGCCGGTCCTGGACCAAGACTCTGCCTCTGTGCTTGCTTGAGTTGCTGTTCTTGCTGCTGGATCGTCTGCCGCACCTGCGGCGGTGGCATGACAGGCTGGTTTGGATTGCGATTTGGGGCTTGGAACTGCGGCATCTGGTTTCCGTTCCCGTTGCCGTTTCCAGTGTTGACCTTCCAGGCCAGGGGCTGTGGTTGCTGGAACTGCAGTTGTTGTGGCTGTTGAGCCCCCTGGTGCTGTTGATGCTGCTGCTGCGGCTGCGGCTGCATGCCATGAGGCGGTTGTTGTTGGTGCATCATCATCATATGCTGCGGCATTTGCGTAGCCGTGGCGAACTGAAGGGCGGGAACCGGCTGGTTGGGGTGAAGCTGCGGGGGGAAAACCATCGGCGCTTGTGGGCGTGTTCCTTTTTGTAGTCGGTTTGTTGGGCTCGTTGCACTGCTCTGGTTGGGCTTCACGCTGTCGCTTCTCCATAACTTGCCGAACCAGCTCTTTTCTTCTTTTACCGGCGGGGCGGGTCGGGGTTGCTGCATGACGTATGGCCCACCGGGCATTTGGCTTGGCTGCATCATGTGCGGGGGCATTTGGGGATGCTGCATACCGGCCTGGGGGAACATGCCGGGCTGGAAGGCGTAGTGCTGCTGTGGTAACATACCAGGTTGGACCCCTTGCTGTGGCATTCCCGGAGGCATGGCTGGCGGAGCAAACATCATCTGCATTTG
Organism: Chaetomidium leptoderma; assembly: GCA_033296705.1. Lineage (NCBI taxonomy): Eukaryota > Fungi > Ascomycota > Sordariomycetes > Sordariales > Chaetomiaceae > Chaetomidium > Chaetomidium leptoderma. The sequence goes on along the minus strand of MU856848.1, from coordinate 52,484 downwards.
GGTAGGTGCCGTTCCAGGTGCTCCGGGATGATGCGGTGGGCCTGACTGCGAAAACACTGGGTGTGAGAAGGTTCTCGGAGGCATGTTCTGAGGGGCCTGACTTGAGCTAGTGGGAATTGCAGCTCCCTGCTGAGCAACGAAGGCCGATGGAACTGGCATGGGCGGTCCTTGGTTGGGATTCGGGTTTTGTGCCGTCGGTTGAGGAGGTTGTTGTGGACTTGATGTCCCTGCCGGCTGCGAGTTTCCGACACTGCTCTGGCCTGCTGGCGGAACTTGAGGGTGGGTTCCAGGCACCGTTTGCGCAGGATTTCCGGATTGCTGTTGTTGGATGCCAGAACCATCGGCATGTAAGCTGCTAGGCTTGATTGTATTTGGGGGTCCCGGTGGGGAAGGTTGAGGAATAGCCTCCGGATGGGACGCAAGGGGATGGTGGCCGCGCGGAAGCGCGTGTGCTGGGGCTGTCGAACTTGCCGCTGGCACGAAATTTGGCGGTGGAGACGAAAAGGCCATTGGCAACGCGCCATGTTGAATTGCGGGAGCGCGCATGCCATCTTGGTTCAGAGACGCTTGGCCCGTCGGTGCCGAACTCTGCGGAAAGATGGTTGTCGCTACCACAGGCAGTGTGACTGATGAAATGTTCTGTGGAATGTTGGCCCGTTGGGTTTCCGGCGACGAAGCCCGTGAAACAGGACTGGGAGTTCGGGGGCTTGGTGGTCGAGGTGTGACCAACGGTGGCGGGGGGTTCGCCGCCTGCTGTACACCGAGTCCGTTGGCGGGGTTGCTCAAGGAAGCCTGGTGTCTCGAAGTTGATGGCGGAGTAGGTGAGACACCTGGCAAGCGCGTTTGGACAGTCCGAATCTGATCGGCGGCAACTGTTTGCACCTCCGTTATCAATGGCCTCGAAGGAGTTCCCGATTGAGAAACAAGTGCACCATCCGAGAGGATTGGTGGATATTGTGCGTCGGTCAACACGGGTGGTGGAGCGTTGGCGGCCTCCACGGCGAATGAAGTTGCCAGAGCTGGCTGGCTGCTCGTCTCCGGCTTGACAGCAGCTGGCCGAGTCGATGCGGCGCTTTGGGGGGCAGGCGAACTCGACGACGCCCCCAAGACGCTAAACCCGCTCGAAGCCACTTGCTCAGGGAGTGTATGCACGGCAGGTTGTGGCTGTCCATTGGACGTGACCACCCGGTTGGTATCCTCTGTCCCGTCGACCACAAAAGAGGTCGAGTGAGGCTGGCCCGGGGCGGTCAGGGCGGCCGGGGCGTTGGGCTGAATTGCAGCTCCGGCCTGCCCGGCATGATCTCCAGTTTCACCCGCAGCACCCAAGTCTCGGTGGGGCAAACTCGTCTGAGGAGCCGAGTTGGCCATCACCGGGGTAGCTGCAGCTATGGCAATGGATGACCCCGGGGAGGTCTCCCCTGATTTGGCTGTGGTGGGAGGCCTGAAAGAAGAAGGAGCGGTTGGTATGCTGCTTTGAGGCGGAGGCGATTTGCGAGAGAGGTTCAGAGGTTGTGGTACATCCATGCTTGAGGGAGGAAGAGGGGCCGAGTATTCTTGGAGTATCGGCATCCCCGCCTCTCCTCCCGATGGAATGCTTCTGCTGGGTTCACCTAATGGTGCTTGATGGGGCTGCAGACTCTTCAACGTTACTGGCTCGCTCGTCATCGAGTGTGGTAGTTGCGGGCGCACACCCATGTACGGAAGCGCTGGAAGATGGGCCGGCAGAGTGCTTGTTCTAGAGATTTGGGGTCTCCCTGGATTTGATGTCTCGGGGGTTTCCGGAGTCCCTTGACCATATCCGGTTTTGGAGAGAAGCTGCACCGTGTCCTCAATATCCCGTTGCAGGTCCCGGTATGGCTTATAAGCTTGATAGGTCCGGGCCGGGCTGGCACCTTGACTCTGAGGAGGGGATTGGGCACGTATGGGGGGGCGTCCGCGGGCGGGTTGGAGGATGGACGGGAAATAGGCGAGGCCACCGGAATTCCGCTTGGTGGTAGGGTCGGAAATGGTGTTAGGACGCGCTCTAGAGTCAGGAATTGTGGTCTGCCCGGTATTGGAGGAGATATCTAGTGGCAGCTTCGGGGGCACATGCGGTGGCAGCAGGGCAGGAGGGACATCAGATGGCTGATACTGCGACAGCACCGGCCCCGCGAGAGAGTGCCTCTTATTGACATCAGCTGGTTGGCGAACCTGGGATATGGCAGTCGAATATCGGTTCGTGGCGGCGGCTGCGAGCGCTGGATGTCTCGTCGGATTATACGGCTGATACTTCCCTGTTTCCGAGCCGGTGGGATGGTTGGGCGCTTGGGCGAGGGTGGGTGCGGGCTGAGACTCAGTAGAGGGTTGCCGAGCAGGCCTGTATGGTCTATTGAGCAACTCCTGGACTGCTTGATACGCCCTTTGCTGCTGCTCTTGGACTTGAGCCCGTCTTGGGTGTTGTGACGCCAAGACCTTTTCTTCATCCACGTTACCAGTTGTAGTTCGTCTGGCAGGGACTTCGTCAGAGGCAAGCTCGGCCGGAGCCAAGTGGAAGCCATTTGAGTATGCAGGTTCCGGCGTATCAAGCATGCTTTCATTGCCGGGCAATTCCACAGGCGCTGGGTTAATCTCGTCGTCGCACCGAGCTGTCAACTCGCTGGCGAGTTCAGCGACGAAGCCGATCGGGTTGTATGGTATCGGCTTGCTGTCAAGAAGTTGGATCTCGGGTGATGGCATCGTCGCCGTGTCGACCGGGACATGTTCGTTGGTCTGAATGATTACTGCACCGTCTAGCTCGGGAGTCGCGGTGGCGGGGTGGCCGCTGATGACCAGCGGGGTGGTTTCAACACTCGCTATCGGTGATATTTGCGAGCGTGTAGGCTGCGCTGCAACTTGATTAGGGGTCGCCTCTGCCGCAACACTTGTAGACGCTGCGGTGTCTGTGTCCGCCCTCGGAGAAGCGACTGCCCCGTCAACGGTGTCCTTCTCGTCGGCCTTGCTGCTTCCAAGCCCGCGCTCCTCCTCCTCCTCTTGCAACGGGCTAATATCATTGTACGCGCCGGGCCCCATGTACATCAGGCCGTCCGGCTGGAGCCAAAAGGGGCCGCCGCCATCGTCGGGGTCGGAGACGGCATTTGAGGGCGCTCGTTGTCTCCGGTCGGCGGTGGTTGCATTTTCCGACGAAGAATCGACTAGGGTACCCCTCCTCTTAATCTGTTGCTGGCTGACGAGCTTTTCTTCGGGGGCAAGGTCAGGCGGCGCCGAGTTGTCGTCGACAAACTCGGGAAACTCGTCGCCAGGCTTTGGGAAGGTGAACTGGATCAAGCCGGTGGGCTTGTAGCGGTAGAACCAGCGCTTGCCATCGTAGTCCCACTCCCAGTTCTCGGGGAGGCCAGCCATGTTTGGCTCGACTGTTGTGGCCGCGCCGATGCAATGCACCAGACAAATCGCAAATGTGTCAGGTCGGATTCAGGGTCTCGATCTGACTTCGGGCTCGGATGCGGCTGAGGTGCGGGAGCACAGCCTTGCCCTTGTGGGAGACGAAATCCGAAGCCGGCGCAGGTACTCCGTAACCCCGGGCACAGACAAGGAAAAGGAAAGAAAAAACAAATATCCAGGCGCTCAAGTGCAATCTTTCAGAAGATGCATCACACAGGGCTGCTGCCTTCACGCATCACGAGACGGGCAAGACGAACGAAGGATCGTGAGGGGGTCCAATCCAACGAAGGCGATGGAGTTCCCCGTAAGGAACGGGACAATGCAGCACCGCGCACTTCAGACGCCGCTGCCGAAACAATAGTTAGCTCTGGTGTCAAAGCTGCCCAGCACGCTTTCCTAGAAGGAGAAAGGTGCGGCTGAGCGCGGGGAGTGCTGGGCCCAATGAAAGGTGCGACACTTCGCGACCCATGGCGGCGTTGGTTCTCCGAGCTTTGAGGAGGTTTGGGCAGCCAACAGAAAACGTGCAACGTGCCCAACTGACAGGCGTGCAAAGCTCAGGCCATCATGTTGGCGTTTTGGGACTTTTGAGATCCGTTTCTGCCACATCTGGTCTAATATCCTACGTTAATATTCCGTCCTGAATAAGGTAGGTATCGGTGATTGCAGAGCGCAAATCGCCGGTAAACCCATATATAAAAAAAGGCATGCAGTGGTTAAGTGAGAAGAGAGGCTCTTTGAAGGTTTAAATGGCTGGACGTCCAAGGCGGGCAAACCCCCATGTCTTTGAAACTGGAACGCAACTCGCTTCGATGTGACAGTCCCTTCCGAATGGGAGTTTTGCTGCATTGATGGAAGACTTCAAGTTGGAAATGATTCCCACATTTCTCGGCGGCACAGTGCGCACTACGAGCCGATTAACCGGCCGTTGAACCCCACCAGCCAGCACACAGCAATCTGTACTATGTATGATACTATGCAGTACAGAGACCAAAAACCGCAAAGTGTTTGATGGTGTGATGCTGTGTCGTGTGGCCTCGAATAATCCGACTTCAGCACGGATCATAGTCTAGCTCTGCGTAGGGTGGTTCTCTTTAAAAGGTTCCAGGTTGTTTGTGTATGCGGTTCGAGATGGAATGGAGGCAAAACCCACGCAGCGGAGGCAGCACTGCAGCTTTACTCCGTACCTTAGTCTTCTGACTATTCCATCAGAGAAATAGAACCAGGAACGAAACAGAGTCCCAGAAACGAGGTGGCGGTTCCTGTCACCTTGATGGGGTCAAGACTTTTATCAGACGAACGGATACCTTATCCGTCCGTCTCAGGTCTCCGAGTCCACTTAGCTGACCAAGAGCAGCAAGGAACTGCCTCGATGGTTGGAACAGGAACTGTTTCAGTAATTCTCGCGCTCTTGGAGGTTTATCCCACCATGGCCGACCCAGGAATTACAACTTCAACGAACCGAGACAACCGAGACAACCGGACCAGGACAATCCCAGAGGGTTGGCCACTTCTCCATGTCTCAAATTGCGCAACGGCAGCGAGGGATGTTGACTTGGCGCCAAGCAAACAGGAACCCACCATGACGTCACAGTGTAGGTAAGTTTCAGGGGCTCTCCAGCGCCTTCTCAAGGCTCTTCATGCTGTCGAAATATTCTGGAAGGAGAGGCACAGGCACAGTGGAAAACGGCCCGAACGGGTAGGTACTGTCGGGATTTAGTGGCGATTGCTCCTCGCAAATCTGCCTCCTCTCCCGGATTCTCTCCCGGATCCTCCCGCGGATATCCTCCCACGGCCTCTTGGCCTGCAGGCCCAAAACACCGGGAAATACGGCGGAGAACTGAAGACAACCTGGAATCTCTGTTGGTTGCCCAGAACTGCGGGGACACGGCATTCCGGCAAAGACACTGGAGCCAAGTTGCCAACACCACCCTCCCCCCCGATGGATCCGAATAGTACACACAGTACACAACAAATCCAGGATGTGACGATGCAGTTGTCCCACAGTGCCGGTGGGTCACTTATGCCGATCATCCTGTGAACCCTTAGGAAGTTTTGTTGCTTCACCCTCGCGACCATCCATGATGTCTTTCTCCCTCCTTCCTACCTACGAAGTAGCCCGCGGTGATCTCTCTTCGATGCGTCAGCATGGCTTCGTCCGTAGAGTCACCGCCTCCGCCCGTGAGGCCAGCCTTGAATGTCCAGATGCCCTCCTACTCCGGCCCGAGCCCTGACGCCGATGCCACCACCACCGAGATGAAGGTCGATTCCGACCATCTAGCCCCCGACGCAATGCCGCTAAGCCCGCGCGACTCGAGGGAGGCGGCCCACAGACTACACGACGACCTGGAACTCCTCCGTGCCGAGCGTGTTGTGTCACACCAGGAGCACGACTCGATCCGGCCTCGGTCAAAAGCCAGGAGCCATCGCGAGGGCGTAGAGGACGCCTTCAACACGACCACCGCCCCGCCCCCCCCTGCCCCCGTCACTCCTCTGAAGTCGACGTGGCTGACCAAATTCTGGCTCTCACTCAAAAAGTTCCCCCGCGTCTTGCGCTATGTCGTTTACGCTATTCCGCCCGGCATCATCATCCTGATCCCTGTATTCCTCGATATCTTCGCCTATGACCGCCAGGGTGGCCCAGTTGGGGGCCGTGGCGGCGTTCAACTCATGTGGTTCGGCATTTGGCTCGAAGTCGTCTGGCTCTCGCTCTGGGCCGTCCGCATCATCACATCGGTCCTACCTCCCATTGTCGCCTTCGCTGCCGACACGGCGGGATCTACCAATCACAAGAAGTGGAAGGATATCGGACGCCAGCTCGAGTTTCCCACCGCCCTATTCCTCTGGCTGCTGGCAGTCTTGGTCTCGTACCAGCCCATTCTCAACCATCGCGTTATCAAGGACCCCAAGGAGGACGACACGCTGCCTTATGTAACGTGGATCGACGTCGTCTACAAGGTCATCATTGCCCTGTTCGTCCTCTCAACGCTCAACCTCGTCGAGAAGATCCTGATCAAGTGGATCGCGACCTCGTTCCATCTGCGCACCTATTCTCACCGCATCCGCGAGAACCAGATGCAGATGAAATGCCTCGTCAGCCTATACTCGTACGCCAAGACCCGTCTCGAGGCACAGGACCCGGTCTGGGAGTCGCCGTCTAGCAGGCGGGGCTCCACTGGGAACCCGTCGCCGCTCTTGAGCTTTCAGGTCAACGCGCGCCACGTATGGAACAAGGTCGGCAATGCCGCCAACCGCATGGCCGGCGACTTTACCGGCCGAAGGATTCTTAAGGGCAACCATCCCCGGAAGGTCGTGTTGGAGCTGTTGCGCAACACCGATTCCAGCTACACGCTCGCCCGCGTCTTCTACCGCACCTTTGTCCAACCGGACAAGTCGACCATCACGGTCGAGGACCTGTACCCGGCCTTTCCTACTCAGGAGGAGACCGAGGCTTGCTTTGCCGTCTTTGACAAGGACCTCAACGGTGATATCTCGATGGAGGAGCTCGAGATGGTGTGCAACGAGATCCATCTAGAGAAGAAGGCCATCGCGGCCTCACTCAAGGACTTGGACTCGGTCATCAAGAAGCTTGACGAGGTATTCATGTTCTTCATCGTGGTCATCGTCATCATCGTGTTTATCAGCATCATCTCGAATTCGGCCGCGGCCGCGCTGACCTCGACGGGCACTGTGATTTTGGGTCTGTCATGGTTGTTTCAGGCGACAGCCCAGGAATTTCTCCAGGTATGTTTTTCTTTTACTCTTGCACCGGCGGTTCATGCGCTAAATGTGGATAGTCCATCATCTTTGTGTTTGTCAAACACCCCTTCGATGTCGGCGACCGCGTCAAGATCTATGGCAACACTGGCTCCAACTTGATGGGCGACGACTATTATGTGCTTGAAGTCTCCCTCTTGTATACCGAGTTCAAAAAGATGGAAGGCCATGTGGTGCAGGCGCCCAACTCGGTCTTGAACACGTTGTTCATCCTGAACCAGAGACGCAGTCAGGGCCTCGCCGACCCCATCAACCTGAAACTCCGCTTCGGGACCTCGGAGGTGCAGATTGAGGAGCTCAAGTCCCGGATGCTCAACTTCTGCCTCGAGAACAAGCGAGACTATGCGCCCCGAATCATATCCGAAGTCCAGACCATCGATGAGGTCAGCAGCATCACCATGAACATTATCTTCTTCCACAAGAGCAACTACCAGAACGAGTTGCTCCGCCTCAGCAGGCACAACAAGTTCGCCGTCGAGCTCATGCGTCAGATGCACGACATGGGTCTCGAGACGCCGCGCCTCGTCCAGCCTGGCGGCGGACGGGACATGCCTCTGTACTGGGCCCATATCCAGCCACCTCCTGTCTACCAGAGTACGGGGAATGATGGCTACCCGCCGGCGCCTAGCCCGGGGGTGCGAAGGAGAGGCAACAGCAGGGCTGCCGTGGTGGAGGCGGGCATGGACTTCCAGGATGTCTATCACAACAGGAAACGGGAGAACGACATGACCCGGCTGCCCTCGATTCGGCAGTCGCCGGGAGAGGAGGAGGGAGGGATTCGCGCCAGCATGGACGGCCACAGGGAGATGTCGGAGAAGAGACGGAGCCTGGACAGCGAGTCGACACAGCGGATGGCGTGGCGGCCTAGGAGTCGCTCGACCAATCGGGGATCGGTGAGCCAGGCTGTGTGAAGCACCATTGAATAGGTACCTACCTAGATCTACCATGGCTGTTTTAATACTAGATTGCTTTTGCAGAAGAAACTGTCTTTTGGATCCGTCTTTTCGCCAAGTGTTCCTACACATGCAATATCTTTACAACCACGCCTAGTTGTCGCCCACCACCCTGTCACACTTGACCTTCTTGCCATCCACCACCTCGCAGCTCGTCAACCTGCCGCCCTGCTGCTGAAGCCTGACATCCAGCACCTCGGTGCCCGTGACATCCTTCTTGCTGCCATCCGCAAGCGTGACACCGGCGCCGCCAAACGCAACACTGGTAAAGTTGGCCAACGCCACGGGGAAATCCGGCAACCCCGCCAGCGGAAAGTCTTCCACCATCCACGCAGCCTCCTTGGCGCACAACCGCGCTCCCCCAGCAGTAGTAGAAGCCGGGAGAACCTGCCTCACGCTCACCACGGGCGTCGCCCCGTTGGCGCACGTCACATTCCCCCCAAAGTTCTCCGCCACCACCACCACCTCTTTCTTGTCGTCGTCACCACCACCGCCGCCGCTGCCCGCCTCGAGCGTAAACCGCACCAAATCCCCCGCCGCCACCGCAAACCCCTCAAACCCCTTCTCGCTCCCCATCGCCGGCGCAAACTGGTACCACGCAAACGGCGTCTGCGGCCCGCCAAACGTGCCGTCGTAAAACACGTCCACGCCCGCCCGCAGCGCCAGCCCACCACCACATGCGTCCGCGCTCGGGCCCCCCGTTGTTGTTGTGGTTGTTGGCCGCGCGCTGTCGATGCCCACCCAAAAGGACGCCGCGTACACGCCGACCGGGTTGTTGGCCGTGGGGCCGGTGGTGGGGACCTTGGCGTCGGGCACGCGGAAGGTTCCCTGGGCCGAGGCGAAGGGCTGGTCGGTGGTGAGGATGGCGCCGCCCTTGACGGATTCTGTGGTGGCTGCTAGGAGGCGGAACTGGGAGGCTGCGGGCGCGGGGGTTAGGGTGTGGAGGAGGGCGAGCCGGTGTTGTTGGCGTTGTTGTTGTTGGTGCTGCTGCGGGGGGTTGGCATTGCGGGGGAGGGTCGCTGCTGAGGCGGAGGTGGTGAGGAGGAGGGTGAGGAGGGTGGTTGGTTTCATTGTTGTTGTTGTTGTTGTTGAAGTGAGTGAGAGTAGGTGAGTGAGTGAGTGAGTGAGTGAGTGAGTGTGTGCGAACGAGTGACTTTTCGATACCCAAAGGAGAGGAGGAAAATGGATGAGGATGATGGAAAAGGGAGAACCCGATCTCTTGGTCGAAAAAACGAATGGACGCCTAAAAACAGACAAAGATCGTCGTGTTGCCGATCCGAGGAAACAAACGCCGCAGCGGCAAACAAACCACAGGCAGAACTGCCCCTTATAAGTCCCCGCATAAGGCCGACGCACAACCGCAAATGCCGCCCTGATCCAATCATCCCAACCCCAGCGACAGTACCAAGGTAGCACAGCATCCAATCTGGCCTCGCTAACTCACCCATGGTCCAGACCAAAACCGAGCGTGCCAATACCACACAGCGACGCAACCCCAACCGGATCGCGCCGCACCACCGCGATGAGCCTAGCCAGGGGTAACACCACTCACCCAGTTCGCCTTTGATGCGCGCGTCAGTAGAGATCGCCAGGCCATTGCTATCGCGCCTAGAAACCCAAGGCCATCGCACTTCAAATCCGAGCCGGCAAACAAGACAATAATAGCCTCAACACCCCATGCCCACTGCGCTAACTAGGTACCAATCTCCCAGGCAAGGCGTACCTCGCCCGTGAACCCACACTCCTGCAGCTACACGGCAACGGCTGTCAGGTACGAGGACTCACCGGGAGCGATTAATATCGGCCACCACACCCCATTGGCCCGACATTTCCAACCACACGTGTAATCGTCTTCCCATAGCTGCATGCACCCTTCCGTTGTTGACGGTGGACAAAAAGACAAACTACCACCAGTACGAGGTCACACTTGCCTGACCAAGCAAGCACTTGAAATGCCTACCTAGTATGCGAGAAATCAACCAACAAAAACAGCATCCACATTCACACAAGTCTAAAGACCGCCTGCTGTATACACACACACCCGACAAAAGCTCGCTCTGTCATACCCAACATCACCATCCCCGCTCAAGCAAAGTCCACTGTCCAATCCGCCCCAATCCTCACGCCCACCTTCTTAACCACAGCAAACGCGGCCCGGCCCTGCGCAGCAGGCGTATACTCCATCTTGGCCTCCCACGTCCGGCCCTCGCTCAGGACCTTGACGGTCTTCTTGCCAGCCCAGGCGGCCTGCGCGCCCACCACGACAATCCGGTCGACGCCCACGGCCCGCATCTTCTTCATCCACGCGCCCTCCTCCTCGTTGGCATCGCCCGGCGCGCGGCCCTCGGCGTCGACCGACGCCAGGCTCTTGGCGGCGCCGTCAAAGACAAAGCGCCGGTGGATGTACTGGCCCCTTTCAAAGTCAAACGAGTCGCCGTCGTCGACGTACAGGTCGCCCTCGGCCAGGCGGCCGTCCCGGGCGACGGCGACGACCAGCGTGTAGTCGTCCCACCGCATGAGCGCGCTCGAGCGGCGCGGGATGTCGCGGCGCGCAAAGACGTGCCCGCCGCGCATGAGTAAGGGGAGCTTCTCGAGCGGGGCGCTCAGCGTGACCGTCTTGCCCTTGCTCGTCGGGATGACGTCGTAGGAGAAGTAGTCGTAGTACACCTCGGCGTCGGGGATCCAGATGTCGACCGACTCCTTGTCCTTCGCCGTGACGGGCTTGACGAGCAGGCCGGTGCTGCCGACGAAGAACTGGTCGTCGATGGCGAAGCCGGCCTCCTCGGACGGGTGCGTGTAGAACATGGGCTTGATGATGGGCGTGCCGTCCAGGTGGGCCTGGCGGAAGGCCGTGTACCACGACGGCAGCAGGCTGTAGCGCAGCCGGAGCGCCGCGCCGATGATGTTTGTGTAGGGCTCGCCGATCAGGTACGGCTCGCGCCGCCGGGAGTCGATGTGCGCGTGCGCGCGGAAGAAGGGATAGAATGCGCCCGCTTGGTACCATCGCGTCAGCAACTCCTTCTCGGGGTTGCCGAAGAAACCACCGACGTCGGCGCCCGAGAAGGGGAAGCCCGTGATTCCTTGGCTGAGGACCATGGGAATGGACTCCTGGAGATGGTCCCATGCAGCCTGGTTGTCGCCCGTCCACATGGCGCCAACGCGCTGAGAGCCCGCGAAAAAGGAGCGAGTCAGCACAAAGGGGCGGCGGAGCTCGCCAGCCTTGCGGGACGTAAGGGCGTGGTAGGTGGCGTTCTGGAACGTCATGCCGTTCAGGTTGTGCACGTCCCGGTGCTCCCAGTTTCCGTAATGGAGGTTGTCCTTGGGCATGGTGGTTTCGGGCCCGTTGAACACGGACGGCTCATTCATGTCATTCCACACAAAAGTGTTCTCCATGGTGCCCTTGAAGGTGTCGTACTTGAAGAGCGATGCCCACCACTCCCGTGCCGCAGGGCTGAAAGCGTCAACCCAGTGCGACGAACCCGGCCAGCACCAGCCCTCAAAGATGCTGCCCTCCTTGTTCTTGACTCCGAGCTCCTTGGACTTGAGCTCCTCAACCACAGGGTAGTTGTCAACGTTCTTGATATGGGGGTCAATGATGGTGACCAGCTTCCGGCCGTGGCGGTCCAGCTGCTTGCCCATGCCGATGGGGTCCGCAAAAGTGTGCTTGTCCCAGGTGAAGTACTTCTTTTCCGAAGTGTACTCGATGTCGAGCCAGATAACGTCGTAGGGCATCTTGAACTTGTCCATCTTACGGTCCACATCCTTGACGTCGTCGTCTGAGACGTAGTTCCAGCGGCACTGGTGGTAGCCAAGAGAAAACTCCTGAGGCATCGCCGTGGTGCCCGTGAGCTCGCCGTACTTGGCTGTCAGGTCCTTGGGAGTCGGGCCGAGGAGGACAAACACATCCAGCAGACCGCTCTCGGAGATCCAGTGGGTATGTGTGCTGGTCTTGGACTTGGTGCCTAGAGAAAGGGGGTTCTTGGAGTCCTTGTTTTTGGTGATGTCGACCCACGTCTCGGCGGCATTCAGCCAGAAAACGCCAACGCTAGAGTCCTTGCGGTGGGCCTGCATAAAGGGGATGACGCCGTAGAGGGTCATGGGGCTGTCGAGAATGTACTCAAAGACGTCCGAGTTATACAGCCTGTAGGGCTCCTCGTAGTTGCCTTCGCCGCCGCGAGTCTGCTTGAGCGACAGCGGGCCGGTGTGCGACGGGATGCCAAAGACGTGGTCATAGCCGACAAACGAGATGTCGAGTGCAACACTCTCCGGGCCTCGAGGCTTGCTATCGGTGTTGCTTCCAAAGTTCTCGTCCCACCAGGTACTCTCGTCCTCTCCCTTGGGCTCCTCGACCGTTTCCTCTACCTTGTTCTCCTCGGTCGACTCGGTCGACTCGCCCTCCGTCTTCTCCGGCTCGGGCTTCTCAATCTTTGGCCTCCAGTGCTCAACGTTCAACAGGCCCTGGCCGTTGAACTTGATTTGACTGCTACCATCCCGCTTGAAGTCGATGCTGAAGGGAGAAAATTTGATGATGGCCTCGAATTTGGAGGACGGGCCGTACTTGACGGTCAGCTGTGTCTTGTCCTCGAAGCCGACCTTGGCCTCCTTGTCGAGAGTGGTTCCGCCGACGATGACCCATTGTTCCGCCTCGTTGTAGCGCTCTTTCCTCGCTTTGCTGTCGTGGCGCAGCTCAATCTCCCCCTTTTGGCGCTTCTCCTCGTCAACTGTGACTCGTGCAGTTCCAGACTCGTGGAAGGAAACGGTGATGGGTAGCCGGACGGTCTCGCCGCTGTCGCCGATGGTCTTTAAGATGACGGCCTGGTACTGACCATCCTTGAACGATCCGGATTCGGGCGCGATACCGTAGGGTGACTGCCATGCGCTCGAGGTGAGGGCGTGGTCTGCGAATGCTCGGTTGCGAGAGCAGAAGCCCGACTGGTGGCACTTTTTGAAGTCATGCTCCTTGACGGCGACTAGGTGTGTCAATTATACCATCCGATGTGATCCCGAGCTTGCAGACCCTACCTGCAGGAGCAAATGCGGCAGAAAGCGCAGACAGCAGTCCGAGGTAGGCTGTCCATCTCGAGGACAGCGGCCCTGAGACGTGCATCTCGACCTAGCGCCCGTGGCTGCAGAACACAGCCAATCGAGGAAATCGAGGCGAGCAAATGCAAAAAAGATACCAAAACTAAAAACGGCGTCTATACCGCCTTTGTAATCATCGAGAGACCTCCAGGGCCGTAGAGGTGCTCATTCAATGGCTGTCCGACAACCGGTGTTTGTTTCAGACGAGCGCCGGTTTACATGCAAAGAAAGGTCAACCTGGAAGCTGTCCCAACACTGGCCACCTTGCAGCGGGCGCTAGCCCCGCATGGAACCCCTGTCATCCGGCGGCACCCTTTTATCCGGTCAGAAAACCTCTTAATTGCAAATCGCGGTTGTCGGGTCACGTCGGGTCTCCAAAATTCTCCAAGCAAAAGCCCGTCGTTGCGAAACTTCCGGCTGGACTTCCGGCTGGTCGTGAATGGGTTGGGAATCGGGCAGTCTCAAGTCAAATGAGAATTTCCGAGCTGCAAAATCTGCTAGTTGCGGATCCGAGACCGAGCATCACGACGGGAAGCGGTATCGTTCTACACAGCACCTGATGATAGGCTATAGATGAATAACCCAATGCCGACGGACACAGACGATGGGGAAGGCATCGTCGTTCGCCGACGGGCTGCAACAAGTCCGGAGAAAACACCAGCTGCAGAAACCTGTTGCCGTAATCGAGATTGCCCATTTACAAGCTCAATTGGTGCTTTGGACGTGTCAAAACCAGCACCGAAACATAGTCCAGCAATCACCGGTCTCAACCTGTTGCTTGACGGTGAGGTCAGCATCATCGATTTCAAGTCGACTGCTGTGTGGCGGGCGTCCAACCGAAGATGGAGAAGGTCCAGCAAAGAGACGGCGCCGACACACCAGTCGGGCAGACACATGGCCAGAAAGGGAGAGCTCGGGCTCCGGCCCAGAGGGTCTCATACAGGTTCGACATGTATGGGTACCTGACCGTGGGCCTGCTTCTCTGCAGCATGGTGTATTTTTTCGGCGGCCCCACTCAACAGCTCCTCTGCCAGACTTCTTCAGCTGCTACTCTCCCACAACAAATTCCTCCTCCTCCCCCTCCTCTTCTCCCTCCACAACTCTCGCCAGATCAACCCATTCTTGAACCACCAGCCGAACCTCAAGAACCCGTCACCATGTCGACCAACGAGCGGACGTAAGTTCTCTCTCGTGCTTGCTCCAAACTCTCGCCATTTTTCGAGCTTCCTGCCCCTCCATCAATTACCCCGCCATCCTGGGCTCTTCCCATCATGTTACCCCGCCATTTGTCTCGACCGTGGACTGACACCGAAACAGCTTCATCGCCATCAAGCCTGATGGCGTCCAGGTATGTCATCTTCGGCCCTTTCACTTCCAAAGCTGTTTGCTCCTGGTGCTAATCGTTTTGATAGCGCGGGCTGGTCGGCAACATCATTGCCCGCTTCGAGACCCGCGGGTAAGGACAATCAGGCACTCAAACCCCGCCCTCGCCTGTGCTAACACCACACCGCAGCTTCAAGCTCGTCGCCCTGAAGCTCGTCTCTCCTGGCCAGAAGCACCTCGAGGAGCACTGTACGTTGCTGTCTCGTTGTCCGAACTGTTGGTAGAGCACACTAACCACCGCCCTGCAGATGCCGACCTGTCCTCCAAGCCTTTCTTCAAGGACCTCGTTGAGTGTATGCCACCCCGTCCATCCATTCTCTCCCCGTCTTTTTGCTGACCTTTCAACAGACATGAACAGCGGCCCGATCGTTGCTATGGTTTGGGAGGGCCTCGATGCCGTCAAGACTGGCCGCGGTATGTGGACCCACTTTTCTTCTCAACCCCTTTCGCCCCTTTTTCCCCTCAACACCAGAGCTAACATCACCGCCTCCAGCCATGCTCGGTGCCACCAACCCTCTGGCCTCTGCCCCCGGTACCATCCGCGGCGACCTGTGCCTTCAAATGGCTCGTAACGTATGTCACGGATCCGACAGCGTCGAGAGCGCGAACAAGGAGATCGACCTGTGGTTCAAGAAGGACGACCTCAACACCTGGGAGTCTGCCCAGAAGACCTGGATCTACGAGTAGATAGACAACAGTGTAAATCTAACGTACTTGCCTGTCTAGTTAGACGGGTGAGCTGTTGGAATACATAGAAGGGACACACATTATGGGGAAACGCGGAATAAGTGAACGCATTTGTTTCTGGGAAGTGCTAGCTATAAAGTAAGGGAAGAGCGCCGCTGAGGTGTCGCGGCTCCAGCTAGTTCGCGGAAGTATCTCTGTTGCTCTCAGCACCCATAATACTACGAAAAGATGACGAGTTCTACAGTACTCGGGCTTCTCGCATACAGATCTACTCGCCTGTGTCGGCTGCTCCAGTTTGCTGCCATTTCATGATGCGTCGATGTTAACACCGTGACTGCACGCGCGCTGGCATGGGGTTTAATAGCTGACCAATGTTACCTCGAAAGAGACTAAAACCTCGCCTAAAACCTCGCCATCCGCTCTCATTGCTATAATCCCTCCTGATCCCACCCTGCTCCGTCACAGAGACTAATGCTCCCTATTCCCAATCCCCCTCTCCGACTCTTCGAGCTTGATCACCGGTAGGTGTGGAATCAACCGGAGCTCGCGAATATCTGGCTTTTCGCCCGGGTGGCGAACGATCGCCTGCATGATATCCGAGTTCACGGTGTTCTTCCGGTTCTGAACCCGTAGCATCATCTTGTCAATCGCGCTATCCTCTGCAAAGAGCTGTACATACAGCACCTCTTGCGTCTGACCCTGTCTCCACGCGCGGGAGACTGCTTGCGCCTCATTGTTCGAATTCCACCAAATCTCTGTTTGGATCACAACGCTAGCGCAGGTGATATTCAGCCCAAAGCCACCGGCACCAGCTGTAAGAAGTAGCGGTATAGCTGGGTCCGCCGCCTTGAAATCACGCTGAACATTTGGCCGTCGGCGCATCTCAACACTACCGTCGTAGCGGAGAGGCTGAATCCCGTCGCGCTTCATAGCTTCGGCAATGATGTCGAGAAACTTGAGGAACTGTGAGAAAACGACGATTTTCCTGCCAGGAAGAAACGTCCGGATCTCCTGGTAGACTTCGATGAAATGGCGTAGCCGTTTCGAGCCATGATAGAGGTCTTCTGTATCCTCGACCCTCTTGAGCCACTTAGATCGCTCCTCTGGTTTCCAGTCTGCACCATCATCATGCCAATGGGAAGCGTCTTCGTCGGTACCCTCATCTTGGTGATCCATCTCCTCCCTCTCTTTTGCCAAGAGCGGATGGATACTAGCGAGCTGTGCCTTGATGAGCAAGCCCATCCACGAGGAATCAATCCCTGTATCTGTCTCTTGCTGGAGCTTCACGGCTTCGTCGTCACCACCCATGTTGAACTTGTTGATCCAGTCGACGATCTCCTTCGATATCGCCGGTGACTCCAGTTTGAAGAAGCTACGAGCGCGGGGACACTTCTTGAGATTGACGATGTCGACCGGTCTGGCGATGGTGAAGGCCTGGAGGAATCTCTGGAGCAGCCGAGTCTTGGCAAGATCAGGCCTCTCCGTCTTCCCGGAGTAGTCGTATGTCGAGAACGCCTTCATGAACGCCCTATGGGTAAGAAAGGGATGACCCGAGAGGAAATCGACGTAGCCAGAAAAGTCGTGCCATTTGTTATGCGCAAATGTGCCGGACAGTTGAATCACGGCCTTGAAAAAAAGCGCCTTGACAGCTTGGTGGCGTACCCCCGAGCGCTTGTTGATCACCTGGGCCTCGTCAAGAACCAGACGCTTGATTGGCATGTCGATCAATCGCCAGAATGGAGAGTGTAGTGGAGCAAGAGCTCGCTTGGGCTTCCTCACGAATCCGGTTTTGTCGTTGAGGTACATATCAAGCCGGTCAGGGAAAGTACGTAGATCACGCTGTGCAGCGTCCACTTGATCGTATGACACGACCACAACATCGACTCCAAGCGCAAGAAGGTCATGGGCGGTAAGCTTGGCGGATCCCTCGAATAGGTGCGTCGTTAGCCCGTGTCCCTGTGAGGTGTAAGTAAGCTAATCGGTGACGCTAACTGCATAGAAAGCAGGTACTAACGTTCTGGAAGGCAGACTCGATAGATTGAACCCACTGGTGGCACAGAGTCTTCGGAGCAACCACCATGGAGAATCCGGGCTGATCCTTCACCATATACATGGCTAGGATTGCTGCAAGCGTCTTGCCAACCCCCATACTATCGCCAAGTAACATTCCCTTGAACCGAGATTCACATAACCAGTGTGCCTGTGCGGCCGCCTTGAGTTGATAGTCATGTGGAGTGACAGCCATGTTTGGAGGTACTGGGATGGGGCCGACAGCATAAAGCGCACGCTACACGTTGGTCAGAACACTATTGTTGCAAGTTGGTGACACCAAGAGGAAGAATCGGAAGACTTACGATATGCTGGACCCATTCATCGCCGAGATACCTGGTGGCCTCGACTACCTCCCCGTCCTCTAGTGTGAAAAGGTCCTGGCCAAGGGTGATATTATCATTGTCACCGAGTTCCTCTTCGTCGTCGTCGTCGTCTTGGTCGTCCGCCTGATCGTGCGTCGCAAGCCATTCCTGGTAATAGGCTTCTTCTTCCTCGTCATTGCCAATGAGACCGATCCCAGGTCTGATCGTGACGGAAGCACCCAAACCGAATGGGAGGTTCAACTCATCCGTGTCTGGGACTGGGAACGGGCTGAGCTTGGGGGAATCGTCGACGCCGAGCCTATTGAGCGCAGAGATGAGATTATCAAGCGCGCTGAGCTTTGGCTTTTTGGCCGGCGGTTGCGATGATGATGCCATGACCGCGGGTGCAGATGCAATCGCGGGATCCGTCGGTGTCTCTGAGTCGAATGGTTGATCAGAAACGAAGCAATTCCGCAAGTTTTTTCAAGTTGTCGATCGAGAATAAGCAGCTCGTGGCGACGCGGAGTTAACTCCAAAATTGAAAGCCCAACGGAAAGCACATTTGTTTTCGCCTTCGGTCAAGTAATCAGGCAATGCAGGGACGCCGCGGAGAGAACCAAATACTAGGCTTAGTGCCAGAGCAACTGGTGCCCGCTCGGTTGCGATATTCGAGGAATACCTGAGAAAGAGGGAGAGGTTAGCCGGAGATACTTGCGTGCCTTCCACTCAGTGCCCCACCAAAAGCAATGAGGTTGTTTGTTTCGGGCCTTCGCTGTTTTCGGTTCGGGCGGCGAGCGTTCAAGTTGCCCCCCTTGCCAACCTGCCACCGCGCCTCTCTCGCATTTTCCATTCCGTACTTTGCCTAGATACTTTCTCCACCAACAGTATTCAGTCCAGGCTTCATTCTCGGCCAGATGGCAACCCTACCTACAGCCAAATTTGCGAGCTGGGAAGGGATCGACGAAGAAGAACTCGAGAACTTCAAGAGGTCCGCCGATGAAGTCATCGGTCTTCTTGATACGATTGAGAAGCGCAAGGCCAAGGGTTTAGCGACCACACGGGACGATTCAAAGTTAGAGAAGGCGATCACCAAGCTGACCGAAATCCGACAATGGACAACTCGACCAACATGGGAGAAAGCATCCCCTCCCACGACAGGGGTCACGGGCACTTCCGGGAGAGATAACTGGCAGCGATTGTTTGCATTCACCCGGATCATCGATAGAATCGAGTCAATCGACGATTCGAGCGACTGGAAAGCAAAGGCGGCTTTGGCCCAGGCAATCATTTTGGGAGAAACCGGCGGCGCCAAAGCGGAAGAACACGGAGCTTCAGAGTCGTCACAAGGACCACTGTTGGGTGGAGTGAATAAGCACAACGCCCTAGCATCGGATTGCGCTGTAGTGTGTACGTGCCTACTCCATTATGTTAGGGCTAGAAAGTCCTACGTACCAGATACTGACTTGCATCCAGTCAAGGCGATCAAACCTCCCCAAATCGGGGATCCTGAAGATATCGCCAGCGACGATAACCCGTCATCCAACACATCAGATAACTCCGAGCCGAAGGACGATGAGCCAGATGAGGTAGTAGACTTCTACAAGAGGATGATGGACCTCGCAGAGTTGGACAAGCAGAGAGAAAGAGAGGGTGGGTCAGGGCTTCAGAACTAAGCTGATATCATGGAAGGCATAACGAAGGAAATTGCACATATATTTACTCTGCCATTGCCGTATAGTGTTGCGTCGCTTCAGAGGTGGGCTGGTGTAGCTGTGACAAATTTATCCCGATGGTATACCCCTGGAGGGCAATGTCAGATCCGGGCCGTTCTTGGTGAAGTGGGAAGGATATCGCTAGGAAGATAACACTTGAGAACTACGTAGGTATGTTAACAACAACTCAGTCCTCTAGGAATACGAAGCAAAGTTGAATAGGTTACACTTGAAACGAGGCGTATAAGTAGCGGGGGAGCAACGTAGGCGATTTCTCTACCTAGGTACACTAAGTTTAGGGAAATCTCTCCCTACTAACTACACCCCGAAAAAAAAGCCTAGCCTACTACTATACTTCTAAATTTCTATCGTTCTCGGTTTCACTAAACTTTCTAATCTAAGGATTTTATATTATTATCTTCCCTTTTCTTTTCTTTTCTTTTCTTTTCTTTTCTTTTCTTTTCTTTTCTTTTCTTTTCTTTTCTTTTCTTTTCTTTTCTTTTCTTTTCTTTTCTTTTTCTTTTCTTTTCTTTTTCTTTTTCTTTTTCTTTTTCTTTTTCTTTTTTTCTCTTTCTCTTTCTCTTCTTTTTCTTTCCTTTCCTTTTTCTTTTTAGGTTCAGAACTTTATTAAGGGAAACTTTAGTAATTATAGTTAGAGACTTCACCTTCCTTCACTGTTTTTCAGTACAATCATCGTGCCTTCCAGCTCTAGGTTTCTACAGTTTCCCTACTCCCGCACTTTCACCTTTACTCTCTTACTTTCCTACTATTTTCCAAGGTTAGCTTCGTCTCCACCTTCTATTCAGCTCTCAGGCTCCTCCAACGCCATCCTACATTTCGTTCCCGCCTTGCGTCACAATCTCCATTCCTAGCATCCTTCTTTCTCTCGATACTCTCCCAGTAAATGAATCAAGTCTCCAGCTCCCGCTCGTAAGTACAGAATCTTGAAAGACGACGCCGGTTTCTATGGGTAACTAAAATAATAGTCTTGATCAATCCAGTTCAACGGCCTTGCCCTCTTTTTTCGACATAACAACCGAAGCAAGCCTACCCTATGTCGTCACGGAGGGGCAGAGCAGCCGCACAGGCATCGGCCGAACAGGCCGCGCAGCCTGCAGCCCAGAACCAGGACTATGCCTTCAACATGTTTGGCTGGTCGATGCGGATTCCCGACGGCACTAGCCGCGAGGAACCAATCGTTCTGAATGCCTACAAGCCTACGACGACGCCGTGGGAAAGGGCTGCGACGTCCATGCAAACCAGGGGCGAACAGCCCTGGAGACCGTCTCTGTCATTGACCCCGCGTGAACGCGATGCCCAGGATGAAGCGGGCGTGAGCCAGTATCTCGTCGTTGGCTTTACCATTCCAGGCCTGAAGCCCGACCACTTCAAGAAGCACCCATCCCAGAAGAAGCAGATGCCTGTTGGTGTCCAACTTGACCCTACCAGCATCATCAGCGGCACCGATTTGCCTCACCCTATTCTGGTGGTGGTCCGAATCCAAGAGACTGAACCCGAGGGTACGGTACTCTATGCGCTCCTCAACCCGCAGCGAGGTCTCTGTACACCGCACCATATCGGTCAGAAAGGGTGTTTCTACCTACCAATCTTCAGAGATTCCACAACGGATTTGAAAACGAGAGGGCCGGCCTGGAATAAACTGGTGCAGAAGGTCTCCATTCGTCCAACTACCCAGCGGCCCCAACCCCAGTCGGCCAAACAGGCGTTCAAGAAAGCACGCAGTACCGCCAAGCTTGTCCTCGACCCAGCGAGGTCCCTGCAGTGCGAGCTGTCTCTACTTGTTGAGTCCTTCATTGAATTCGGTCAGCCGTGGCATATCAAGGAAGCCAGGAGGGTTGTTGGCGATGCTGAGCACGACTTGGACCACATTCCCAAGCGGACGCAGGAAGCTCTGAAGGACTTTGTCGATAATGGGATCACTAGCTGGAGCACGGAGTACTCTGAGAAAATGATCGACGACTTCTACGAGCTTTGGCCAGAAACACGGGAACGTTGCGAACTCACGCCTACCGACATTGGCATCATGAAAGGTCAGGTTCTCGCCGAGGGTCTTCAGGTCCAGTTCAGGTTTCTACGATCATTTGTCCTACTGTGCAAGAGAAAAATGCGCAAACGAGAGGCAGAGGCAAGTGGATCGGAGCCGGATATGAGCAACATCTGCGCTACAATCCTGGAGTTGGTCATGGATGTGTTTGACGAACCGGCGGCGGCAATTCCCATGGATATGGATAGGCCTCTCATTATGGCTATCAAAGGGACGCTTGAGAGATACCTCGAGACGTCACGGAAGTTCGACCGCGAACTCAAGGAGACGATGGGCGACCAGCTATTCGCCAAGACCACCTTGCCAGGCATTTTTGCCGCCTTCAGTGATGCCACCGACGTCGACACGGCAAAATTGATGTATTCGCATGCTATGCGGTACATTATTGCTGCTTACAAGCACAGACATCGTGGCCTCGGCGAGAAGCTCGAGGACCTGGTTGAGACGCTGGACAAGGGTCTGAAGGATTTGAAGATCGAGTAAGTATCAGACCCAGTTGTAGTATACTATGAGTACTGACAGTCTAGTAGCAAGTAGTATGATAGCGGTTTGGCATTGAAGGAGGAGTCGACGGCTCGACGCTCTAGTTTATCTCCCCCCTCGGCCGAGGAAGGGATCGTCTACGCGAGCAACTGATTTACCGGGGGTGACTGATCCATTCCCTGAGTTTTGTCTTTCGGACACTCTCTATGCATCTCTAGCCTATTCCTCTATAGAATATGCACTTCGGTGTTCAGTTTCTTACCTGTCAGACCCAGCCAGCACCGGCTATATCAAGAACGGTGAGTCGCTAAAGTAAAGGGGTACAAGTAAGGTTCAAGCACAAAGGAGGCAATTTAGGAGTAAATCTAGGGGTCAAGGTGGTGTAGCATTGAACTCTGCCCTCCTCTTAACCTAAGGCCCGAGGCCTCCTTATGTAGACCTCCTCGGCCTAACCTTTCTCCGTTCCTACCCTTAAAACGCGCTCCTTGGGTACTTGTTTGCTAATCCAACGTTCTTTGCCCTCTACTATTATTGTCTACGCCGGATTTAGGTTGTGTTTCCATGGTGTTGCTAGCCCTAGTACTTGGGGTTGGCCCAGATCTAACAGAGTCCTCCCTCTCCAGAGTTCCTATCCTTAGGAACTTAGCTAAATCGTACTGAAAAAAGGAGCTTCCTTATAGCGCAGATAATACGTAGAGTCGTAGTTGCCGTAAAGTGAAGGGTGGTGTTGAGGGTTAGTGATCCTAAGGACGTAATAAAGGTGAAGCCCCCAACTACCAATACCAAGATTTCTATCTAAATTCCAGAACCGTGAAGATTATAGTGCAAAAACCTATGAAACTAGAAACTTTGAGGAAACCGAGAATAACTAAGATCCAGGGGTGCGGGGAAGTAGCGTGTTTGGTGCGCGTTTGCAGCTCAGTGTCAAGGGAAGGATTCTTGACAACTCTAGAAAGAAAAGAAGAGAATTGCCGATGCATGCGACCCGCTCGGCCTCCCAGAAGGACGCCTATATATTCTGGGCCCGGCCACCTACTTCCTTTCCTCTTCTTCTTCTCTCTAAGCCTGTAGCAGTGCAGTCGTAAGTGCCCATTCCCACCAATGCCGCCTACAATCCCGCGCATTTGTTGCTTTGCTGGATGGGAAGTATCGAATCGTTTGCTAACTTGCTCTCATTTTCCAGAAAATCGATCGCTACGTGCACCGCTCGATCTATTTAAACACCCTTCTCTACTTCCAACCACCATTTCTTTCTTCCAGAAACATCCAACCACTCGGTAAGTCAAACCGTCTTTTCCAGTACAGGGGGGTTGCATCGTTATCGATGGGTTCAAGATGGAAGTCTACGTGGCTGAATAGTTTGAGGATCACCGCCCTGATATCTTCGCCGAGTAGGGGAAGGATACCGCGGAGAAGGTGTAAGTATTGCTTTTATTACCCAATGATGCTATATAGCTAATTTCCCTAGAGTTATCAATTACCTCCCATGCCTCCGCTGCGCCCAAGGCCTCGCTTCGTGCTCCCCCGAAGGCTGGGAGGATGGGGATGTCGACGAGGCTATCGACATGGGTATGAAGTTTCTCTGCGTCCATATGGGTAAGTTAGCCATTTCTATTTCGTAGCCTCATTACTAAACTTTGATACTACAGATGGAAAATCCTCGAAATCCAAGTGCGTGAATTGCAAAGAGCACTAGCACAATGAAGTTCAAGTCAACCCGCAGCTCGCCGCATTCACTTTGTGTCTTTCTGGTGCTTTCATCAACCTTATCGGCGCCCGTATCCAAACTCAATTTGTCAATGAGACGGACTTGGCCAAGTACGGGCTTGATCGCTCCGTCAACTTGGTTGACCAGGCCAGAGAACATTTTGTAGATACTGTGTCTGCCTGGGAGGATGCGTACGACTTCTGGCGTCGCCACCATTTCGGGTAGGACCCCCTCGCGTTGACTAAGAAGGTACTGCGGAGCTTTAGGTTCCATCGTCGCGTTACTCGTCTCGACCCTGAGTATCTTGTTGTTACATGTAGGATGACTAGGTTCCCTGGTCTTGCCCCATGACGGTTCATCCGTTTTAGAAGACGAACGTTCAGTTCGTCTCCTCTCAGAATGGACAACCTTTACCATATTTCAGACTCATGCTAGAGCTCCGAAGTGCCGCCTCTGAACGTCAAGGACGACATCCAGAGGCACCGTAGTAACAGGCAGACGTCAACGTCTACCGAAACCTTTCACCACCTAACAATTGTGGTCAAGTACCCTCTCCACCATCACGATGGATGGGGTTGCCGTCTTATCTGGGATTATTTAGAGGATATAGCGGTTCCTGCCTTTCCTATCTAGGTCGGTTGGGAGGACGATAAGGAGTACTATAGAGCGCGACCGCACCTTACCAAAATGATTCTCAGTCCTATTTTAGGAGGAAAATATCAATTTGGAAGCAAAATACTGATATAAGGATTTCCTTTCTTTCCTTTCTTTCTCTTCTTTCTCTTCTTTCTCTTCTTTCTCTTCTTTCTCTTCTTTCTCTTCTTTCTCTT
>MU856848.1:0-27937 GCA_033296705.1 Chaetomidium leptoderma | reverse complement strand
TTCTTTCTCTTTTCTCTTTTCTCTTTCTCTTTCTCTTCTCTTTCTTCCTCTTTTCTCTTTCTTTCTCTTTCTTTCTCTCTTCTCTTTTCTATTTCTTTCTCTTTCTCGGGCCTTGAGTTGAGAGAGGGCAGAGTTCAATGCTACACCACCTTGACCTCTACCTTTGACTCTGACTCTGAACAGCTTCTATTGTACCTGAACCTTGCTTGTGCCCTTCGCTTTAGCAACTCGGCCGATGTAGGCTAGGTCTGATACAAGCTGTGTTGGTGGGTACTACTAATCCGTAATTCTTTTAGGGGGCCTACTCAGATGAATCTTCGGTTCAAACTGCACTACACAAGCCCAATGGCTATGTTGTTCGTATGCCCAAGGATAAATACTACCAAAGCCTCAACGACATCCAGGCCAATGTCGAAGCCGAAATCATCATGTAACCAGATTAGGCTCCTAAAAAATCCGACTGTATCTTCAAGGTTTGGCCACACACTTCCTTCCTTCTTAAATGTGTTGAATTCCATTGTTTTTCGCGATCATCCTGGTTGCTGATCTGTGCTTGCAGTCTTCAAAGATCAAAAGCTTCCCGGCCTCGGCCCCAATTGTAAGTCTCCCCCCTCCTCCTTCCTCCTCCCAATCCCTCCTCCTAATTCCTCTTCCCAATTCCTCTTCCCAATTCCTTCCCCCATTCCACCAACAACTTGGTAAGTCCTCGCGTCAGTTCACAAGGATCGCCAGCTAACCCTTTCATTGTCGCAGCCGTCTGAACCGAGCTCTCTCCAGCGAACTCTCGCCATGGCGGCCCCTCTCGGTGACCCTGACCGAGGGCGGTGCTCTTCCTGCCGATCTCAGCGAGATCTCCTCCACACTCCGTGCCCTTGAGGCTTGAACGGACGTCATGTACAACACCATTGTCGAGATAAAGGCGGCGACCTCCGAAATCCCAACCCTTCTGGCCTAGGTATGTCCGCTCCGTGTCTGTATCAGTGCCGCTACTAACTCTTAACGGGTACGCCTACAGGGTGGTTCATAATACGACGACTTTATTGCCAAACGTACAGGCGATGACCTCGAAGCCCCTCGTGGCCAGAAGCGGGCTCGCTTCGTTCTCCCCGCCCAGGCCGACGCTGCGGCCGAGGAGAAGGAGGGGGAGAAGGTGAAGGCGACGTCCGTCGCTTTCATCTTCAAGGGCCCTGACAAAACGCGGATTCGCCTCGTTTCCTACCGGTCCAAGCTAACAGCGTGGGCCCGGAACAGTCTTGAATTAAATTAGCGTACTGCTTCTTCTGTCCCGGTGTCCCGTACTTCACGCCCTCCACTCTCCTGGATGCACGGCCTTCCTTCCCTGGACCAACGATCTTGCCAAATACAATATCCTCGTAGTGCACCTTCTCGATGTGCTCTCACAGTGCCGTCAGACCCATGATGCTTGTATATCGGCACGTGTCGCCAGCGACACCAGGACATACGCTCTTGGCGTCCTCTGCCATGTGGCGGATATGACTATGTATGTGCCGTGGCACGTTGGTCCGCGCAAAGGTTTTGGAGCCGCTCCTCTGTCGATAGGCTTTTGTTGTGGAGACAGAAGATACAGAAACCAGGTGCCAAGAGCTGGTTCGCGATCTTGACGCCGCTATATCCGCCAAGGGTACTCACCCGCCAAGGGTACTCCCCTTGGCGGGTGGTCGGATTGGCGTTTATGGAGCCCCGACGAGTAGCCCCTACAGAACCCCGCGGCGGTAGAGTCACCTTCCTCGCTAATGAAGTTACCTTTAGAGGCCATTTTCACGCGAGACTTCCGTAATCGGTAGCTTGGATGATGGATGATATTGGGGGTTTGGTAGTTTGGAATGTGGATGGTTGAGGGATTGGTGGTTTGGAGATAGAGAATTAGATGAGGCGTGGTGAGGAAAGAGCGCGAGGGCTGAAAATCCGAAATTAGGAGAAGGTTTTCATACATTCCGTACCTTCCTTCTCGAACGCTTTTCCATTTTTATTCTTTACTATGAGCCTCAGGCTCTCACTCATTCAATCCCTCCTCCACCACATCCTCTTCAACGTCAATTCTTTCCTTTGATCCTTCCAACCATCCTTCTCTTTCCAACAGTTCTCAGCTGGCCGTCCGACCACCCGCCATCACCCAACGACCCATATACAATTGTTCAGTCACTCCAGTGTTCAGTAGGTAAATCTTGGATTTTGTTTTCAAGCGTTATCGGTTGGCGCCTCGAGAATTAGGGAGTTCATCCCCGTGGACGCGGAAGGGGCACAGAGCGGCCATTTTCTGACATGGGTCGACGTCGAGTTCTGGATGCTGCCATCCGAATATGATCCGATGGCCCGGATCCCATCACGATCCATGCGGTAATCCTCTGCAAGTGGCTCAAGAACCACACCTTCGATCCGACCACGCACAAGAGCTTCGTCGTTAGCCTCCTTTCACTCCACCTCATCTTCCAGGACACATGCAGATTACTTGTGGCCATTGCGCTCCATCGCGGTTACTTCCGCGACGTTCGAACATGGGATGATATTCTGAGTTGCCAGCCTATCCCTGACGGTCGCCGACTACTTCTCAAAGTTTCATGTCTCAAGGAACCAGTGTTCGCGCAACTTGTTCCTCAACTCAAGCAAACCGGCGCCAGCGGATCCATCGATGACGAGCGAGAGTCCCGTGTATGGGGATATCAGGCATTGAACAGTATCGTCGCACACCTATCTCGATTAGCCGGCTTTTCTCACAAGACAAACCTGCACCAGCTTCGGCACGGAGATGCGAGTACGGGTGAGTACCCTTGGCGGGCGAGTACCCTTGGCGGGTGAGTGCGTAACGAGAACGGGTTTGAGAAGACTCAGACTAGTTCTGAGACTGGGCTGAGGTCAGGCAAGAAGAGAAAACGGGAGGAGAAGTATGGTGAGGGGAAGACGCTGTAATCTACGGGCTTGTCTCTAGCTTCCACCGATGCTTGAACTCGAGCTATCATACATTCAGGCCGTAGCGTTTGGAAGGGAGCAACGAGGAAGCAGCTTGCACCGGGAATCCGGGTATACAGGAGGGTTAGGAGGATAGAGGATTGGGGTTGGGGGTGGGCAACAAGCAGAAGGGAGGAGGGCCCCGGCGAGGAAGGGGCAGAGCTCAGTATAGTCCCCAATAGACTGATTGCTCACAAACTGCTCCTATACTGCTCATCGCATCACCACGCGCCTTATGGGATACATTATAACATTCTCCTAGCAGAGCCTTTTGCGCCCTGATATGTTGAGCTCCTCTCTCTCAGGGCGTCAGGCATCCGCCCGTCGGGAACTGGAACAGGGAACGAGCCAATGGAAGCTTGAAACATACGACCAAGTACTGATATCAAGCAAGTCATCTCGGGCGGCTACCTCCCCCAACATCTCCAGGATGAGCAAACAAAGCCACATCGAATGGACGGCCAATGAGCCTGCCGATCCGGTTTGTCTGTCTTCTTTCTCCGTACTGCTGCCCAGCCGAGCCAGCCTTCGTCCTTGTGACCGTTATAACACACCCTCCAGACCCTTCACACCCTTACAATCTCCGCTATCACCCAAATTAACCCTACAATCCGCCTCATCTGCCTCAACATCCGTCCAAACGACAGTATAACCGTAAGCCCCCCTTTACCCCCTTACCCCAACCCCTTATTCGCCTTACTAGGGGTGAGAAAATAGGGAGTTTGATACGTAGTAGGCCAATTTCTCCAACAGGACCCCTACCCTCCAGGTACTTCCATTTCTAGTGCACGTCGAACAGCTTCCTTGTAAGAACAAGATGGGTAGATGGTATATTTTGTATGATATGTGGAGGTGATCCGAGGCACCCTGCGTGGAAGAGTGGTGGCTCCAGCCGACCCACAATAAATAGAGGTTCCCGTGGAGTGCCAATGCTCCTTCATTGTGGCTTGTGGCAGCTGTGGCGCCTGCATGCCAAGATCATCAAGCTCCAGCTCGGTCCGTGCACTCAACTTTCATCGCCGACGACATCAGAGCACGCCCCGGCGCACCTCGACTAGCATATCGCATCCACGCTTCGACACAGCCCAATATGGCGTCCGGATACGGCTTGAACGGAGGTGAGTCCGATTCCGTGAATCAATGGCTCAATCTGCGCGACAAATCGGCATCGCTAGAACATTGCGCTGACCTGTCTCGATCTTCCCGCAGGCCCGTCTCGCTGCTTCCCCTTCTGGCAGGAGCTGCTCTCGTGCTACGTGGTCAACAGCTCCGACGATGACGACTCAGGCAAGAGGAAGTGCGTGCCCGCGATGGAGGACTATTACGAATGCCTGCACCACCGGAAGGAGGTGTGTTACCCCCGTCAATGCCTCGTCGCAAACCGCTCGAACTGCTGGCTGACCCTTACTGTTTGCCCTCCAGGCTGCGAGAGTCAAGATGCTGCAGGCCGCCTACCGACAGTCCGAGGCCAAGAAGCTGCAAGAAAACCCCCCTACCGCTGGGCAAATACGGAATCTCGGCTTGTTAGACAAGGAGGAGGACACGAAGAAGGTGCTGGGCGCGAGCTAGAGCGAGGCCGACGACACTGCGGCCCATTACTGTGTATATCTGGTTGCCATCTTGAGGGTGCTGCCGAAAACGACTGCGGAATTGAACGACGGTCGGCTTGGGCGAACAATGCGGGTCCATTTGGTGTGCTTCTGATCATTGTGCTCCGGGTGCGAAGTGCCCAGTGACGAGAAGTCGAGAACCCACGTTTTGCATTTTGCGAGGAAACCGCCCGGCTTGTGAACTGCAGCACCTGCGACAAACACCTTGAAGAAGGTGGGATCCCGAGGGCACTCCCGTCCCTTCCCTTCCTCTCTCTTCTCTGCCGCTTTTCGGAAGGTTTGCTCAACACCAACTGACCATCACCGACCACTCCATCCGTTACCACTTCGAGTTTTGTTCCGAGATTTTGGTCGTCCCAAGGCCACAGCCGTTGCTGTTGATGGTTTCCGGCTGCTTCTAACTTGTCTCTTGTTTACCTGGCCCAAGATGCCCCACCTCCGCGGCATCGAGGTGTCGCTGACCACCAAGCCGGAGAATGAGAAGATCCCCGAATATCCGCATCCGGAGGGCGTGTCAGCTCGGCTTCTCGGAACCCTCTCGAGCCGCCCCAATGGCCAGTCTATACCCCCCAAGGCCGGCCCAACAGTTGCGGTTTACATACCATCGATCCCAAGTCAGTTTTATTACGTAGCGCCCTCCACACTCAGAGCAGCAATTCAGGCTGACAATCCCAGGAACTCCGTTCGCTATCAACTACGGCATCAACAATGTGCCGCCTGCCCCCTGCAAGTACATTTTCTTTCGCCTCTACATGAACGGCCGACCCATTGCCGCTTGGGGGGTTGATCCGAACGATCGGCCGAAGGGCAAGGTTGTCAAGTCGCTGTGGGCCCCTTACGAGTTCGACCAAGTCGGGTTTGAGGGACTAAACTTTGTCTTCTTACCCGGCCAGGAGCACAAACCTGTGGCCGAAGACGGTGGCCTCATCGAGATACAGGTCTTCCGGGCGAAGGAGAGGCGTGCTCGCGTGCCGAGGCTGGAGGAATTCCGGTTCCACGAGAACTACGGCATTGCGTGAGCGCTTTCGAAATAATTCTTGATGTCATTCCTTTTACTGACTGAGCTCCCCAGCGCCCCCAGCATTGGCCTCCTAGACCAGCCGCAGGATGCGTGTTTCTACGACTGGCATCTTCTCGATGCCAAAGACGCACCCTTTGCCACCTTCCGGCTCCACTACCGCTCGTGGAGGAGCCTCAAGCAGCTCAACCTCGTTCCGGCAACCGAGCTGGAGATACTGTGCTCTGCCTCGCCCAAGGCCCTGAAGGCCATCATCAAAGCGGAGAATGACTCCGAGCTATTAGACGATGCATCCACCGAGGAACAGTCCTCTCAATCCGGAAACTCGGACGAGGCTGTGTTCCACGATTGCAATGAGGAGCCGAATGAGGGTGGCGAGCAGGATGACGACGATGAGGATACAGCATATTACTTCCTCAAGAGCCCGCCTGAGCTCTTCTCGGCCGTGTCGTCCAGTCTTGGAGTTCCTCAGCCGAGCAAAGCGCTGCGAGACGCATACCGCGCATCGTATCTGCAACGGCCCCTACCAGAGCTTCCCATCGAAGAGCCCGATAGGCTTTCGAGACGGTCCTCGGTGGCATCAGCGGGCTCCGCTGCCTTGTCGATAACCCCTTCACTTTTGCAGTATGTTGACGAAGAGTTCCTCAACCCCGAAGAGATCGAGGTCGGCGTCGCACAGCTTGTCCAGCTCCCGCCATCGGAGTCGACCCTTGATCTCGTTTCGGATGAAGAGCCGAATCCTGCAGACCACTCTATTTCGGACTACGAGACCTCTCCCAAGTCCAACCGCGACTCCTTCTTGGCAGGGATGTTGTCTCCCGGTCGGTACCTGCCCATGACTGGCAGCGGACTTGAACGCGGTATCGCCCTCTTTGCCTCGCCCAAGAAGTCAATTTTCTCCAAGACGCAGAATTTCAGGCAGTCTTTGCCGGGAAACTTTCACTCGAAGCAACCCCTTTCGCCATTGGAGAGGATGACCTCGAGCGAGTCGGAATGGATGGTCCGGAGTCCCTCGTCTGGCCAGGCAACGGCCGCTAACGATGCTACTCGCGGTGACTGCAGTCCCCAGAAAGGCAAAGGGAGCGGCATGTCGCTATTCGCGGGGCTTCGCAAAAAGCGAATCAATGGGTCGCCAGGTAAATTGCCGGGCATGGCTGGCCGCGACGTGTCCAAGCCGGGCGATGGTGGTAACATCATCCAACGGGCCATGGGCAATTGGATCCGATAGTTTGGGCTGGCATATTTCGATTGTATCATCGGTCGATGTGAGGACGTTCTTGCTTGCAGGAGCACAGGGAGTTGGTGGATCTTATGATAGCATTAGTTGCCCATCTTAGCATTGGAGGTGGTATTATCTGCGCTAGACCTGGAGAGAGGTTTGATGTAGCTAGGGCATGGATCAACACCAAGTGTTGGCTTCTTGATACGAGTACACGGGGGATTTTACCCTGCGTATGCAAGCAGTTACTACAATAACCAAGCCTCTTCATGGACAGAATCACCACCACTTCTCAAACAGAACCCTCCGCTTGTCCATGCCGAATCCCTCAGGCGACACCAGCGCCTCGACAAACTCATCCGTCATGCCGGGCACACCGCAAACATAAACCACCGCGGCCTCCTTATCACCGCCCACCGCCCCCTCCACATCCCTCACCGTCATCCTCCTCCCCAAAAACGGCACGTCGACCCCGCCACTGCACCTCACCACACCCCCCTCCCTTTCACCAAACGACCCTTGGCCGGTAAGGAACAACTCCAACCCACCCCTGACCTTTTCATCCCGAAAAAGACTCGCAATTCGCTCGAGAAACAATATCCCCCCTCCCTCCCTCACCCCAACACCACCGCCATAAACAAGACCAGGATCCCCCACGCTATACAACACCCTCACCTCATAATCTGGAGCGGCGGCAACACCAGTAATCCGTTGCTGCTGCTGCTGCTCGCCAATAAAACTGAGCATGCTCATCAACGGGTTGATGCCCATCCCGCCCGCGACGAGAACTACCTTTTGTATCTGGGGTTGTTGGGTTGTTATGAGAGGAGGGGGGGGGGGCGGAAAGACAAAACTGCCGCCTATGCGGACCTGGACTGGCGTGTTGAGGAGTTGGGCGGTGGGGAGGAAGAGGTAGGCTGCTGCTGGGTTTTTGGGGGATGATTGGATTGCTAGTTCTAGGTATTGGGGTTCTTCTTCTTCTTCTTCTTCCTCTCCTTCTTCTTCTTCTTCTTCCTTTAGGGCGGTATGGGCATGGGTTTTGGGTGGTGGCAGGGCCAGGGAGGGGGCAGAGGTGATTGTGAAACCGCCTGGTTTGGGGACTTGGGCGGATGGTGGGAGATGGAGGTCGACGAATTGGCCGGGGAGGAACTGTATGGATAGGTGAATAAGGAGGTGGATAGGTGAATAGGGGGGGGGAGTTGAGGTAAGGGCGTAAAAGGGAGCTTACGGTTATGCTGTCGTTTGGAGGGATGTTGAGGCGGATGAGGCGGACTGTGGGGTTGATTTGGGTGATGTCGGAGATTGTGAGGGTGTGGAGGGTCTGGAGGGCGCGTTAGAGTTACAACTACCTAGGCAGTACGGAGAAAGAAGACAAACCGGATCGCGAGGCTCATTGGCCGTTCGTTCGATGTGGCTTTGTTTGCTCATCCTGGAGATGCTGGAGAGGCGGCCAGCCGAGATGACTTGCTTGATAGTTAGTAGTATGTTTCAGGCTTCCATTGATGGCTCATTTTCGGTTCTAGCCGACGGGCGGATGCCGCAGCGACCATCCTTCCGGGCTCCGTTTGCGAAAGGTGGGCTCCGGGCCGTTCCCCGCAGATGGCCGGCGCTGCCGACCGAAATCGAAAGAAACAACGGGGCTCAAGATGGGATGCAGAAACGGGGCGATGCGTCTGCTGCCTTTGATTGTAACTCATAATGTGAAAAACATGGCCGGGATTATCTCTTGTTTGAGTGCCTTTCAAATCCCCCTTTCGGTCATTACTGCCGTGCACAGAACCCTGAACCGCTGAGTGTTGGATGCCACTGATCGAGGACCTGGACCAGCAGAATTCCCGTCATCCCACTCTCAGTTGTAGATGAGACTAGGAGACGGACAGTGGCAGGGGTCCAAAAGGCTAGGCCAAGAACAGGGGTCTGTCCCAACCGGCGCTGTGCCCGGCAGGTGCCGCTCCATCGGGACGTCTGATTGTAGCTGCAGCCTCGTGACATCAATTAACCTTCCGTTTGGAAACACGATCTCACTTTACAGTTAGTGTCCGGAGAGCTTTGGAATAGACAGACAACGCGCCCTTTTTCAACTCCCGGATCGCCGCCGTGCTTCCACCCTGGACCATTCCCAGTATGTTGCTGCTAGTTCTTGTTTACATGTTGAATGCCTTGAATGCCCCACAACCAAGCAGCTAAAAAAATGGCCCACCGGCACCGCATCGCGACCAGAGACCCACCCGATCCCTCGTTCCATAACCCGGATCGAACAAAATCGACCGAATCACGACGCCGTCTCGCAACCAGCGCCGAAAGCGAACGGACGCCCGCCCGTCTGCCATACTCTCAGAATGCGCAAGGCTCGAAAAAGTGTGTTTTGCGAGCCACAAACCCCGGCCGAAGGTCTGACAGGCGCAACAGCAGGCGAGATCTCGAATTTCACAAAACTGCACACTCGTTTCCGGATTATGGGTACGGACACTGGCTCTGCTGTGAACCGATCGATCGACTGATAAAAGGCTGACAACCCGATTTTCTACAACCCAGATCTGTGAAGGGAGCGGTTAGAATGCCTTCGTCGAACGGCTTTGCGATCGTACGTCCAGCGACAGCCAGCAGAGACAACCCCGTTTACTGACCAGCTGTAGAAAGGGATTGCGCCTGTGACGCACCTGAACACGCTCGAGTCCAACCCCGGCTGCTCGACCAGACCCCACCAAACGAGCACCGCCCGCCCGCCCGCCCGACCTCTCACACAAAAGCGGCGAAAAATCTACACTGAAGCCCGTCTCAGGGGCCCAGATGAGGACATTGCCGAGGATGCGACATCGAGGACAGAGCGCTATGGAAGTCAGTCGAGCCATGCCCACTCAGGGTCCCCCGGCGTCTCCGAGTTCCAAGCCGTGCAAGATGCTACCAGGCGAACGGACCGTTCAAACAGACGCAGCCGTCGACCACAGGATAACCGCCCTCACATCGTGAACAACCATGTCAACCGAGGTGGAAAAACTAGCGAACCCGAACCCATCGAGAGTTTTGATGAGCTCAACCCGGCGCGAAAACCGGCGGCAGGTGACTATCGGACCGCTCGTCTGGTATCCACGACCCCCCGGGCAAGGCCCAGCGCCGTCGTCGGCGATTCTGCCGACCAATATATTATCGGGAGATCCACCGGGCCCAGCCAGCACCCTCAGGGCCTGAACAAGGGCAGGAAGCGTCCAAGCCACGAGATCGCCGATGACCAGGATGAGCTAGTGGAGGGGGCCAACGGCAGGAGCGTCTCCAGAGCCGGTGCCAAACTCCCGACCGAGGACTCGCCGATGCATGATCCTCCCAGTCTGTCTCGGAGAGGGGATATGAAAGCGACTAAATGGGCAGCGAACTCGGACACTAATGTCACTGTAGCCGGCGCCAGTGTGCAGGCGGCCTTGTGCAATCCAAACTTTCGATACGTGTTGGGCGATGGACAAGACCCCTGCTTCTTACGGCCAACAAATGTATCCGAGCTGCGTGCATTCAAGTCCGACGGCAACCCGGCAGAACCGTATAACTGGCTCAAAATCGCTGGGAAAGCGAAGGATCTGCTCTACCATCCGGAGTCCAGCCTCATCAAGATCAATCAGGCACGGGATCAAGCCTCTCCGATACCGATCGGGGCATTGCTGCTTCTCAAGCTCTGCAGTAATGCTGAGGCATCATGGGTCGCCGTTTGGGCTCGGAACAAATTGGGTATCCAAGTTGTGGAGGCGAACGATAGGTATGCTACCCGACGAGCTCCGTTATTGTTCCATCATGCTGACTGTACTTAGTCGCAAGCTGCTCGACACGTGGGATCAGACATACGCGCAAATTAACAATGCTCGTAGCAAGGCATTAGCAAGGCCATTGTCCGGTGGCCCCCCAGCTCGCGTGTCGTGGGTGATTGACGAATCCCCAACAGCTAGCCATGCGCCGCCTCGCGTGGTGTCGACCAGTTCTCAAACCCCTCTCCGACACTGTATGCGGGTTTCAGGGCAGCAGCAAACTCCGTCGCTTCCCCGGGCCGAACCCTCGAGCGAACTTGTCCCTTCAGGGTCACGCTCGCTCAGGTCGAGACAAACCCTCCCCCAGGTGCAGCAGCAGCAGCCTGAGACGCCCCACGCGCCTGTCGTCCGTCGCTGGTCCGAGGAGTTTCCAGACTGGGCCAAGGACTGGAAAATGCCCCTGATCCTCGAGCGTACAACGGTGGACAAGGAAGACATACCTAGGCTTGACGAGGGCCAATGCCTAAACGACAATCTCATCGGATACGGCCTCCGGTACCTTTTCAACGAGTTGATCTCGAAAAATGCCAACCTGCAAAACCGCGTTTACCTTCACAACTCCTTCTTCTACGAGAAACTCAAGGCTGGGAGGGGTGCGATCAACTACGACGGCGTCAAGAGCTGGACTGCAAAGGTGGATTTGCTATCCTACGACTACATCGTCGTCCCCGTCAACGAGCACTACCACTGGTGGGTGGCAATCATATGCAACCCAGGCAAGCTGGATCCGGACTCGAGAAAGCTTCCAGGCAAGACGGAGGGGCTGAGCAACGGATTGGAAGAGAAAGCCGATGGAGCATCGTCTGATGTAGAAATGGCGGATGCGACTGACAAACGGCCAACGCAGTCACCAAGAGCGCCGATGACGAACGAGCCCGAACTTGTCAAATCAGACATTGTTGACTTGGTCACTGACGATAAGGACGTCAGCATCGACCTTACTTCTGGTTCGACGGCAAAACACAGTAAAAAGTCGAAGCCTGGCGCGAGAGCCTATAACCCGGAGGATCCAAGAATCATCACTCTCGATTCCCTCGGCTCAAGTCACCCCCAGGCGATTGCTCACCTCAAAAAGTATCTTCTTGCAGAGTTTGAGCACAAACGCAACAAAGTCATCACCGACCCCCCTCAACAGCTGGGGATGCGGGCGACCAACATTCCGGAACAAAACAACCTTTGCGATTGTGGCGTCTACCTCCTCGGTTATATCCAGGAATTTGTGAAAGACCCAGACCAGTTTATCCAGACTCTGCTCTCTAGACAACGCCCGGACTGGGATTTTGACCCCTCAAATCTACGTGAGCTCTGGCGGGATACGATACAATGTGCGCAAAGGACGTATCAAAGGACGCAACTCGGGGCAAAAGGAAAAAAGCGTGAAGCCTCGGCTGCGAAGAGTACGCCCAAGGGTAGCACAGAGTCGAGCCGCCACCCTTCTCGAGAGACCTCCACCAAGGCTACCGGAACCCCGGATGCTCGCGAAGTGGACCGTCCCACCGCTGTACCAGCTCCCCATGATTCGCGGACGAATGGCATCGAACAGCCACGGTCTCCAGCACCGGTGTCCGCCCACCCTCCTCAGCAACAGCCCCCGCAGCAAGACCAGCCCGATGAGGACGTGGTCCTCCTCCCTCCCGAGGAGAAAGGCGCTATCCTGCCGTCAATCGAGGCGCCGGACGTGGAGGAATTGCCTGGGCCGCGCCCGGGTGAGGACGGGGACGAGCCAAAGTTCATCGCGAAGCTTTCCACCTCGTCAGCAAACGGGTCAGATGATGATGAGG
Source organism: Chaetomidium leptoderma (assembly GCA_033296705.1). Classification (NCBI taxonomy): domain Eukaryota; kingdom Fungi; phylum Ascomycota; class Sordariomycetes; order Sordariales; family Chaetomiaceae; genus Chaetomidium; species Chaetomidium leptoderma. The sequence goes on along the minus strand of MU856848.1, from coordinate 15,551 downwards.
ACACAGTCGCCGAAGTCGACCCGAGATCATTCTACGCCTCCACCACCCCCATCGCCGCCAAATCAAGCACCGAGCAGCAAAAGACGGTTGCTATTCCCTCCTCGCCGGCTAGCAGGGAACGCCGACGGGCGGTCAAGGCCCGCCCGAAGCACACCGGCAGCCATTTTGTCGTCGATGGTAGCCCGGGCCTCGAGCCGGTCGTGGAAAGGGCCGAGGTGGTGCGCAATTCGGATCCGATCGATCTCACTTGAGGGAGGCGTGGTCTGGCGCAGGATGTTCAAGTACCCTGATTTGGCGCGTTTCTCTTATCTTTTTGTACTTGACCAGTTTCCTCCAGATACTCATTGCTTCTTCTGCTGCTACTCCTGGTTTGATCTGGCGCAAGAGGAGGGGAGGGTGGGTGGGGGACGGCAGCTTCTAGTCCAGCATAGCATACCCTGGTGGCGTGGTAACGGCGGCATAGCAATGGATGGCGCGGTATTCGGTGTCGGCGCATTTGGGTTGTCTTTTGTTTTCCGGCTCGATTTGTTTTGCTGTGAAGTCGTCTGTTTCCGCCACGCATTACCTGAGTCATCTTTGATCTTTGATCAGGTATACCTACTGGCTCTTCAGAACGTTCACTCTGCAATGCCTACCGCCCGAGCGAGTAGTATTATCAAGAGCATGAATACATGGACGTGACGATCCGTGGCTGAATTATTGAACTTTTCAACGAAAACTAGAATTGGACCGCTAAATGACAACGCAAATCCCTTTTTAAACCGGGCGAAAAATGTTGCAACATCCTCGCTTTGCGCAGAGACTCTATTCCCGCAAATCCTTGTGCCAAAGTATTTTGTACAGCTGACTGAGGAGGGTGACAATTCCTGCCTTGCCTGCCCACCCGGGTATAGACCAACAACAGACCCGACCCACCTCCCTGTGCCTGTCCGGCGGAATACACACGACTACTACTACTAGGAGTAAACTACTCATCCCCCTCCAACCGCCCATTTATCTTTGTCTCCTCTTGCTGCTTCCTCGGCTCCAACTTGGGCACCTCAAAGACAACGGCGCCGCACCGCCCTTCCTTCACGCTCTTCCACCGGCCGAGCCGAAGCTCCTTGCCCGTGACGGCCACGACGCAGAGCCCGTCCCGACCCCGCTCGCCGCGCTCAAACATGGCGATATCGTTGACGATGCCGCGGACCAGGTCCCCCCCGTTGGGTTGTTCTGGTCTGCTTGTTGTGCCATCCGCGTGCGTCCCATTTATTGTTGTTGGAGCTGTTAATGATGCGGATGAGGATGATGAGGATGGACTGCTGCAGCCCAACACACCGACGGCCTCAATCTTCTTCTTGTCCTCGCTCAGCCGCCACACGCGCACGCACCCGTCCCAGCTGCCGCTGAGGATCAGGTCGGAATAGGGGATGGTCCGCAGCGCGGTGATGCCCCTCGGCTGGGGCGCGGGAACGGTCTTGGGGTCGGGGACCTCGTCCGCCGACGCCTCGGAGGGCTTCATGGGCGGCTCGATGCCGTGCGCGCGCGCGACGACGTGCATGGCCTTCTTGCGCTGGATGCTCCACAGCGCGAGGTCGCCGTTGTCGCTGCCCGTGACGAAGATCTCGTCGTCGAGCATGGCCACGCGGTCCATGCTGCCCTCGTGCGCGGCCGACGCCGGGTCGATGTTGGGCGGGAGCCGGTGCTTCTTGCTGGTGCCTCCTTCGCCGCCGCCGCCGCGGAAGACGAGCTGGGACTCCTCGGGCACCTTCCAGTAGCGCGCGGTGCGGTCGCGCGCGCCGACGCTGACGCAGCGCTCCTGGGCGAGCGCGTCGACGTCGAGGATCTCGTCTTGGTGGCCGAAGAGCGTCTCGATGTACGCGAGCTCGTCGAGGGACCATACCTTGACTGTGCGGTCTTTGGAGCAGGAGAAGAGCTGGTTTGTGCCGCGGCGGAAGGCGAGCCCCGTTACGGCGTCGCGGTGTTGGGTGAAGGCGCGGATGGGCTTGAGGTCGGCGGCGTTGTAGACGACTAGTCGGCGGTCGACGCCGCCTGTCACGACGTACTTGCCGTCTTGGGAGGCTTTGACGGTGAGGGGGGCGCCGGTGTGCCCTTGGTAGGTTTTGTCTTTGATTTTGCCGGGGTTGGCTTTCGCGAAGCATATCCTCTCAGGCTTCCGTTTCGGCGGCGCAGGGGGCTTCTTGGGCTTCCTCCGTGTTGTCTGCGGCCATTGGTCCTTGGGTAGGTCTTGCAACTTCCACTTGGTAAGATAGCCGTCCTTGGTCGTCGTGTAGGCGTAAGGGGCGCAAACAGCCACCGAAGTTACCGAGCCGGAGTTCCAGCGGAATTGGGTATGTGATGCTTCCCCAAAGTTCAGTTCAGAGGCCAACCGACGGTAGATCTTGCCCTTCGCTTCAGCCACATCTTCCTGTAACCGCTCGGCAAGGAGATCTCTGTCGATTTCCTCGGCATCGAAGGCATACTCGTCCAATTCCACTTCCACTTCCTTCCGTGTCTTCTCTAGGTACCGCTGCGCCAGCCTCAACCGCTTCTCGGCTGCTGTCTCCCCCTCGTTCTCCGACTCGTCCGAGCTCCCCTCAGAGCCGCTCCTGTCCTGGATGTCATCTCCACCCTCGTCGCTTTCTAGATCGCTGCCCGATATCGACTCGTCTCGCTCAATGGCCTTTTTCCTCGGCGCGGCCACCGGTTTGGCGGGGCCTTTGCTCCCGTACTTGGATGGTGTCTTGGTGGTTGCAAGCCGCTTTTTCGGTGCTTCTGTCGCCGCTGGACGTTTCCTCTTCTTCTGGGCTCCGGGGGCCGTGAAAAAGGACGACATGGTGGCGGTTGCGGCCAGTTGTGCTGGCTGTCGACGCTGTCGTCTGCTCTTTTGCCTGCTTTTGCTTGGAGCAGCGCTTCAAAATTTCTGAGCGGGTCCAAAAAAAAAGTTGAGGTGGGCTTGCATCGGTCGGTGGAGAAACACACCGATGCCGCCCGCCGCGCCGCCACAATTTGCAGCCCCAGCGGGCTGAGGCGAGAGGGGCATTGTGGGGCCTGCCCGCAAGCCAGTCCCGCCAGGGTCCGTTGGCTTCCACCATCCGTCCGTGCGCTCAGGCTGAAGCTCCAAGTGCGCGTTCCCGCCTGCCTGCTTGAGCTCCATCCAAGAGAGCAACGGAAGCTGAACCCAAAGGAAGCTTGCCAATCCACAACAACAACCAGACCGTTCGACACCAACATCGTCAAAATGTAGGTCGCGCGCCTAAACAGATTTAGGAAACCCCTTGGCTAACTCGGCTCCCAGGGAGGTTCTCCTCGGTATCACGGGCAAGGACTTTACCTTGATTGCGGCGTCCAAGGCCGCGATGCGCGGGGCCACCATCCTGAAGGCATCTGACGACAAGACGAGGCAGTTGAACAAGCACACGCTGATGGCATTCTCTGGCGAGGCGGGCGATACAGGTTGGTGGCACGGAACGGAAGCGACATGCGGATCCCAACCGAGCTAATGCCCCTCGACAGTGCAATTCGCCGAATACATCCAAGCCAACGCCCAGCTCTACTCGATGCGCAACGAAACCGACCTGTCGCCTTCAGCGCTGGCCCACTTTGTCCGCGGCGAGCTGGCATCGAGCCTTCGGTCGCGGAAGCCCTACAACGTCAACCTGCTCCTCGGAGGCGTCGACCCGATCACAGACAAGCCGAGCCTGTACTGGCTGGATTACCTTGCGTCGCTGGCCCCGGTGCCGTATGCGGCGCACGGTTATGCGCAGTACGTCGCTTCCAAGCCGGTCTTGTCCAGCCGGCAAGAAGGCCGATTGCTAATTGTTCCGCAGATACTACTGCCTCTCTCTCCTTGACAAACACCACCACCCCGACATCACCATCGAACGCGGCATGGAGCTCCTCCGGCTCTGTGCAGACGAACTGAAGAGGAGGTTACCGGTAGATTTCAAGGGTATGATAGTCAAGGCGGTGACAAAGGATGGCATCAAAGTGATGCCGTTTGACGAGGCTTGATTTCCAGGATTGGCGTGGAGTCTCGCGGGGAATAAACAGTGTATAATACCCGGTCAAGGACGATACATGCGTTCAACGCCCATTGCGCTTCTTTTCGGTACCATGTCCTCGTTCCGGCGAAGTACACTATGACAAGGTCCTGAAGAGTCACACGAACAGGCTGCTCCGGGTCGATCATACTTTGGTTGCGCCAACGCACAGTAGAATACTGACGTCCCGAATCATCAAGGGGTAGCCACATTAAACCTTGATATTCCCCACCTTGTAATTTTCTGATACCGCGTTTGTTCCATGACGTCCCACGGTTCGCCCGAGCGGTCAAAGGTAACTAGTTCTAAAGCGCATTTTGGCCTTCTTCAAGAGTTTAGTATAGTGAGATAGGAGTTCGACACGAAACCCTCTCCTGTCTTCGAGGCAGATGAGCGGTTTTGTCGTTGCCGACGGCGGTGAAGGCCGAGCAGGCGTGGCACATCGATGACATCTTCCTCTCAATAGGTACTGTGTATTCAGTCAGTCGGTGCCCACCACCGCTTGGCAGGTGGACCAATGAATCCACCTTAATATCTGTGCAGTATTCCGACAGTCCCTAACCGTATCTGGCGGAAGAACTGCCTCGTTTGACACTCCATGCATCCTATAAATGGAAGCCTCGCGAGGCGGTGAGCTGACGGCGTCTGCATTGCGTCGCGGTCTTGGTTGTCACTGCAGGATAGGCCGCAGCCGGCTGCAAACTTAGGGTGAGTTGCCGGAGGGCCCGGGCCAAAGAACATGGAGGAATCCGAGCTGACATTATCGACGGCGTGTTTTCGGGTTCTTGTTGAAATGAGTGGATGCTGTAGACAGCCCGAGGTCGGGAGGCAAGTTGTCGTGGTTGTTAACCTGGGCGTGGGAGATGTCAAGGCCCGGAGGGCTGGCTGGGAGGCAAAAACCAGCCTCGCGACTCGAAACTGCTATTCTCAAGTTTCGAGGAGAGGTGCCACGTGCAGGCCATGTTATCGCCCCTTCCAGCTGTGGTTCGCCTTTCCCGTCCAGTTGAGCAGTTAGTTACTTTTACAGATGACTTCCATGACCCAGTCAGGTTTTCGCTCGAACAATGAGGACATAAGCATGTGTACCAAGGCTCGTGCAAGGGACTCCCTCACCTGAATCAGGTCGCCACAGGAGCAAAGCACTACTGTGGACGAAGAGAGAAACCTTCTTCGCCATTAGATCGCTATTTCTCCACTAAAACGATCCGAGCATTGCAGTTTAACTGGCATCATCAGGGCAAGAAGGAGAAACACGCGGGTGGCCACAACCCCCAAACCAGAGACCGGGGAAAAAACTCGGCAGGGGGTCCAATCCGAGTCTGTTGGTAGGTGGCATGTGCGCTGAAGTTTCGCCTTACCAAAACTGTGCCAAAGTGGGTCCAACACCCAATCCAAAACTCTTTTTCTGCGCCCTCCCATCTCCTCTTCCTAAAAAATCTTTCCCTCTTCCTCCCACACATCCCAGGATTCTTGAATCCAACCCACATTCGATCCGCATTTCCCTTATTCACTTGTCTTTCCTTTTTCCTTTTGAGAATCTGCATTCGGATTCTTCGAAAGGATTGCAGGAAACACGCCCGCCCTTAATAATATTTTCTGAGACGAGCGACGCAGCGAACACGAGCGCGAAGCAATCCGATCCGTTTCGGTTTTCTTTGCCCACTTCTTTCAAAGTCTTTCGACTTCGTCTTTTCTCGACCACTCTCATTCGAACAACACGTTCTTTTTGAGAGCTGAAAAATACCGATCGCGCACCACGCGAAATCATTCGAGCATCAACTTCGACCGATTCTCCAACAACAACAACAAACATGGCGGATCAACTCAACGGTGGCATGGGCAACCTGTCCATCGACTCGGCCCCTCCGGCCGCTCAGCACCCGGGCCAGCAGGCTCCCGGCGGTCGTTCCTACATCCCCCCCCACATGCGTGGCAAGATGGCCCCTAGCGGTCCCCCCGCCGGTCCTCCGGCTGGTGCTCCGGCTGGTCCTCCCATGACTGGACCTCCCGGCCCGCTGCCGGGTCAGGGTCCGATGAATGGCCTCAACAACAGCGCCTGGGCTGGGTAAGTCGTGTACCATATTTACAACGGGCCTGCATCGCCTCTGCGTACAATACTAACACGTTTGCAGTAACAACAGCTTCGACGCCCGTACTGGCGGTGGTGCTGGTGGTGGCGGCAACTGGGGCGGCGCCGGCGCCGGTTTCGACCCCGCCGCTCAGCCTCAGGGTTGGGCCGGTCGCCAGGGCGCCGGCGCCGGTGCTGGCGGCGGCTTCAACCGCAATGCGTACCGCGGCCCTAACGCTGGTAGTGGTGGCGGTGGCGGTGGCATCGGTGGCGGCAGCGCCGGCCGCGGTGAAGGTCGGTGGATTGAGGGCCAGCACGTCATTGGTGCTAGCGACCCTCGCCTGGAGCGGGACCTCTTTGGCACCGCCGACGACCCGAGCAAGCAGCACACTGGCATCAACTTTGAGAAGTACGACGACATTCCGGTCAACCCCTCCGGCCGTGACGTCCCCGAGCCGGTCTTGACATTCAGCAACCCCCCTCTGGATCCGCACCTGCTCTCCAACATTGAGCTTGCCCGCTACCAGATCCCCACCCCGGTCCAGAAGTACTCTATCCCCATTGTCATCGGCGGCCGTGATCTCATGGCTTGCGCCCAGACCGGTTCCGGCAAGACGGGCGGTTTCCTGTTTCCCATCATGCACCAGTCGTTCACCAACGGCCCCTCCCCCATGCCCGCTCAGGCCGGTGGTGGCTACCGTCAGCGCAAAGCCTACCCCACCGCCTTGATCCTGGCTCCCACTCGTGAGCTGGTTTCCCAGATCTACGAGGAGTCCCGCAAGTTTGCCTACCGCTCGTGGGTGCGCCCTTGCGTCGTCTACGGTGGTGCCGATATTGGCTCCCAGCTCCGCCAGATGGAGCGCGGCTGCGATCTTCTTGTTGCTACCCCGGGTAGACTTGTCGACCTCATAGAGCGTGGCCGCATCTCGCTCTGCAACATCAAGTACCTCGTGCTGGATGAGGCCGATCGCATGCTTGACATGGGTTTCGAGCCCCAGATTCGCCGCATCGTTCAAGGCGAGGACATGCCCACCACGGGCCAGCGCCAGACGCTCATGTTCTCGGCCACCTTCCCCCGCGACATCCAGATGCTTGCCCAGGACTTCCTCGCCGACTACGTCTTCCTCTCTGTCGGTCGTGTCGGTTCCACCTCGGAGAACATCACCCAGAAGGTCGAGTACGTCGAGGACGTTGACAAGCGCTCCGTCCTCCTGGACATTCTGCACACCCATGGCGCCGGTCTGAGCCTGATCTTCGTCGAGACGAAGCGCATGGCCGATTCGCTCTCCGACTTCCTGATCAACCAGAACTTCCCTGCCACCTCGATTCACGGTGACCGCACCCAGCGTGAGCGTGAGCGTGCTCTGGAGCTCTTCCGCAACGGCAAATGCCCCATCCTGGTTGCCACTGCCGTCGCCGCCCGTGGCTTGGATATTCCCAACGTCACCCACGTTATCAACTACGATCTCCCCACTGACGTCGACGACTATGTCCATCGTATCGGCCGTACCGGCCGTGCCGGTAACACGGGTATCGCGACTGCCTTCTTCAACCGTGGCAACCGCGGTATCGTCCGGGAGCTGCTTGATCTTCTCAAGGAGGCTAACCAGGAGGTCCCTGCATTCCTCGAGACTATCGCTCGCGAGTCCTCCTTCGGCGGCGGCGGTGGTGCCAGTCGTGGTCGTGGCGGCGGTGGTCGCGGCCGTGGCCGTGGTAACACCGATTTCAGACGCGGCGGTGGCGGCGGTGGCGGATTCAGCGGCGGCGGCGGCTTCGGCGGGTCGCAGCCCCACGGCGGCGGCGGTGGCTACGGTGCTGGGGCCGGTGGTGGTGGCGGCGCCGGCTACGGAGCTCCCCCCAGCGGTGGTTACGGTGGCGGCTATAGCGGCTACGGCGGCGGCGGCGGCGGTGGTGGTAGCTACGGCAACCCCGGTGGCGCTGGTGGTCAGTCCTGGTGGTAATCACCTGGACAATGCCACGACACTACGACTTTTTCGGCGCATCGGCATTTCTTTCTTTCCTGGTGTTGCATCATTTCACGCATATGCCATGCATTACTTTCGGTTTCGCGTTCGGAACTTTCGGAATCTCTAATGCGGCGAACATGGCTTATCATTTCCGACGGGGGCCCGGCAGATTTCGATGCTACGGTTCCCTATCTGGCTTTGACGATAGACCGGGGTTTTCCTGTTTACGAGACAGGAAGACTATTCGACGATTTGATACCCTTAGACCAGAGACTTGGGACGCCGACAACGCCCTGCTCGCCCATGCTATGGATGGCATGGTTTGCAGGCCTGGTTGATTTGATCTGGAGACTGGATTTTTAATCAACCCTCACGATCGTCACGTTTCTGCCCTTGGCCTGCTTTTCGGAGAGGGCTCGATGCGTTCACATAGAACTCGGGGGGTCATGGCATGCCGCAGGCTCTTTCCTTTTCCTTTTTATCTCTTTTCCTTTTCACGACACATCATCTCATAGACAAAAGTGGATTTCTCGGTTCTTTATCTCTGGTCGGCTCGGCGATTCGACTTTGACCAGGAGGTCTCAGGTCCAGGGAGGATTTCGGGAGGTACTCCTGACGAGCTTGAGAGATGGACTGGTAATTTTTTCGGCAGTTGAGGACTGGGAGCGGTTGATGAAGCATGATACCCCTTTGATGATTTCGGCCGGAGGAGGGGACAAATGCTTCCTAGCTCTCATCGTTGGCATGGAACACCACCGACGATCTGCGAAGGACGGGCAAATGCGCAGATATGGATGCGCAATGGGTCAGGCTTTTGCAGGGCCTCGGTTTCTTTGGCCGAGCAAATCACTCGAGCAATGGCTTCGGTTCTTTGTGGCTCGAGACCAGTCTATACTGAGGAGTCCGAACAAAAACACCACTTTGCTTTTCACTGAGGGGCCCCTCTGGGGTCCTCGTCTTTTTTTCCATGACTGTGCATAACTTCCGTCCGGCCTCTTGACGTGCCCTCTGATGTGCGAAGCCCTGTCTGAACCGTGACGATGAAACGATCGCCTCCGTAGGCTGTGGTGTCGTCTTCTCATGGGCGCTGCCAAGCTGCCGGACGGCATAGACGTCCTTGGTTGACGCACAGTGAACCTCACATATAACATGAGGATCATGTTGTTCAATGCCGCAATCATTGATTTGGCTTAGGGTCCGTCCTTGAAGTTGAAGTTGGGCTTCACATTTATTCAATGTCTCCTGTGATGTTTCCTAGATAGCTTTGAACACGAAGGGACATTCCAGCCCGATGATCATGAAGTCCGGTTCACTGCGGGTTTGAGGTCAACAGTTCATGATTACAATTAATGCAAAGCTTGTCTACACCTTTAGTGTCTATATACCCAAATCCGTCATGTCCCTCCCTGCCAATCGCTTGTTTACACACTTTTGCCAGCCTGACCACAGATCGATCCATCATGTCATGACATCAACTCCTCCAGAATCGACTCGAGCTCATCTTTTCGAAAGGGCAGACTCAGGAGTTCCGTGCCAATCGAGTCCTTGTGGCTGGTGATGATCTGATGATCATGGAATCTGTGTGTGCTCCAGTTAGCATCGCCATCATCAAAACAAGTAGAGGTGGAAAGAAGAAAAGAAAAAAAAGAAACATACTCCTTCAGCAGCGTGCGAAACGCCATCTCCGAACTGCAGATAAACTCCTCCACCGCCTTGTTATACACCATCCTGTACTCCACCGCCGCCGCCCCCCCATCCCCCCCTTGCTGCCCTCCTGTCCCTTGCTCCTCAGCAGCAGCAACCAACACCTCGCCCACCAGCAACCGAAACAAGGCCCGCGCGTTCTCGGGCAGACTGCGCAGTACAAAGGCCACGCCCTCCTTGCCGCCCGCGCGCCGGGCCTTGCGGCCGAGCAGCTCGTGCACCTCGTCGACGACCTCGAGCTCGCAGGGGGCGGGCGGCGCAAAGGTGGTGCAGTCGTGGAAGACGAGGTTGAGCGAGGCGCGGAGGCCGGCGTCCCAGAGTAGAGGGAAATCGGGCGTGTCGGCGGTGCAGGCGAGGTGGATTTGCGGGTGGGCGGCGAGCTGGGCGAGGAGGGTTTGGATGGTGGGTTTGCGGAGCGGGCGGGCGTCGATTGAGTTGATGAGGATTGTTAAGCCCGGGGTGGTGGTGGTGAGGAGGGTGAGGAGGGTTTGGAGGGTTGTGGATGGGTTGGTGGTGGTGCCGCTTCCGCCTGCTCCTGTTCCTGCTCCTCCGCTGTTGCTGCTGCTGCTGCTGCTTGAGGTTAGGGTGGAGGGGGGGAGGGCGGAGGTGAGGGTGGAAAGGATATCGCGGGCTGTGAGGGTGCGGACGTAGCCGTTGATGATGACGATCTTGCGGTGGGGGGTTTGCGAGGAGAGGTAGGTGGCGAAGTTGTGGAGGAGGCGGCGCTTGGAACCATAGCCGTACAGGCAGGTACTAAAGCCCTGGGAGAGCTCAAAAGCCCATTGCGGGAAGGACTCGGCGTGTAGGGACTGGAGGAACTTGACGTCGGCGGCGTGCGGGTCTTTGAGTTGGCGGAGGACCGAGAAGTATTCGTCGTGTGTTAGGAGGGTTAGAGACGACAGGGTGTTGTTGGATGTTCTGGCCAAGCCGGGCTTGTTTTGGTAGAAGTACTGCTCATGGGGAGGTAGGTCTCGAGGGGGAGTGGGTGACCTTTTCCGTGTTGTTGCCCTGCGCTTTCTCCCCGGAGATTTTGAGGGCGTAGTAGGTTCCTGGCCCTCGTCTTGGTCTTCCTGCGCAACTGGTTCCGCATCTTCATCCTCGCTGGACTCGTAGATTTCACGCGCAATATCCCCTTCCTCAACCTCGTCGTCGCTAATGGTACCGCCTATTACTCGATCAATGAGAGCCCTGGCGCTCTTGCGCCTGGCAGATCTATCGGCGATATTCCGCCTGCTTGGAGTGTCGATCCCATTGAGCCTCACGGGGGTCTCGGCGAGTGGTCTCTGTCGTTTGGCTGAGGGCGTCGTTGCTTGACCCTTTGGTGTTCCCGCAGCGGCAGATTTGGGCGGACGGCCTCGCCGCTTGGCCGGGGTCAGCTCGGCAGCAGGTTGCGCGTCTTCCTCCCCATTCACTTCGATGGTCGGTTCCAGGCGCCGTCGTCGTCTCGGAGTCTCTGCTTCGTCAGGCACTTCGTACGGGTCGGCAGGCAACTCGCGCTTTTGAGACACACGCGACACCGGTACCTCTGTTGCAGTCTTCCTGCGTGCCATTTTGTCACGTAATTTTGGATTTAGAGTTGTAGTCGATACGCTCCATGTTTCTGCTGTCCAGGGTGATAAACTTGCTTAATTGAGACGCGCTTAGCTCAAGCGACGCGACTGCCGCGGATTTCTTTTCAAAGGTGGTCCAAGCTCCTGCAAATTGGACTTCATCCCTTCCAGGAGTGAACAAGTCGGTGCAAACAATATCGTGCAGTTCATGCTCCTGCCTCTTCAAATAACTCTTTTACTCTCTTTCTGAGACAATTTTTCCACCCTCGTTCATTAAAACCTAATTCATCCTATAGACTTACTCAGGCTCCCCAAAAATGAACTTGAACCTGTCGGCCTCGCTCAACATTTTCAAGCTGTTGGCAAAGCCATCACTGTGCCTTCCTCACGCGACTGTCGCAACCTTCGACGACCTCCCCGTTCCTCTCAACGAAGCTTTTTCCAGAAATGACAGACAAGTCGACATCAGGGCCGTGGTATTAGACAAGGACGACTGCTTCGCAGTCCCAGACCACAGCGAGGTCCATGAGCCATACAAGGTATTTTTGTTTCCTTGTGATGTCCTGCTATTGCTCTTTGCTCTTCCCAATGTGTTTTGCCTTATTTAATGTTGTGTCTTCTTGCTGTATGTTCCCGTCAGCTCATTGTGATCTCCGTGCTAAACTGAGAAGCGTCGGTTCGAGGCTCTGCGGGCAGCCTACCCGGGGCGTCGTCTTTTGATCGTGTCCAATACCGCCGGTGCGACAAGCTACGACGTTGACAGCAGGCTTGCCTCAGACGTCAAGAAATCGACTGGGGTTGATGTCCTCTCGCATGCCGTGAAGAAGCCAGGCTGTGGTGACGAGATCTTGTCATACTTCCGCAGGCACCCGGAGACGGGAGTGACGAGCCCGCAACATATCGCCATTGTGGGCGATCGGTTGGCAACCGACATGATGCTGGCGAACATGATGGGCAGCTGGGGCGTCTGGGTCAAGGACGGAGTCGTTCCTCTGCAACAAAAGAGTATTGTAAGCAATTGGAAAGAGCAGTGTCGTGGTGGAGATGGCCTGACTGACCTCGTGTTCCAGTTTTCCAGGATTGAAAGGAGGATGGCGCCATACCTCCTCTCACGAGGGTACTCTGCCCCCGAGCCTTCCAGCCCTTTCGAGTAAGGGTGCGATCGGAATTGGGGACTGTTTTCCCTTCACGTGGCGGCTCGCTGCCCGCCTGGCCCTGCAATGTACAGGAGGGCCTATTAAAGTTCACAGGACCCCAGAACTGGTGATCACGGATGGGAGGACAGTTTGGCTGTCATATATATTAATGCAGCTAACCAGCAAAGAATAGCTCGACTGCCCTCGACGAAGATTGGGGCTCTATTGGGTCCTTGGGCTACCTTTCAAACAATGTGTTGTTAACTTCCAGGGCCCTTGGGCTTTGAAGAGAATGGGCCAAGGCCGGCTGGCCACGGGGGAGAATTCGGCTCCGAGCTTGGGAATCCGATGTCCCTCGAGTTCGGACGGCACCGCCTGATACTGCTATTGGGGCGTGGGCTCTCTTTCATCGATGGGACGCGCACAATCCGTGACTCAGGTGACTGTTGTCATTCACTGGAGCTTGGAGCGCTATTGTGGCCAGAACAGAAGTTCGGACGGGCTAGGGCTGGCAGTCCCTGGCAGTCACACAGCTTGCTGCCCACCTCACTGGCGCCCATAAAAAGCCCCCCAGCCCTCCCACTCCATCGCAGTTCTTCCACTTCCCTCCCCAACACCGCATCTTCTACGAGCAATCGCAAGCGACTGCTCTCCCTCTCTACACAACCCACAACACATCTTCTACATCATCTTCTTTTCCCAGCATAACCATGGGGGGGAAAACATGGTCGAAGGAGGAGGAGGAAGTGTATTGGACTCAGTTGATCCCGCATTCGCCCAAGCGCCTCGGCGCAGATCTTGCCAATAAGGAGCGATCTTGGGACTGGGTCGCCGTCCAGATGACGCGCATCATGGGCGACATTGCCAAAGAGAAGCGTCAGGATCCGCGTCGCGAGTATACTCACCTCTGTGTGTGTAAGTAACCCTCCCTTGTGATGCCGATACAAGCCCGCGCCGTGGCCAGGTGAGCGGCCACGCAACCGATGACTGATGGTTCCCTAGTCGAGCATTACTTCCAGAACACCTACCTGGCACGCTTTTCCCCGAACGTGGGCCGCCTGCCCATGAAGTACTACAGACGTGGTATGATACCCTATTCTTTCAAGCAATGCGGACACACATTCAAACAGCTAACACGAGGCTTAGAGCAGCGTGACAAGAAGCGCAAGGAGGCCGCAGCTCTCAAGAAGGCTCAGCTGGAGGCTGCTGCTGCTGAGCTGGAGGCGGCCGGCCAGGCGACCTCGCCCATCGTGATCGATTCCACGGGTGATCAACAGGACACCCCGATCGTCATCAACTGTCAGTACCCCGCGGTCGCATCCGACCTCCACGGACAAGCCCTGGTCGCCCAGGCCACCCCGACCCCCCAGTTCACGATTCCGTCGGTGCTCCCGAAGCTCGCCCCCCCCCGCTCCGTGCCACGGCCCCAATACCACTTCCACCAGTTCCTGGCTAACCATGATCGTTTGGACAACACAGGATCCGATGAGGACAGCCTGTTTGTGACCCAGTCGACCGTATCCTGGTCGGAAGCCGTGGGCCCTCCTCGGGGCTACGGCTGTCCGCAATTCCAGTGAACGGCGCTGGTCATGGGGCATCTCGCAGCGCACTTTATTTTTGGCAGACAGAGCGGAGAGGGGCACCGTCAACGTCAACACTGGTCGCCGCAGCGAGCGATTTGGTGGAGAGGGCCAGCTTGTCCGACGGGAGGAGGACTCTCGGATATTCAGCATACTTCGCGTCTAGTCTTTAGAGAGGAACCAAAGTCGCTGCATTTACGGTACTGTTCGGACTGCGAGAACAAGTGAGTGTGGGAGTGTGTTTTGTGTGAATTTTGCATTTCGAGTGTATTTCAAGATTTGTGGCCCAGTTCTGGAAATCTTCTCGCAGAACCGCGATTTTTCGTGACGAACCCTAACGCGTACAGTGGCCGCGTGCTGTCCTGACTACTGCTGTCGTCCCGTCGTCGGGATAAGGTTCGGAGATCGGATGGCGCATGCCGAGATCCGGGGTCATGCGGGTCGCCGAGAGGATGCCCCGCGGGGTAACTACAACATTGCTTCCAAGGTCCTGGGATCGCACATTCCGGAATACCTGTGTGCTCCGGAATAAGTCCGTGACAGCAGCATCAGATCGCGAAGAGCACGCGGTAACTACGACTACGGACGGCTCTTTGTTGTTGAAGTTTCTGCAGTCTCTGTTGGTTCACACACCTCATGTCAGACCCCAAGATGGTTCCTGCAGCTCGCCCGCGGCTTGAGGTGCCCATCTTTGGCCCAGACGCCGGTGCTCTGGCAGTTTCACTCGGAGTTAGCCGTCTTGAACTGAACCACGCTGGGTCTTATGGTAAGCACCCAGCCATATTCAACCCCACTCACGCTTCTTTCAGTGCTCCCTTCCTCATCTCCAAACCCCTTCACCAAGAAACATACATCATCAGTATGTATGTACATGCCTGACTAACAACCCCTCCCAGCCCTCGGCGGCACAACCCCCACCCTCTCAGAACTAACCGCCCTCCTCTCCTCCCTCCCCCCCAACCACCCCCGCCCAGCAATCCGCATCATGATCCGCCCCCGCGGTCCCCCTCCTCCTCCTCCTCCTTCCCCCTTATTCTCCCCACCCAACAACCACCCAATAACAACAACAACAACACCCCCCCAGCCTCCCCAAACCCAAAGCCAAGACTTCCTCTACACCCCGGCCGAACTCACAACCATGGCCGCCTCCATCCAAGAATTCACCACCTCCAACCTGCTCGACCCCAGCGCAGGAGATGGCTTTGTGTTTGGTGTCTTGTGCCACCACCACCACCCCAACCCCACCGCCATTGTGGAACAACGACTGGTGGGATTGGACGTGGAGCAGAATACACGACTTGTCAGGCTGGCCAAGAAGAAGCAAGACTTCGGGGGGTTCAAGTGTGTGTTGCACCGCGCTTTGGACGACCTCCTCTCGCAACAGCAACAACAACAACAACAACAACAACAACAACAACAACAACGGGGTTCGGGTTTTGGTTCTTCAAGTCGGGTGGTGATGGAGGAGGTGGTGGGGTGTGGGTTTGATGGGGTGTTGACTTCGGGCGGGAGGGGGAGGGCGGT
>MU856847.1:149705-239608 GCA_033296705.1 Chaetomidium leptoderma | reverse complement strand
GGCGGGGGGGGTGGATAGCGTGGAAACGGAGGTACAGTACAGGATGGGCTGGCCAGATGGGATAGACATACTGTAGGCGCGAGGATATATCATATACTATCAAGCTTGTGTTGGGGCAACCCAGGGTTTGGCATTCTTGTCTTGTTGTGGTGCACTGCCACGCAGTGATCGGCGTCCTAACGTTGTGGTGCTTTGTCCTCCTAGGGGGCATAGTCACAGTTACCTAGGAGGATGTCTGAACATGCTCGTACCGGAGTGTCTTCGATACCTACTGAATACCGACAGCGGGGACAGGGAGTCGGGATGAAGTCTGCAAGGGTCAAGCGCGGATCTTGGCACATATGACGTCGGTAGCAATTTAATTCTCTGCATATCGCTTTCGTGGGGGCTGTGTCATCCCATCACAACGGAAACTGCAGGTATGTACATGTCACTCCGCTGTCAAGCGATCGTCAGGAGAGCGGAAGCACTGACCCGTCGTCCAAGGTATGTCAATGCCGGTTGCACTGACTACCGTAGATACAGCCCGATAATAACAACAACAACAAATAAGTCACAGTCGCATAGCCGCAGTGGACCATGCGTGGATCTGCGCGTCGGCAACATTCCGTTGCCAGGCAAGCGACGAACTGCCTTGGGTGTTTGTTATGTTGATGGGCAGCCAACCGGTTTGGGCCTCTGGAGCACCGTGGGTGATCCCTCCTTCTCTCTAGGGTCGCTGTGTTGCCTTCCCAGTCGTGTTCCACCCCGTGGAGCTCGTGGAACTCGTGCAACTCGTGCAACTCCCAGATGGTTTGCTCGGGGGTGATCACTCCCTCCTCTTAATCTGTCTCCTGTTTCACGTCGCTCGCTCGTTCTCTTTATAAATCACGACCATTTCTGGCCTGCCTGCACTCGCTTCTCCAGGTCTGCAATCGCCGTCTCAAAAGCTTCTTTTCCCGAAGCTTCACCTTTGTCTTGGCAACCGAGCTTGGCGATCGATCTTCCCGTGCCAAGATGAGATCCGTCGCCTTGGTGCCCGTCTTGGCAACCGTCCTCGGTTTCGGAGCCGCGAACCCGACAGCGACGGTGCCTGAGCCGCCCAGCAAGCGGGCTGCAGTGCCGACGGTTACCGCGTCCGGAAATGGTACGGCATTTGACCTATTAGGTGGTAATCACAAAAAAGGCCGGCCACTAACATGAGAGAACCACACAGCATTCTGGCAGGGCGACACCCGATTCTACGTCCGGGGAGTCGACTATCAACCGGGCGGGTCTTCGGCCATGCAGGATCCCCTGGCCGACACCGAAATCTGCAAGCGGGACATTGCCGAGTTCAAGAAGCTGGGCATCAACACCATCCGCGTGTACATCACCGACAACTCGGCGGGGCACGACGAATGCATGAAGGCCCTCGCCGACGCGGGCATCTATGTCATCATCGACGCCAACAACCCGCTCTACTCGATCAACCGCCTCGACCCGGGCCCGTCCTACAACACCAAGTACCTCCAGAGTGTCTTTGCCTCGATCGACGAGTTCATCCAGTACGACAACACGCTGGCCTTTTTCTCGGGCAACGAGGTCATCAACGACAATGTCAACAGCACGCTCTCCGCCCGCTACGTCAAGGCCGTCACGCGGGATATGCGCCAGTATATCAAGCGCCGTAGCTACCGCGCCGTGCCCGTCGGGTATTCGGCCGCCGACGTGGCCCAGAATCGCATGCAGCTTGCCCACTACATGAACTGCGGCACCGACGACGAGAGGAGTGACTTTTTCGCTTTTGTAAGTGCTCTTGGAGACTTGGGTGTTGTCCATGGATTGGGATCTCTAACGTATTGCTTTCTAGAACGACTACTCGTGGTGCAACACCAACTTTCAAGAATCCGGCTGGGACCAAAAGGTCAAGAACTTTACCGGCTACGGCATAGCCATCTTGTAAGTCACCCCCCCCCCCCTTCTTATACCGAATCCCCCTTCCCCCTAACAAACACTTTTTTATGACAGCCTCTCCGAGTACGGCTGCACCACCAACGGCCGCGACTTTAGCGAGGTCGCCGCCCTGATGAGCGACAAGATGACGGGCGTCTACTCGGGCGGCCTGATGTACGAGTACACGCTGGAAAAGAACGGCTTCGGCATCGCCAAGATTGCGAGCCCCAAGGCCGCGTCGGTCCAGCCCCAGGACGGCTTTGCCAAGTTTGCCAAAGCCCTCAAGGCGAACCCGGCACCCAGCGGCGACGGCGGGTTCACGGCCACGACGCGCTCCGTGGCTTGTCCGACGAAAGATGCGGATTGGTTGTTGGATAGTACTCTGTTGCCGGCCATTCCGGAGGGGGCTATGAAGGTTGGTCTTTTCTCCTTTTTATGAACCCCATTATAGAAGCGGTCTTGCTGACAGTCTACCTAACGTATCCAGTTCATGTCCGATGGCGCCGGGACTGGGCCGGGTCTGAAGGGCGATGGGTCGCAGAATGCTGCTGAGGGCACCAGCACTGGTGATGCGACGCCGGGCTCGGCGGCCGTCACTGCCACGCCGTCCAGCAGCAAAAATGCGGCTCGTGGTGGAGTGGGTGGTGGGAGTGTGGAGAGGGCGCCGTTTGCTGTTGCGGCGCTGGTGGTGGTGTTGACGCTTACTGGAACGCTACTGTTGTGAGCTGGTGGTGGGTGTGGTATACTAGTAGTTCTTTCACTAGGATGTAGGATGAGAGGTTGGGGTCAGATTCACATCATGGTAATAGAGAGTTTACTCGAAGCGATGCTATTTCCTCACCACTCTTTCACACTTTTCGCAAGACAGACTACCTATCCTGAACTCGGGAAAAGGGGTTACCACACCACCACACCACCACATCACAACTATTACCCAACCCTCAAGTCTCTCATAAACCCCCCCCAATAGTTACACCCAGCAAGGTACATCTCTCTAAGGCCAGTCACAAGCCCCCGCAATCACTCCCGCAAACCTCTCCAGCCACACCCGATCCACCTCATCGAACCCGTCCACCACGGCACAATCCACATCGATAATCGCCACCACTTTTCCCTCCACAACGACGGGCACCACAATCTCGCTCCGGCTGGCCCCGTCACAGGCGATGTGGCCCGGGAACGCGGCCACGTCGCCCACGAGCTGCGTCTGCTGCGTCGCCGCCGCCGCGCCGCATACCCCGCGGCCGAAGGCGATGGTTTGGCAGGCGACTTTGCCTTGGAAGGGGCCGAGGATTAGTTGTTGTTGTTGTTGGGGTGGTGACAGGGAAAGGGGGTCGAGGGTGTAGAAGCCTGCCCAGTTGACTTGGTTGCTTGGGAAGGGGAGGGATTTGTAGGCGTGCCAGAGGAGGGAGGCGGCGTTGGAGAGGTTGCTGTGTGAGGGGAAAGGAAAGTAATGGGTGGTTGGTTAGTGGGAAGGGTTTTTTTTGTGTTGTTGCTGGAGAGGGTTGGGGGGGGGGGACATACCAGACCTAAAGGGTGATGTTAGTTTCATGATGAATGCAAAACAGATAGAAACGCTGAGTAAACTTATACTCAACCAAGGTATGTAGTACGTACCCAGTTTCGTTGCTCAAAGAACAACCCCTCGGCTTGGTCCAGGACTTGCTGGTAGGCCTCCTCTTTGGTGACCCCCTGCGCAAAGGTCGATGCGTCTGCGTGGACCTACATAGACAATCAGAGACACGCTTCATCAACAGAGACCAAATCGGCGAATAAGGGTGGGTGACAGACCATGTTGACTAGGGTCCTGGTGTGAGAGCGGGTGTAAGAGATAATACAAAATTTTGTGTTGGAGTATAGAATGAAGTAGGCAACCCAGTCTCCTCAGAAAACGGGCCTTGATTCGCAGTGTCTCAACTTGGAGTCGTTGAGTGATTGAAGGGGTTTTGATAGAGACAGTAAAAAGCGAGGAGACAGTGGGGTTTTGCAATTGCGCCATTCTTGGGGGGTCTCCATAACAAACTACGTCGCATTAGACAGCCCGAGACGAGAGACGGCTACAAGCACGATAAGTTGGAATATAAGGAGAATTACTCTCCAATCCCATTTCCATGTCATTATCCAGCCTATCCAATAATTCTAGCTATCTCTGGGTATACTGCTAGTAACGAACGGGGTATACAATAAAATAAACCATTGCCATTGCCATTGCCATGCCCACCCCCGAACCCAACCCAACCCAACGCCAAAACCCAACACCACCCATAACCAAAAGAAAACCCCCAGAAAAAATCAAGCATAATTCCTCCCCGCCCCAACCACCCCAGCCCTGCCAGCCGTAAACGCACAATGACAAGCCCCAAACCCAACCCCGTCCCTCACCACCCCCCACATCACGGGCTTCCTCCACAGGCCCTCCCGCTCCCTCGCCAGCGGGTGACAGCGCGCGCTGACGACGGCACTGCACGACCCGGCCGGCAACACCATCGGGTTGCCCACCCTCTCCCCATTGACCAGCCCCACGGGCGGCGCCCGCCGCAGCCCCAGCGCGAGCACCCCGACCGCGAGCACGACCAGCGCCGTGAGCAGGGCGAGCAGGCCGGTGCCGCTGATGCCGAGCGCCACCACTAGTACAGTAGTAGTATCTGAGGGTGACCCGGCCGGGGGGAGCGCGTTGGGTGAGATGGGGACGTCGACGAGCTGGACTGCGACGGCGAAGACGCTCTGGCGGAGGAGAAAGGCCATGCCGGTGAAGAGGGCCATTAGGATCCAGGAGGTGGGGCGCGGGAGGGTGAGGTAGAGGGAGGTTGTTTGGGTCGTTTCTGTTAAAGGTAAAAAGGAGATGCGCAGGGGCCGGGCGGGGACGGTGGCGAAGAGGGAGGATTCGTGCGAGAGGTGGTAGGTTGTGACGAGGGCGTTTGTGGCGAGGTAGAGGATGGCGAGGAGGAGCTGGGGGAGGCTGGCGACCACGGCCACGGCGGCTGCGGGGGTGGTTGTGAAGAGGCGGATGAGGGTGTGTGGGGAGACGGCGCCGAAGGGGGAGAGATAATCCTGGGGGGAGGAGGTGATGGCGAAGGCGAGGCCGCCGGCGGATAGGCCGACGCAGAGAGCCCAGACGGAAAAGGTGGTGATCCAGCGCGGGAAGGAGACGCTGCGGAGCCAGTAGTGGTTCTTAGGGACCCAGTATTTCGCTTCGGTGAGCGGCCAGCGGCCCTGCCAGACGTCGGTTTTGGAGAGGAGGCAGGCTCCCTGGGTGGTCGGATCGGGTTCTTCGAGAAAGGAGGAGATGGCGTCGCCCAGGGTTGCGAGAGGGCGGAAGGATGACGGCCGCTTGAAGAGCACGGCGGCGGTGGCGACGAGGGCGATCGAGTTGAGGAGGGCGACAGACCCAAGGAGGGAAGCGTTCAGATTGACTTCGCATGTGGGAGCAGGGGCTGGTTTCGCGAGGCAATATTGGATGGAGGACTGGTCTGGCACCAGGTCGCTAATCGAGCGTGTGTTGGCCCCGTCTGACGTCTGGACGAGAGACGGGGTGTCGAGATGGTTGGAGATGAGAAGCACCGCGGAGTAGTCTGTTTCAAACGCTCCGCTGAACTGGTCGATGCACACAGGCGTGGGAAGGCGAACAAGCTCGTCTCGGATCGCCTGTTGCTGGAGGGCCAGGAGGTCAGGGCGACTCAACCCCCCAACGTTGTTGTTGATGTCGTTGCTGAAAGCGGCACCCCTGAGGAAGGACTCGGTGACCACAGCGGCCTTGAAGTTCGGCGCCGTTTGTGAAACAAAGATTACGGCATTATACCTAGCTTCTCGGTCAGCTTCTGTTCTCCATCCCTCTCAAACCAACACACACAAAAACTTACATTATCTGGGTAAAGACGGCCGTCGCCAGAACCACAACAGCCAAGACCGTCCGACTGCCCTCGATGTGCCCGAGGTTCCGAAACGACGGGACCCCAATATCCAACCACTCCCCCTTCCCGTGCGCCTCATTGACCTCCCCCCTCGTCGGACTACTCAGAACCTGAAAAGTATAGTTCGCCCCCGCCACCAAGACCACCACAAACACATTAACCACGGCATGCACCCCCCAATCCACCCCAGCCGCCGTGGCACACGGCCCTTCAAAGATAGCCGACCTCCCCGCCGACAGCGACACGCCCGAGATGGCCACGATCAAGCACACAAACCCCGTAATCAGCACCACAAACGCCACCACCACATTCAGCGCAACCCCAGCCCGCCACCCACCACCACCAGTAGTTCCTGGCTCTTCTTCTTCTACCCCTTTCTCACCCTCACCCTCCTCCTCCCCTGGAAGAAACGACGACACCACCACTCCCCCCCCCCTCCAACCGATCCTACTAGTAGCAGCAGCAACAAAGACAGCGAACTAGACTCCCCAAATCTCAACCCGTCCACCTACATAACCCACCTCCTCGCCACCGCGCCCCTCGCCGACCTGCTCCGCGCGCACGCGCGCATCCTCTCCGAGATGCGGGCGCTCGACGCGGAGAAGAAGGCGCTCGTCTACGACAACTACAGCAAGCTGATCGCGGCGACTGACACGATCCGGCGCATGCGCGCGCAGCATCCGGATGTGCTGGCTGGTGGGGGCGGGGTGTTGGAAGGGGTGGTGGAGGGGATTTGGGATAAGGCTGTTGGGTTGAGGGGGGAGTTGAGGGAGGCTATTGTTTCGTCTTCTTCTTCTTCGGGGTCACCGCGGGCGGTTGGGGGGGGTGGGGGTGGTGATAATGACAAAAGGGGGAGGACGAGGGAGTTGGCTAGGGAGGTGGTGCAGGTGCCTGGGCGGGTGAGGAGGTTGGTGGCGGAGGGGAGGGTGGAGGAGGCGAGGAGGGAGTGGGAGGTGCCGAGGCGGTTGTTGGTGCGGTGGAAGGAGCTGGGGGTTGGCGGGGAGGAGGTTGGGGAGTTGATTGAGGAGGGGGATGCTGCGTTGAGGGGGGACGAGAATATTGCAACGGCGTGAGCGGGGACATACATAATTGAGTGTGGTGTCTATGGCCTGTGGATATCAGCTGTGCGAGACGTTGTGGTGTGAGGTGCAGCTGGGTTCTGAACACTGTCGGCGTTGGAGAACTTGTGGCTGCATGTCACATCGGACGACCAGTATATGGGCGATGGTGGTTGGCGGTGGCAGCGAGGGCAATGGAGGATGCGCCCAAGTTCGTGAAGACGGCCGCGGCAATGCGCGGGAGCATGACGTAGGGAGCAGTCAGGGTATATGTAGAAGTTCCCGCACTCGGACTTTCACCGCCTCCTCCCAATGAGCCAACACCGAGTTGGCTCAGCGGTATTGGGAGGAGCTGCGGGTGGACTCGGCAACCGAAGTGGTCGTGGGTTCGACTCCCCGCCAGCGAAGTAAAATTCTAAGAATTTTCGTAACCGACTACCTCCCTTCGACCGGCGAAGGGCGTTAGTCGGCGAGCTTTTTGTCTTTTCCCACCCACCACCCACGAACCGAAACATAGCCGAGTAATAATTGTGTTCAGAAAGCGACTCCGCGCAATAGAGTCTTTTTTCTATCTAGGCTTGACACAACCCGAGTATTTATTTATGCTATATATCTAGGTTGAAGCAGCTCAATGCCATGTTTTGTGCATTACTTACTCCATCCAGCCACAATAACTATACCCCAACGAGCTCCTCTGCCTCCCAAATCTCAAACGGATCCTCGTCCTCGTCGCTGACGAGCACCTCGGCGGCCTGGTTTTCCTTCTTCAGACGCGCCTGCAGCTGCGGCTGCAGCACCTGTTTCAGAAACCCGCGCTCCGAGTTGCTGTGGAACACGGTGAGCACGGACTTGCCGAGCATCTTGAGGCGGAGCGCGTTGTGGTGGCTCATCTCGCCCGTGACGATGAGGTCAGCATCAGTATCCTTGAGCACCTCGTAGCCGGACCCGGCGCACACGGCGACCGAGGAGATGTGGGTGACCGGACCACCGGTCTTGGGCCGCGAGACCATGACGTGCTTCATGCCGAGCTCCATGCAGTAGACCTGCAGGATGCTCTCGAGGTCCGTCTCGTACGTGAGCTGCACGCGCCGCCCGTAGCCGGCGCCCTCAAAGCCTTGAGGCATGGTGGGGCCGCCCTTGATGGGCTGGACTACCGTCACCTCGCCCGCGACGCAGAGCTTCTGGAGAATGCTGACGAGCCAGTCGTTGACGCCGCCTAGCACGGCGTCGGCGGCGGTGTGGGGGCTGTAGACGGCAATGTTGTGCTGGGCCAGGCGCAGGACGATGCGTTGCTGCGGGTCGCCAAGCGTGACCGACTTGAGGCCGCGGAAGATGAAGGGGTCTGTCTGGGCGTGTCAGCGCTGGCCACACTACACTACTGGGGGGGAGGGGGGGGGGAGGCATCGTCATACGGTAGCTCACAATGACGGATGCCTGCTTTTTGATGGCTTCCTCGGCGACACGGATGGTTAGGTCGTTGGTGAGGAGGACCCGCGGAGAGACAGTGCCGGAAGCAGGGTTGATGTTTTCCTGGAGGAGGCCGACATTGTCCCAGGCCTTGTCAGCAAGTTCCTCGGGGTAGCTGACTGCCATGTTAATTTCCATGTTTAAAATAACACGATGGACTGCACTTACAGGGTCTGCATGGCCTTGACGACCTGCTTTGTGAAGAGCGGACTCTCGAGGGAGCGCTCCATGGTGTAGCGCCGAGTGAGCACTGTCGGTCGGATAATCCGGGCTGGTGAAATGAGTCGTGGCGTCCTCAGGATGGCCGAGGCAAGGTTCATTGGAGCAAGTGTCTGTCTTGTTGAGTGTCGTTGATCGGGCGCCGCTAAAAGTAAAACGGAGTCAAGACAGCAACAGCAACAGGCATAATAAACCCTAACCCCTGCCATACATTCATATCTCATCTCCGGGCAGTGACAGTGCCAAGGATTTGGCGGGGCCGGAACCCGCTGTCGGCGCCGAGCAATCGCTGAAATTCAGTCTCTCTCACTACAATTACAAACCACACACAAACTCAAAACAAATGGCTGAGACGGCGATAACAGAAGACTCGGTACGAGCTGCTCTTACTGAGCGGCTCAAGGCAACTCATGTCGAGATACAAGACATGTCTGGTACGACAACTACCCCCCGCAGTCTCTGCCCTGACGTCATTTGAAGGGCAGCAGCAAGCACCCCGCGATGCATGCTTCTCGCTTCT
This sequence comes from Chaetomidium leptoderma, assembly GCA_033296705.1. NCBI lineage: Eukaryota > Fungi > Ascomycota > Sordariomycetes > Sordariales > Chaetomiaceae > Chaetomidium > Chaetomidium leptoderma. The sequence continues at coordinate 230,519 of MU856847.1, read as the reverse complement.
CGCTTCTTGCTTCTTGCGGTTTTCTTACTTCTTGCTTCCTTTCCCGCCCCCGTGATCTCGTGATGCGAGCCGCGCTAACATATCACAATTCCCCAACTCGCAGGAGGCTGTGGGCAGGCATTCACATCTCTCATAGTGTCGCCCGAGTTCGCAGGCAAGAACTCGCTGAAGCGGCATCGGCTAGTGAACGCGGCGCTCAAGGTTGAAATCGCCCAAATACACGCGTGGAGCGCAAAGTGCCAGACGCCCGAGGAGTACGACAAGGAGATGGCGGCCACGGGGGGCAATGACAAGCCCCCGATGGACGGGACAGAGGGCGGGAAGGTGACTGGTGTGAACGAGTAGTAGTAGCCTTGTGTGTGTGTGTGTGTCTGGTCGACAGCTGACGACTGCTGCGCGTCTTGTCTTTCCGCATATCAAAGAATATAAACACATAACCCATACAAAAGCCATAGGTAGTTACCCCGTGTCACTCTCTAATAACCACCCCAAAATATATAACCCCCCCTCCCGCCGTACAATATCACGCCCCAGCAACAACAGCCAACCCCTCATAAATCCTCCTCCTCACCTCATAAAACGTCCCCATCCCCCCCATCATCCCACGACCCCCACCACCACCACCACCCTCCAACGACAGCGGCAAACCCACACTCTCAATCTCAATCCTGCCCGTCGCCGTCTTCCGCACCGCCACGCTCCCGTCAATCAGCAGCGTGCCCTCGCCGCGGAACTCGGCCTTGTGGCCCGCGCCGAGCATCGCCCGGCGCAGGTCGGCCAGACGCAGGTCGCCCACGTGCAGGGGCTGCGCGGCGGAGCGGACGGCGGACGCGAGCGCCGGCGGGAGGACGTCGAGTGTCGGTAGGGCGGCGGCGGCGGGCTTGCCGTTGTTGTTGTTGTTGTTGACCGTGGCGAGCGTGCCGTCCGGTTCGGTGGTGGTGGTAGTAGTATTGGTCATGACGGTGTCTTCGAGTTTCTGGCGCTTGTTGGACGCGCTGTCGTCGTCGTCGTTGTCGTCGTCGTTTTTGTTGAGCTCCGCGGCAGCACCACCGCCGCCTTGGATGACAATCTCTCCGCCGGGCAGGAGCAAGCCCGTTACCGTGACGATGCCGAGTCCACGCACGTTCTGCCACTTGAGGCGCTTGACGAAGGGGTCGGCGAGCTTGACCACCCAAGCGTTGGTGTCGACCGAGGCGTCGACGGTGGCGCCCATGGCCGGCGTGAAGACGTCGATGGCGCTCTGCGATGATTCCGACGAGAGTTGGGCGCTGAGGAGCTTCTTGCAGTCGGCGGCTAGCGCGAGCGTTTCCTCCTCGGCTCCCGCGACCAGGATCAGCTTCCGCGGCTGGATGAGCGGGATCAGCATGCTTAGACTGCGCTTGTCGTGCAGGCCGCTAAAATCGACAAAGGCGATGCGGAGTTTGACCGAGACGGTTTGGGACCTGACGACCAGTTTGGCGGGGCCGACCACGGCTTCGTCTTCGTCTTCCAGCTCGTCGAGCTCGTCGCCGGCTTGGCCGTCGGTCGAGGCGGCTGCCTCCGGCTCGTCGGAAAGAGCACGTTTGACTTGAGGGCGTTTATGAGGCCCCGAGCCGCCCTTGGCAGCGCCGACATCGTCAAACCGGCGCTTCTTGCCGAAGCCCTGTTCTTGCCTGTTCCCATACTGACTCTCGTCGGGGCCGTCGGCATCTTCCCGCTCCTCCGCACGGAGATACTCTTCGGGTCGGATGAGGTCGCCAAACTCGTCGTTCCGTTTCCGCCGCATGACGGTGGGGAACATGCGCTCTCTGCCTTTCTTCCCCCTGACGTCGAAATCGTAGACTCCCTTCTTCTTGAACAGAATGGTGATGCCGAGATCCTCGTCTTTGAGCACCACCTTCTTACGGCTCGCCTGCCCTAGCGTAGTGGACACATTCAGGGCCTTTCCTTGCTGCTCCGTCTCGGACTCCTCTGACTCGGTCGAAGTTTCCGAGGCATCGTCCACAACATCGGCCGATGATTCCAATGCCGTGGCGCCGCTGCTCTGTAGAGTCGCTTGCAGCTGGCGCTGCGTCGCGAGCCATTGTTGGTAGATGTCTAATTCGCTGCCTTCCAGAGCCTGCCGTGTGGCATCAGCCACTTCCAGCTCGCGTCCGCCCGCGTAGACCTGCTCAAATGTGTCGCCGTTGCTCGTCTGCTCCACGGCTACACCGTCTTTTCTCTCCTTCCACCATTCCCATAGCGTCCGGGCAATCGATGGTTTGCCCAGGCAGAGACTCGGCTTGTCGGTAAGCACCACGAGGTTCCTTGCGTCCCCGGCAATCACGCGCAGGACCTCTTTGGAAAACCCCCACTCCAGGCTCGAGTCGGTTGCAATAATGACCCTGCCTTTTGGCTCGGAACCATCGGCCGCTTGCTGCAGGATCCGTTCAATTTGGGCCTTCCGCTCCAGCAACCTCAGGTACTTGAAATCGAAGGGACCAGCATCCTTGCCCTTGCCGCCACCCCCGCCGCCATGTCCCGGCCGAGTGCCGCCAGCGACGGCTTCAAACTCCCGCACGATACTGTCGTCCATCCACTCCAGCATGCTCCTCGCGTTGCGCATGGTGCTGCCGATGCTGCGGCCGGCGAGGTAGACCTTTGTCGACTTGAAGACGTCATTGTCCTTGGAGACCTCGGCCCGCCAGGCGTGCTCGAGGAGATAGGAGAGCTCGAGGACTCTTGCGCTCGAGTCCACGGGGATCAGCACCGTTCCGCCCCTGGCGATGCAGAGCTTGATCGACTCGACGAGCTGCTCATCACGCCGGGCGCGTGGAAGTGCCGTCTCGGGCGTCCGGCTACTACATACCAGCGCGGTTGGCTTGCGCAGCTGTTCAATAACCTCGGCTCCTCCCGCGCCTCCATGGCCTCCTCCCAACCAAGCAGCGCCGGCAAAGACGTTTTCGCGGGCCTGGTTCCAGTCGACGGCGTAGACGATGGACTCGAGGCCGTGTTGGATGTGCCAAATTGTCCCACCAAGCGTATGGCCCGAGTTGTAGGCCGTGATGGTCAGGCCGTTCAGGGGCGGGGAGAAGGGCGACGGGAGCGGTTGGTGGGACTGGGAATATTTGAGCGGCTGGATGAGAGAGAAGTAGCGAGCAATCTCCTCGGGTGTCGGGGGTTGTAGCAGGAGGCTGTGGTCTGCCGACGATGTTTGCGCATACGAGTACGACACCTCGGCGAGCGACGTCGGGGGTATTGTCGTGGCCGCCACGGGGGTCGAGGCGTAGAGATCCTGGGTGAGGGTGCGGCCGAGGTCGATGACGGGTCGTGTCGCATAGACGGGGATGCGCGTGAAGACGGGAAAATGTTTGCAGCAGTGTGCATATGCGCCGAGGTGGTTCACGGTCGCATGGGTCAGGAGTATCAATGACAATGTGGGAATTTGCCTAGACAATGAGTGCGGTTAGCAATCCTATACATTTCCCTCGATATCGAGATCTCCAAAGTATCTCGGCGTCTCCCAACGGATGCAATAACACACTTTTCCAGCTCTCGCAGCTTCTCGACATCAAACGTCTCATCCCAGCCAACGTCAACCAGCACCTTGACGCCTCCGTCGAGCTCTAGGAGCGACTGCGATGCCGTCGACTCGGAGAGGGCGCCCTGCAGCGGGCTGAAGCTGAACATGGCAGCTGCGTTGTCGTCGCTCTGTAGCTCAGTCGAGTCGCTACCGGAGCCGAGGCATTGTTTGTCTGTCGGACTATGTGTTGTTTTGAGGATTAACGATGGCTACCGTGGGGGGCCGATGCGCGGTAAGGATGCAGCGGGTCCAGTAACTCTAGTGGGTGGGTGGTGGGTGGTGCAATTGAAGACTCCGGAATCCTTGTCAATCGAGAGCTGCTTTGTCGCGTCCAGTGGCACGCGCCGGGCTAGCAAAAGCCATGGAAGCTTGTCAAAGGCGGTGGCAGGTGGCAGCAGACTTACGGAGGGTCGATTGCCCAATCGAGGCACGGAACCAACTAGCTTCACAGCGTGCACGGGCCTGGGGACGTCGTCGGGACGAAGATGGACCCCTGCACGATGCGTCGAGCCAAGCCTGAGCCGACGAAAAAGGACAGCTGGAACTCGCTGCTCATTGGAAGCTTGCAAGTGACCCCCGATCCAAATCCACTTCACCACCAGAACCAAGACACACCACTACTTTCGGGCCACCTTGCGCTACTACTCGTATCGATCGCGGGGCGGTGTTGTTCCCTGAGTGCCTCCGATTATGAACCAGGTTATTTTCTACAAGCAAGGCCGCCGGTGACCACTTCGACAAGGACGCCGCTTGGATCGATCATCAGTCCGAGTTCGAACCGAGTTCGAATTGCTCGACTAATCACGGATAACCAACCCCTCGGCCGCAGTGCAGTGCACAGAAACCAAGAGGAGGAATTGAGGACGATTTGTTGCATCCAAAGATGGCCGAGTACGCCATGTACCACGCCCTTGGCCACGGCGAGATCCTCGATCCCAACGACCCGAACCGCACGACGCAGCCCGCCCCTCCCCAGTTCCAACCCCCCATCGCCCCGAACCCCTACCAGCAGGCCGCCGCCCAACAGCCCTACTATGGCGCACCCTCGCCCGCAGGCGCCCCGCCGCCGCCGCAAACACCCGGTTACGGTCCTCCCCAGCCCGGGGGCTACTTCCCGGGTCAGCAGCAGCCCCCGGCCGAGGACGCGGGGTTGGCGGCGCAGATGGGCGGCATGACCCTCGGGGCCGACACGCCCCAGGGCACCGTCAGGAAGAAGAAGAAGGACCGCCACGCATACCACGCAATGGAGGCCCCCGCAGGCTCGTCCCAGCCTTTCAACGGGATGCCTCCGGCGGGCACCCCGGCCACCGCCTACCTAAATGCCGATCCTTCAACGGCCGCCTCCCGCTACGGCGGTGGCGGCTTGACCCCGCAGACGAGCCAGTTCCCGGCACCCGTGAGCCCCGGCTTCATGCCTGCTCCGGCGTCGCCTGCCGAGTTTGCTGCGAGGAGTGGCTTTGTCGATGCCGGACCATCGCCGACCATGGTCTCCGCCTCGGGACAAGCGGCTCGGGTGTCTCCTGACGAGATGCCCAGCGTGCCGCTCTCCCGGGATATCGTCCAGCAGTACTTCCTCAGCAACTCATACCCGACGTTTGAGCGCATGGTGCCCCCGCCAGCCACGGTTTCCTTTGTCGCCTTCGACCAGGGGAACGCTTCGCCCAAGTTTGCGCGCCTTACCATGAACCACATCCCTGCCACGGCCGACGGTCTGAAAAGCACCGGCCTACCCCTCGGTCTTCTCCTCCAGCCGATGGCCCCGCTCCAGGCCGGCGAGCTCGAAATCCCTGTGCTAGACTTTGGTGACGTCGGCCCGCCCCGCTGCCACCGATGCCGCGCCTACATCAACCCCTTCATGATGTTCCGCTCCGGCGGTAACAAGTTCGTGTGCAACCTGTGCGGCTACGCAAACGACACGCCCTCGGAGTATTTTTGCGCCACCAGCCCCCAGGGCGTCCGCGTGGACCGCGACCAGCGGCCCGAGCTCACCAAGGGAACCGTCGAGTTTGTCGTCCCAAAGGAGTACTGGACTAGGGAGCCCGTCGGGATGCGCTACCTCTTCCTGATCGACGTGACACAAGAGTCCTTCAACAAGGGATTCGTCGAGTCGTTCTGCGACGGCATTCTGCGCACCCTATACGGCGCCGAGGATGACGATGAAAAGGATGAGAACGGCGAGGCCAAGCGGAGGATACCGGCGGGCGCCAAGGTGGGCTTTGTGACGTTTGACAAGGAGGTTCATTTCTACAATGTCAGCCCGGCCCTGGAGCAGGCGCAGATGATGATCATGCCCGATGTCGAAGACCCCTTTGTGCCGCTCAGCGAGGGTCTGTTTGTGGATCCCTACGAGTCCAAGGCCGTCATCAGCTCCCTGCTCACTCGCCTGCCGCAAATGTTCTCGACTATCAAGAACCCAGAGCCCGCGCTCTTGTCGACGCTTAATGCGGCCGTTGCTGCGCTGGAAGCGACCGGCGGCAAGATCTTCTGCTCCCTCGCCGCTCTCCCTACTTGGGGCCCCGGCCGCCTGTTCATGAGGGACGACGGCAAGCACCCCGGCGGCGAGCCCGACAAGAAGTTATTTAGCACCGAGCACCCGGCATGGAGGAAGGCTGCCGAGAAAATGGTTTCGGTCGGTGTTGGTGTTGACTTTTTTATGGCGGCCCCATCGGGTGGCTATCTCGACATTGCCACAGTTGGTGAGTTAGATCCGGTTCGGTTTCTCTGCTGTGTACACCCTTAACTGTTTCTTAGGTTACGTGTCTGCTACCACGGGCGGCGAGACTTTTTACTATCCCAACTTCATCGCCCCGAGGGACAACACCAAGCTGTCGTTGGAAATCAAGCACGCCGTGACGCGGGAAACCGGCTACCAGGCTCTGATGAAGGTCAGATGCTCCAACGGCCTGCAAGTGTCGGCTTACCACGGCAACTTCATCCAACACACGTTTGGCGCCGACCTCGAGATGGGCGTCATCGATGCCGACAAGGCCTTGGGCGTGACCTTTGGCTACGACGGGAAGCTCGACGCGAAGCTCGACGTTCACTTCCAGGCCGCCCTGCTGTATACGTCGGCGTCGGGCCAGCGGAGAGTCAGATGCATCAACGTCATCGCCGGCGTCAGCGAAAACGCGAGAGAGAGCATCAAGTGCATCGACCAGGACGCCGTCTACACGATCCTCGCCAAAGAAGCCTCCACCAAGCTCGCCACCACGTCCAACACGCTCAAAGACACGCGCCTCAGCCTGACGGAGAAGACGATCGACGTCCTGGCCAACCACCGCAAGAACTTCCTCTCGCAGGGCCACCCGCCCAGCCAGCTCGTCATGCCCGAGCGGCTTAAGGAGTTCGCCATGTACATGCTCGGCATGATCAAGTGCCGCGCCTTCAAGGGCGGCTCCGAGACGACGGACCGGCGCGTCCACGAGATGCGCCTCATCCGCTCCATGGGCGCGCTCGAGCTCAGCCTGTACCTCTACCCGCGCATGATCCCGCTGCACAGCCTGCAGCCCGAGGACGGCTTCCCGGACGCCCAGACGGGCCACCTCCGCATGCCGCCCTCGGTCCGCACTTCCTTCTCCCGCGTCGAGCCGGGCGGCGTGTACCTGGTCGACAACGGCCAGCAGACCCTGCTGTGGTTCCACGCCCAGACCTCGCCCAACCTGATCGCCGACCTGTTTGGCGAGGACAAGACGTCGCTGCAGAGCCTGGACGCCTACACGTCGGCCCTGCCCGTGCTGCAGACGCACCTGAACGCCCAGGTGCGGAACGTGATTGAGTTTCTGAGGACCATGCGCGGCTCCAAGGGCTTGACCATCCAGCTGGCGCGCCAGGGTATTGATGGGGCCGAGTATGAGTTTGCGAGGATGCTGGTGGAGGATCGGAATAATGAGGCGCAGAGCTATGTCGATTGGCTGGTGCATGTGCATAAGGGGGTGCAGTTGGAGGTGAGTTCTTTTGGTTCTTTTGCTTGATTGACCCTAACCCTGGTATTTCTGAGAGAGAGAGAGAGTATGAGCTGACAAGGGGTGGTGAAACAGCTGGCCGGCCAGAGGAAACGCGAGGATTCAAGCGAGTCGTCGGCGCTGTCGAGTTTTTCGGGGTTGCGGCCTTCGTATTGGTAGCGTTGTGGGGAGAAGAGAGAGAGAGAGAGAGAATGAGTTTGGGTTTTGAGTACATACACCTTACCAGACCAGACCAGACCAGAACGGAGATACCAAAATACGATGTGACATGCATGATATGAGAGTTTTACAAAGGCCGTCTCCCTTGCGCCGCGGGCTCTGTCAGTGCTAACATGATCATTTGCAGAGAAAAGGAGGCCATCCTCCACCTCCATCTCTTCCCCCTCCTCCTCACCGGCCTCACCGTTCCATCTCTTCCCCCTCCTCACCGGCCTCCCCTTTTCTTTTTTTTAAAAAAAAGTCACAAGCCACAAAGGCTTCAAGGTCTTTTCTCAGCCAGCCCAATCCCACTTGACCCATTCCCGGCTCAGGTTGCGAACGAGTGAGTCGCCCCGGCTGCCCGTCCGGCTTTGACAAACGCAACTCCCAATCTAAAAAACTAAATCGACTCCGTATCCGTACCGAGGACTGACTGAATACCGAATCAACCAACCAACCAACAGGGCTCACCAGCCGCATTTTTGGTGGTGTTTGTGGGCCGAAGGATTCCTGCCCAACCCGGACCGAGCGAGCCCCCCCACCGAGAACTTTCGGGCCGCCGGCCGGGCGCTCTTCTTTTTTGCTTTTCTTTGACTCAGGGGTGGTGTGCCGGGTGCCTCGCGCTGTTGCTTTTTTTTTTCTTCATAATTTCCGGTGGGAGGGGATGGGATGGGATGGGATGGGATTGGATGGGATGGTGGTGGTGGTGTGGAGGTGTGTGTGTGATCCGCTGTCAATACATAAACAGTACATGAGAGATATAGATACTTTGTATGTACATACATTACATAGATACCCCCTTCCCCACAGAGGGGGGGTCTCTAGGCTAACTAACCTCCTCCGACGGAGGGGGATGTGGGGAATGTGTGTGTGGCGGTCATGGCATGGGCGATGTATCCCTGGAGTGGTGGTGATGGTGGTGGCTGGAGAGAGGACTTTTTTGGGGTCTTTCTTTTTTTTTCTTCTAGTGTCTCTCGAGTTGAATTCTGCAACTGGAATGAATGCATGCATGCATGAACAGGCGGGCGCATGTCTTGGTTGCCAAAGTCAGTCCATCCATACCAATCACTGCTGCTGCTGTTATCCCCTCTCTCTCTGAGACAATGATGCAATGTCTCAAACCCACAACGGCTCTTGGCTGTTCGGCTCTATCTACTGTGTATGTGTGTGCGTGTTTCTGCCAGCCCCGCCATCAGGTTGTGGAAGGTGATGAGTTCATTGCTTCTTCTGGGGATTAGATTGTTAATAAGTAATACCCTTGACCTGCCTGTCCTCTCCTCCACTCACTCGGGTATCACGGAATCTGGTCCTGTTACACCAGAGCGACGCAGTTAGCCGGGGGCGGGCGCCTAGGCTTGGTGTTGTGGTGCGGTGTACAATCTACGATCTGTATGACTCGATCTCACACATCATCTGTCTGTGGCCTTGTGTGTGTGCTACCTCGAGGGGGGTTTTGTGTTACGCAGGGTTTTGCCTACAGCCGCGTTTGTGTTCCGGCAATCTCGATGATGTTTTTTCACCGCCGCTTGTATGCAGGAGGGGGGAGTGGGCAACCCCAGCCGCTGGGAGAGATCGACGGGGGTCTTTGGTGACGAGAAGTTGGGTGATGTGAGAATGCAGGGTTCGCACATACGCACAACGGCCATTTCATCACTGAAGATACCCGCCCGACCGTATCCACGGATCTGCGGGAGCTGCGCGGAATACACCCCGCGGGGGCAGGGTTCCGAGGAGATGGTTGGGGTGGTTTCGGACTTTCGGTTGGCTCAAGGTGTGATGTCTCTCCCCGCGACAAATGTATGTTTTTCACTACCGCATTCGTAGCAAGTGCCGTTGCGCAAGAAATCCCGCCCGCTTCGCTTGCGTGCTTCATCTCGCAACTGCCACCGCCGGATCTCGGTCACCCACTCACTGCCTTGGCAACGGGACCCCCCAGGCCAACGGCTGCTTGTGCCCATGTCATGACATTAGTTATCGCTTCTTGGAGACTCGAACCTATTGAGAACTATCCCTCGCCGCTAACGAGAGATATTCAGGGGTAAATGAACCTACCGAGTCAGGCAAGGGAGAGAGATGCCCAGACCGATAGCCGCGCCAATTCCCTCCTTTGACGGAGGACGCTCCGGATCGAGACGGTTTATCCGTAGCAGCACGCAAGTCGTAAGGCATCAACAGTAATGGGACCGGCAAAGAGCAGCATGTGAGCCTACCCGGGGTCCGCCATGCCTGCAGCCACCTCCAAACATGGCCCGAGGAATGCAGTCGGGGCGTTCTCACAGAGCCGGTTGATTGGCGAGGCAGCTTCAGCCTCATGCAGACCATCACCCATGGCGGCGGCCCATGTCTGGGATTCTATGACAGCAGTCAGCAGCCGAATCGTGATAAACGAGGATGGCTGCAGCAGGACAGATTAAGATTTCCAGCCCGCCACGAGCACCCCTGCTCTGGCCTGATTTTGTCGGCTGATGATCCCATCTCGGGCCGTGACTCAGGGGTCGGTTTCTCGGCTGAGTCTGCCTGTGCCGGATTTCTGACAAGTCGATTTTGAGAGTCCAGACAAGCGCGCTTGCCGCTCTCTGAACACGCCTGTGAGGCCGCAGGGACGGATGGGTGGTGAGATTCGGCAGACTGCACAGTACTAACATTATCGTTATGGTGGTTTCGAAGAACCTAAGGTAAAGTAAAAGGGAGGTACGGTTCGGTACTCCCATGAGAGCCAGCAAGCAAAAGACTAGGACTTGGGAGTTTCTGTTCAAAATGCTTGAAGAGATGACAGTGAAAAAGAAAAATGAAAAAAATTGCCCGAGAATAACTGCCAAAAACACCGTGCGATTTTCCAAACCTGAATCGCCCCCTGAACGCCCAGGCATGACCCAAAGAAGAAGAAAAAAAGAAAAAGAAGAAAAAGACCAAAACCACATCAAGCGAGTAGGTTGTCTAGACCGTATCTCGCGTCCGGCTGCCCAAGAAATCTCTGAATCTCGGCGTTGTCGAACACCTGTGAGAATATGTCGACGTCGGTGGGCGAGTTGGCGGCCGACGAACTTGAACTCGAGCTGCCCTTTGTCTTGGACCGGCTTGATGATGAGCCGCTGCTGCTTCCCTTTGCCTTCTTCGCAATGTCGTCCAGGATCAACTGGGTGGTGCTCTGGCTGGAGTCCTCAAACACAAACGCTACGCAGCGGATCCGGCCGCGGAGGTCGGGGTCGTAGAGACAAACTTCCCGCCAAAGCTCGGCGAGCTCCTGGGGCGGGTTTCGGTAGCCGTTGCCCAGGCCAAAGTCGCCTATCACCACGGTGCTGTAGTTGTTGTACGCGCAGATGCGGAGTGCGCCACGCAGCTTCTCCTTGACCATCTCGCGCTCGTCGTCAAACGAGTACTTGGTGCCGTTCTGCGTCAGCTTGGGCCAGCGTGGCGGAGGCACCGACACAACGGGCAGTGCTCGCCACTGTTCTTGGGGGAGCTTCTCATATTTGTCATGGGGCCCACGGAACACGACTGTGCGACGGGTTAATAATGGCTGAAGCCCAACACAAACAAGAGACGGGGGGGGGGGGGGGGGGGGGGGGGGGGGCGCCAACTGACCGACGTGCTCTGACAGAATCCCGGCGCATATCGGGAGAGGGTAGTGCGTGTTGGCCGGAGAGCCCTCTGCTGGAGCTGCCAGGCATGCTGCAAGGGTGCTTCGCCGACAGAGGCGCTCCTCATAGCCCACCACGCCGGTCTCCCAGTCTCCCCCGGGGCGCTTGTCGTTGGCTGCGCAGATGAAGGGTATGGCACACTGTGCCGAGTCAACCCAATCCAATGCCGTGTTGACCGGGTCGCCGCCGAGAACGTCTGTGGTGTGTTAGGATAGGGCCGCCGTCGCGTCCAGGGGGGGGGACGGCCAGACTCACAGAAATGAGGAGGTGAAAGATCAAGCGGCCGCTCGAGGAAGGTGATTTGCAGCAACGGTTGGTGGTAGATGTATGAGCAGGTTGGCCACGTCGATGCGTAATCTTTCTTGATCTTGGGAATGTAAATCCTCTTGGCCTCCGAGGCAACCTCGGAGGGCTTGGGCTTGGACTTGGAGCTTGAGGGGGGCATCGCGCGTCGATGGACGAGGAGAAGAGGGAACACTCGGGTGAAGTGGTAAGCTGAAGCTAATGGCGTAGAGTGGAGGGAGGCCCGTCGGGCTGGTTGAGGTTTGAGTCTTGATTATTTCTGGTTTGTGCTAATTCCTGAGAGACGATGGCAGGGGGCGTCGGTTGCTTTTTATCTGCACCGGAGCGGGCGGTCAGGGGCAATGGCATATGCCGTTCCCTGACGAGCAGCCGCAGCAGCCAGCACAATGACCGTGTCGCGTGTTGCGGTTCCCTGTGCAGAGATCTCTGTGTAACTAACTGGGCCGTCTCAAACGTCAAAGACATAAGTTTATTGCTTTATTAATGTTGACTAGCAGACCGAGAGCCACTTTTGCCCGTTTTGCATGCACCCAAGACGGGACGGAGGGGACTAGCCCATTGCACTTTCAGCCAGGATTCCAGTATTACAACAACGGCTGAGACTCCTCGAAATGAAAGATTGGACTCGATGCTGGCATTCAGCCAAACCCAAAAAGAAGAAGAAAAGAAAAGAAAGAATACGAGAACATTAGAACTCTGAGGTTCCTGGTTTCGCGCCAACGCGAGCTGCCGAGACCCGGCCTAGGAATTGCATAGTGGAGATGCCACCAAGAGATATGTTGTGCTGCCGCAGTGCGCCATCTCGAGTCTGAATCAATCTGGTATTCCCGCGCCACTCGGGACCAGAGACATGGGCCGGGTCCCCGCGGCGCGCCGTTGGGGTGAATGGCTGTTTGAATTTGTGTGCATGCGTCGAGTCCTCTTGAGGGCGGGCAGCTGCTGAAACCAATAATCTTCGCCGTCACGGCCAAATCCCAACGCGAGCGAGACCCTGCGACCGAACCACTTGGCTCAATCCGAGGGGAGGGGTCTCTCCGCCGCCATGGATCGGCATCCCGGCCGGGAGAGGGAGAGGAGGAGGTTGCGGTGGTGATCCGGACCTCGATCGCGTCATGGAAGCCGGTGAGCCCGGCGATAGCCAGACATAAAACCGATAGCATGCATGTCTGACACTCTGCGGCGCGCTCTCCTGCGCAATGACGAGTTGCCTGAACGCTCAAGCACGAGAGCGGGGCAAGCGATCGTCGTCTCACGCCGCGCGGGAGTGGTGGATCGGATGGCAGAAGCACAGGATGGACAGTGAGAGGTGGGCGGGGCGGGCTTGGCTGAGGGGATGCAAGCGCGAACGGAAGCGGAATGTACTGACATTGAAAAAGCAAAAGCTGAGGCTGCTCGTCCCCACGGGCGGTGGAGGGGAGTTCCATTTGGTGGGGCCCGGAATGCCACATCAGGCACTCCGTCGCAGAGCGCCGCAGCGCCGCAGAGCGCCTTTTTTTCTGATGGCTGTGGTGTTGAAACATCAGGTCCTGGAGTTAAAAAGACGCGTCTCTCAAAAAGGGCGCCTTCTCAAGTTGGGGAGAGTGTGCCAAGTGCCAAGTCAGTGCCATTGGGGCAATTCTCAAGGGGCACATCAGTCAGCCAATCACAACAGCTTTTGGTCTCAAGAAGGGCAAGTGCAGCAGTGGGTCTCGGTGAGTCAGTCTCTCAATCAGTCGAGGTCGGCATGAGCAAGGGTCTGACAAGGGAGGACAGGGGAGTTGCAAATGGGTTGCCCTGCCGAGCCTGCCAAGAATTGAAGCTCGAGCTTTCCCGGCCTGGCGCGTTTTGCTGCGGCATCGATTTTGTGGAATTTCCGGCAGCTGCTTGTTCACCCGTGAAGGACCTGGAAGGAGAGAACTGACTGTGCCAGACCCCGCCACTGAAATTCCTGTGCGAATTGGGGCTTGCAAAAAGCAATCAAAAAAGGGTTTTCCCAGGTGCCAGCACTCCCAGGTGACTTGGGTGCCATGCGGCCCACTCCGGCTCTGCGGCCGTCGAGTGTCTCGCGTGTCTTGGGCCCGCGTCGCGTCCCCAGCTTCCACCGATATGTCTCTCACCAGGCAACCCGCTCCGTCGCCGAGCTACTCCAATGGCGGCCCCCTGTGAAAGCCGATGATGTCGTCGTCAATGGTTTCGTCCGGTCCGTCCGGTCCATGAAAGCACATCGATTCGTCGCCCTCGGGGATGGCTCATCACTGGCTCCTCTCCAGGCCCTCGTCCAGGCCGACCATGCCGAAGAGTAAGTCCCGACACATGATTGTCTCGGTCAAGTTGGTTACTGATACCGTCTCTGCAGCCTGGCCGTTGGCGCGGCCGTCCGCCTCACCGGCTCCTGGGTCTCTTCGCCCGGCGCCGCCCAGAGCCACGAGTTGCATGTGAGCAAAGTCGAGGTCTTGGGTCCGTCCGACGCAAAGGTTTGCCCTCCCCCTATTATTATCATCAGTATTATTTTAAAAAAATATAGTATTTCTGACGACGCCTCTTGCAGACATTCCCCATCCAAAAGAAGTACCAGACACCCGAGTATCTCCGCACCATGCCGCACTTGCGGCCGAGAACTCCGGTCAACGCCGTCCTGCTAAAACTGCGCTCTGAAGCCATCGCATCCTTGACTCGATTCTTTGCAGGGCGGTCCTTCACTCAGACGCACCCGCCCATCATCACGTCCTCGGACTGCGAGGGCGCCGGCGAGGTCTTCACGGTGACGCCAGCAAACGAGGCATCGGCCCCACCTAACAAGGGCGGCGATCAAGACTCCTTCTTCCGTTCCAAAAAGTACCTCACCGTCTCGACCCAGCTCCATCTGGAAGCTCTTGCTCAGGCCGTCGGTAACGTCTGGACTCTTTCGCCCGTTTTCCGTGCCGAGAAAAGCGAAACGTCGAGACACCTAAGCGAGTTTTACATGCTCGAAGCCGAGATGAGCTTTGTGGACGATCTCGGCCCCGTCATGGACCTAGCCGAGGATATGCTGCGGTCTCTGAGCACGAATCTCATCGAGTCGGCCACGGTCCAGGATCTCTTCTCGCGACCGCGCAACAGCGGCACCGATCTGGCGCCGGCCGACGAGGTCAGGCGCCGGTGGGAGGGCCTGATGCGCCAGGACTGGCCGCGAATGACATACTCGGACGCTGTAGCACTGTTGCAGCAGAAAGCCGACCTCTTTGAGCACAAGCCAACGTGGGGTGCAGGGTTGCAGTCTGAACACGAAAAGTACCTCGCTGAATACGTCGGGGGCGGTGGGACGCCGGTATTCATCACCAACTATCCCCGAGACATCAAGGCCTTCTACATGCGCGAAACTCAGACGTCGGCCGCTGCTGCAGTGCCTGGCGCAACCGTCGATTGCTTCGACTTGCTGGTACCCGAGTACTGCGAGATTGCCGGCGGATCAATGCGTGAGAACCGCTTGGAACCTCTCTTGGACGTCATGAAGCGACAGGGAGTTCTTAGACCGTCATCAGCGGGCGGCCCTGACCAGGCCACTGCCGGCGGCCTTGACTGGTACGTCGACCTCCGCCGCTGGGGTTGCCCGCCGCATGGCGGATTTGGCCTGGGCTTCGACCGGCTGCTCGGCTATCTAGCCGGTGTCCAAACCGTCCGAGACATAGTCTCATTCCCACGCTGGTATGGCCGTTGCGACTGTTGAGAGTAAACAAGCATCAGTTCGTTCTAATGGCACCCATGTACTACTTAACATGCCGTACTCGTCCGGATTTGCCTACCGTTTGGGGTCGATCAGATATCTTTGTGGTACCCTCAGGGCGCCATGTCGTGGTCAGGGGCCGGCTCCCGCTCCCCGTGCCGCCATGAGTGGGCGACATGCGGCCTCCCTTCGCAGCGGGCGAGGATAAACTGACTGTTGCGAGACACTGGCTGTCCGCTAGAGAGAGTCGCGGTTGACAGACCTGACACGGGCCGCCTGTCTGGCTCGTGAGTGTGTGTGCAACCATGATGGATCTCTTACGGCCGTATACCGCTCTCGAGGGTGACGGGTCCAGGCGGAAGGCAATCTCGTCAGTTCATATCTCCTCGACGGCTGCGTGCATGCAAGAGCCGAGATCATCCGAGCGGCCGTCCTTGATTTTGGGTAACCCCTCTCGAACCTGTATGCTTGGCTCTGTTCTTGATACCCAACTCCACTCCACTTAGTCTGCCCTCAAAAGGGGGTTACGACAGACTTGCATCTTCATGCTCGGATCTACTTGAGCGAGAGTCCTTGTCGTTCAAGTTCTCACAAAACCTACTCATAATTAAATATCTGTCCACTCAACTGCCCAACTCGACATGACAAATTCTGTTGTTCTATAAAAGTCTAGTACAAGCTATACGGTCCCGAATTTTTCGTCCTCGTATCACTCACACCTTTCCGCGTGACTCAAGAGTCAACTAGCCATGATTTATCCAGGTACAACGAAGTGCAACTTGAAGTGCAAGTGCGGTCCCGCACAACATTAGTGTCCAAGTCAAGTCGATAGTCTGGCCAACATGAGTGAGGCCCACGTCCACCATGCTATTTGGGCGGAAACGGCTGCCATTTAGCTCTGGAGATTAGTACTAGCCACCTACTACCTTTTACTAGTTAGTAGCACCCAAGCCACGGTACTACTACTCTCTGAAGTTGTTTCTTCTCGATCTGATGGGGATGTCTGTTACGATCCTAGTACAAATAGTTAGTTGGCCTTTTTTTCTTCTTCCTCATATTACTGCTAGCTACCCTCTGGTAGGTACCAATAATGATGGACAGAAGCGGGTTGTGTAGTCCCGGGGGTGCGTGCTGTTTCCCCAAACTAGCGTTTTCTATCAAACGTCTCGCCAATGCGAGCAAGCTCGAAACTCGGGGTGTTGTTAAGTTCACCTTGTCATCTGAGATCACGGTGGCTTGCGTTATGTCGGGGTCAAGGGCGTGTATGTATGTCATTGTTAGTCGTGTCTATCTAATTTCTAGATAAAGCCCCTCGCTCGCTCTTTTCTTTTTTTGACTCAGGAGGTGGGGTGAGGCATGTTGTGAACTGGCTAGAAATGTAAAGTAAACGGTAGACTTGGAGAGAAAGAAAGGGAGATATATGGGAGAGGGATGGTCGGCGATACACCGCAGTGGACTTTTGATACCTCCTTGTCACGTAAATCGCTTCCCTGGGGTGGAAGGGTCGGGGGGTGGAAGGGGGTTGGGATGAAGGTGGAGTGCTAAACAAGGACTGGAGGTAAGCCAGGACTGGAGGTGGAATTGTTTCGAGATGTCTTTCTTCATACCCTGACCAGGGATTCCAACAGCTATGGAGGAATGGCAAGCCAGGTTGATCTATTTATTTTAGGGGTTGTCCAACGGGAGTTGTGCTGTATTGTGTTGGCCTCGTCGGCAAGGTATCTGCTGCCTACTAGTGGCAGTGAGGGTAGTGAAAAGTGGTTGACCCCATCAACTAGGAGTACTCTTTGTCTTGCATTTTGTTACTCAATATCCTCGCATAGTTTGGCTCTCTATGCCTCCATCACCCCTCACAGCCCTTTCCTAAGGACTTTTTGGTGCTGTTCAGCTGTGGACAAGGTGAGAACGTAGAGAGCAATAAGGCTGGCGTCAGAGTCCTCGGAGGATTGTACCTTTGACACTCCTGGAAGCTTTTTACCCAGGGGACTACGGGCCCTCTTGTTATTTTCTGTGGCTGGACATCTGGGAATAGGAGAGTCCCCAGCCGGAAAATGCTGGCTGGGATTGTCGAGGGAATGGCTACCCGCACAGATACGCGCTGCGAGAAGTGAACAAGGCCGAAGAATATTTACGGGGATGTGGTACATGGCCAAGTATATTTGTTTTTGTTTGCCCCTTTTTTTGAGCGGCCAACAAGTACAGTCCCTTCATTCACCCCGACAACAAGCCAACCATCATATTGCAACGGTTTGCTGTCTGTCTCGGCGTTATCGGCCAGGCTTAATGAGTTCGGGAGATGTCTGCGTCTGCGTCTCCCTCCCTGCCCACCATCCCCAAACCGCTGTGTTGCCGGGAACTACTCGGCCCTATTAGTCATTGGTTTCTGAGGGGCATATGTGAAAGTGGTTTATCTACGTCGTTATCCTTGGTAGTGTGTGATAGCGCGGCCGTCTTATATGGTATGATGTTCATCTCGCATGGGCTATGGGTATGTACCGGCCCGCGGAGGCTAAACCCCTGCGGCCGAGTTCAACCGCCCAACCTTACCCAGACTGGAGGGACGTTGTGGCGCCTCGGTTGCGAGCTTGGCTGCTTGGTTTTAATATAGAGCCGCGCCGCGTCCGGGCTTGCTGGACGCGGTTGGTTCTTGGGTGGGATGCTTGGCTCTTGGGGTTTTGGGTGGCTGGAGGTGCTGGTTTGCCTACTTGGTAGAGGTATGTACATGTACATGTGGGTTTCGCGTGTCCTTACGGTCAACGACCTGGGGTTGAGGCCGGGAAGAAGACGGACGGAAGGACAAGAGATCTAGGAGGACCTAGGGGGTAGGGTACATCCAGGGCACAACAGACGTGATGGTGGTGGGCATATCAAACGGATGACTCGCAGCCTCCCGTTGGAGCTCGTCCTCTTGGCCAAGTTCGCGCCTGTTCAATGTCACTCTGCACGGGAGGAGAGCGGATCCCCTATATGCTGTTGGTACTGCGCATTACCACCTTCCCAAAGACAGCCGGTCAAGGCCTCGCCGCCCGTCATAAACCCGGACAGGATACAATGACCACAAACGGCCCCCACCGGTTCCCGTCCCTCCTATGGATCGTCCCGGGAAGAACTCCGATGTAATCTGTGCGAATAGCTGGCCGTCTTGGCTTCGAATCTTGCGGCGGCCGGGTGAAACACGAAACGTTTCCTGTGAGCAGGCGGGATCGACGCGCGGTTTCTGGAAGGAAATGCGGGACTGTGTGTGGAATGGAGTGGTACTAGTAGGTAGTTATGCGATGGGGGTCAACAAGGCGGGCCGAGTCGGTCGAGATTGACCTTCTCGGCGGTCGGACTTGTTGTGTCCGTCTCTCCTCCGTTGGACTGCGTGGCCGTTGCTTGGCCGTTGCTTGGCCGTGGCCTCGGGGTTCGCGGCGAAACCAAGATTGGGGCTGTGAACGTTAGAGATTCAAGCTTTTGGCCGATTAACGTTTCTCGCTTGGTGCATTGCGGAGCAAGAAGGAAGTCCAGGATCGCAAATAGCGTATTGATATGCGCCCGAATGAGGCGCATAGTGTCGTACTGTATATGGCACTGCCGTGTTTTCGTTGCAACCTTGGACGGGCTATTTTTCGAGAATTGTTCCGAGGAAATAACGTTCAAAAGTGTGCAAATCGCCGAAGAGAGCGGCGCGGGACTCGAGGGGGGCCCCCCCGGCTTGGTCTGGGCATGAATTATCCGCCTTGTCGCGAACAAGAGCCAGGCCATGTGCTTCTTGGCCCAGCTTGACCCAATCTCTGACATGGCCTGGCGGCGGCATTTGAGGTTTGTTGCCGATAAAGTTGCTGATCATTTTTGCAACTGCACGCCCCTGCCGTTCGTCGTCTGGAATGTATTCTATGTACATATTAGGGCGTAGTTACATATTGTGACAACAAGGTATTATGTATGTACATGTCAAAGTTGCAGTCCATGTTGCAGTGTACCGTGTGAGGACCGTGTGGACCGTGTGGACGGGGAAGATTCCCGAACAACAAAATGCAGAAGGTGCCAGTGGCAGTCACGGAGATGCTTGGCTTCTTGACGATTGATGTCGCACAAAGTTTGGGACCGGGACGATCTGATCCGGTTTTGCCGAGAGAAACCCCACTCAGGGCCCACTCGGGACCCTCGCAAAGCCGCTGTTTGGCAATAAAGTTGGGACCGTGCGAAAGTCGACAAATGCCGCGAGCTGACTCCCTGACTCGGCGAGCTTCCGGGTTGCCCGTACTGTGACGGTTGGACTTGTCTTGCTCGCGACGAGACGTTGCATACAGATAGATAGATGGTCCTGCAGCATGCTGTGTCGAGGGACGCGTCAGCGGCCTTGCGGTTTGGAGTACCTAATTATTAGCAAAGAGGTTCATGGTTGACAATGTGTCTCTTGTCGGAAACAAAGCAAAGACCGCTAATGCCGCAACTTTGCAAGTGGTCCATTGGCCCGTGATCTAGTTACTAGTCGACGCCAGGATGCTGACAATTTGCTTGATCTGGGCGAACCTTGCGAGCGCTGTGATGCATTGGGGTTGGGGTTTGCATGGGTGGCGCTCCCTCGGCTTTCACATCCCAAGCTGTGGTTCCAGGTTGTTGGACCATCACAAAAGAGTCCGAGCCGGCCGGTTGGTGCAAGGACCCCCGCTGCCAAGGAAGGACGGGCCCTCTGCAGGTTTTCCTTTGCTTCTTTTCCTTCCTCCCATCTCAGCCCTTTCTGTAACTCTGTGTTTGGGTGTGTGGGTGTGGTCGCTGTGGGTGGGTGGTGTGTGTCTCCCGTCCGCCCTGGGGCCTGGTCACCCAGACGAGCCACGCGAGGCATTATCTAATTGCGCACTAGGCAGTTAAGCTTAAGCAGGTGGGTGTTGGGGGGCGTTCAGTGTGGGGCCACAAAATTGGAGAAGCGCCCATCGCCATGTCTCGGGACGAGCGGGAAAGAACTCCCGTCACGGCGTGGTTGTTGATTCGTGCCATAACTTCCAGTTGTCACAAGGATATATGGTCCGCGTCCGTTGGATTTGTCGGACTGTTTTGATGCCTGTGTTATTTTTGTCTGTCTCCATCATTCTCATTCTGCTCCGTTTGTCAACAATCGGAGCATGCTGCCAGTTTTACATGAAATACGCATCTCGTCCCTGTGGGCTGTGAGGCGCCTGTGAGGTTTGTTTGAGTGGGTGGGTCACTGTGGGGGCCAAGGAGTCTCCAAAGATCCCGAGTCCGAGTTTGACCTCAGCCGCCGGCCGGTAGCTCTGCGTTTTGGGGCCTTGCTGAATGGGGGCCAAGAAAATGCTTAGTCGTCGTCCACCAGATGACCAGTCAGCACAGCCAAGTCCTTGGCCCGCAGCAAATCGCCCGCTTCTCTCGCCCTCCCTCTCGGTCTCGGCTTCCTCTGCTCCACGGAGACAGGCATTACGCCCGAGATGCTGTGCAGGATTGTGCCAGGCTATCTCGTCATTTCCGCCGTGTCGTGCTGCTGGCACCCAACTTTGTGCAACAGTCCTGGCTGCAGTCAACCGCCTGATCGTTACCGTACCGTCTTGTGCGACTCGGCAACACAAACGGTCCTGGTTTGGCCTATTTTCAATTTTTACTTTTCAAACACTCAAACAAAAGCACGCGGTTCAGAGTTGCGGTGACCAGTTCAACTGACCGCTAGATTTGCTGCATGGCTGACTGAAGAGTGCGCCACCTGGGATCTGGGCCCCGAGGTCAAAGGAGGAGAGAGAGGCCCTGCGCGCGTGGTCTGGGGTTGTTTTTGGCTTTTGTCTCGCTCACTTTAACCTTAAACAGACGACCCCCCGTCTGGCTGATGGTACCGACGGACGCAGCCGCAAACAGAAAACGCACCTATCCAATCAGTATTCGAGGCAGGCAATGACTGATTCAGTTGCATTTCAATGGTTGAGTTTGTGTCTTGTTGAGACCGAGAATGCTTTCTTTTTTTTCTTTTTGCATGCAAAGACGCCATTTTCAACATTTTCAAATCCAGGCCCCCCCAAACTGCCTGAATAGCCTCCAGCGCTTCCGAACTTCCCGGCTGAGGCGGACCCAGGATGCGGCGCCAGGCCACGGGGCGGATCCAGGATCTGCGCTGTTCTGGTTCCTCCGCAACTCCCCGGGGGACCTTCACCCCCTTTGGTTGAAAGGTAGTCATGGCATTTGGGGGCGCTTTTTCGTTGACACCCCCGCATCCATCGGTCGGATCCATGCGGATGGGAAGGATTTAAGGCAGCCCGCCCAAAAGGCCCCCAGCCAGGTATTGTCCTGCATAGCACTTCGGGAGGATACCTGCGCCCATGGAGACGGCACCAGGCACCAGCAAAGAGGTACCGGACAGGGCTCGGACTCAAAAGACACCATTGTTGAGTTCAGTCGCGGCCCATCACTGTGACGCCATGCTGCGTGGATCTTTTCGATGCTGACACCGAACGGCGGGCGACCCTGGACGGGACGGGAAGATGAACAGCCAAGCTTATTATTGGTTGACAGCAAACAAACAGCCACAAAACAACCTCGTTGGTTATGACAGCCGCCGGCCATCATGTTCCAAGTTCGGTTACACACATAAGAATCGTTGAGAAACAGCCCGAGAAGGAGAATGTGTCCGAAGAGGTCGGGAGTCGGGAACTTGACAAGCCCCGATTATTAGGGTTTCTCATTCCCAGAGCTGCGACCCCCCGGACGCGAATACGACTCAGTTAAGACGCTAGCGCACGAGGGATCTGACTAAGGGTCGACCGGGAATGGAGCGCCGTCG
The DNA here is from genome assembly GCA_033296705.1 of Chaetomidium leptoderma. Taxonomy (NCBI): domain Eukaryota; kingdom Fungi; phylum Ascomycota; class Sordariomycetes; order Sordariales; family Chaetomiaceae; genus Chaetomidium; species Chaetomidium leptoderma. The sequence goes on along the minus strand of MU856847.1, from coordinate 208,429 downwards.
GCCAACAAGACCCTGTTGGCGCCATCCTGCTTTATTATTAACTAGTTCCCTTTGCCAGGAAGGTTAACTAGCGGCATGTCAATGGTTTGTCCGTCAGCTGTTCGGCTTGCAGTTGGGCGTCAATGTGGAAAAGACACCGATGGACCTCCGGAGCGTTCCGGTAATCTGTCCACATCCAAACAATGCGGACAGCAGGTAACGAAGGTAACCGGTACGGACCTCGCAACAAGCCGCACGCCAACCATCCACCACCTGCCTTGTCCGGCGCTGGCTAAAAAGGCAAGTTGTCTTGTGAAAGGGAGAACCTTCCTTGTGTTGCATAACCGACCGAGTGCCCAGCCAGCTTCGCCCCCAGCGTGTGCCAACGGCAGCGCCCAGAAGCGACACATGGCACGGGGGCCAAGCAATGCCAATGCGCGCTAACGGGCCCGACGCGGCGCCGTGAAATAAGCTTGAAATCCTATTAATCAGTAGATTTCTATGAAAATCCCGTTGGGCGGATGCAGGGATCTTGGCTGCCGCCCCCGGCCGGCCAGCAGGGCCAACATGACCCCTTTTCTCCTTGTTGGTTGGAATTTGAGGAATGCGCGGGACGTTGCACAAAAAGTGCTCCTCGCACTTATTAGCTCTCGGCTGCACAAAGCTACCCTTGCATTGGTTATTCAGACTTGAGGATAGCCTCGGAGTTGGCCCGCTCTAAACCCGGCGGGCCGTTGTGAGCAGGCGAGGCAGGGCAGAAAGAAGACGGCTGTCTCCCCCTTTTTCATCCCGGATAGGAACCGAATCCCCCGTGGCCGTCTCGGTCGGTGGATGAGCGCCCCCCCTTTCCAACGGAGGGAGCCAAGACCAAGAGAAAGCCGCCCAAGATGAAGATCCCGGACCTTCATCAGCCCACCCGCCACTAGTGAGGGCAACACGCCAACCAACCGACAACAAGGAAGTGAGGGACAAAAAGGCAGGACGAATGTGTTGTGGCACCCCCCCGCGGGAGTTGCAACGCCTCGCCAACAGGATATTAGTCGAAGCAAGCTGGACGTTGTGTCTTTGGCAGGGCGTTTTGAGGGACAACCACCTCATTGAACCAACTTTCCAGGTTCGAGCTGCCTGGCGATGACCTTGCAGCCTGCTCTCTGTTTGCGACGTCCGTCCCGCTGTGGTGTCCCGCTGTGGTGCCCCGAGCCCTGGTTGCCCTGGGGGGTGGTGTGGTGATTTGCAAAAGGGACCTCGACCGTCCCTCTCGAGAGCGGCAGCATTCGAGACTCCGTTGATAAGCTGACGACAGCTGGTGGGGCCACTAAAAAGGTCATTATTCCCTCTTCTGGGCGTCCCGCACGGCTTGGCTCTTGCAGTCTTGCCTGCTCCGCTGCTTGGCTGCCTTGGCCCCCGCTTGGCACTTGCCCCTTCTTGGCCCGGAAAGGAAAAAGGGCCAGAAGAGCCTCGGGCTTGGTTCCTGTTCTGGGCTAGATTTGCACGTTTTTACATGCTTATTAATTGCCCAGTCAGGTAGCGATTCGGCCCCAACTTTAACGCGACTGCAGGTGGGGTTTGGCGGGGCCACGGCCCCACAAATTCGCATTTCCGTCTGTCACTTTGTCGCAGAAGCATTGTTCGACAACTCCTGCCGGCTCCAACCAACGGAGAACAGAGCGGATACGCAGGCCCGGCAGGCTCCATCTTTGCCTTGTCTAGGCTGCGGTGGAGCGAAAGGGCGTGGCCTCGCGGATAATGGATTTGCCAACTGTCATCATGGTGAGCCTTGTTCGTTCCATCGTGCGGGCAACTCGGCGGCAGTTGGAGCAATAGTTACCTGGTGTGCATGTGCCTTATGTATCCTGTACTACAGCTATTACAGTACTGTACAAAGTAACAAAGTAAAGTACACATAACCGATCAACAAATGTCTGAAAACAATGAATGGAACTACGGTAACCTTCAGATCCCGGCAGGAGCGCGTGGCAGCGTACCTGACCTCCCTGCCTGCCTCCCTGAAGGTACCTCCCACATTCCGAGACAGGCATCCTTGCGCCACTGCTCTCTCTGTAGCGTCATTGACCTGCAGCCGATCCCCACCCTGTCAGCCGCTAACCGCGGTCCCTCTTCGACCTTATTTTCACTGGGCACTGTTTAAAACTGACCAAAACCCCGGCACGATAAGTTGATGCGCGCATCATGCAGTCAATCGACTTCAACTTTTAACTTCGGACGCTGATTCTAAATTCGCCCCATGTGACGATTCCTCAAAATCCCCGCCGATTTCCAAGTTCGCTCCGAGTTCAGACTCCTGGCGGCTTGTACAGTATTTCAGGTCCTAGCCGTGGACAAGTCATCAAACATCGTTTTTATTCTTGGTGTGTGTGGTATGTACCGGCTCTTCTTTTAGTTTCATGGCTTTCTGTTTTCTGCCTTCTGCGAGGATGCGAGCCCCAGATCCGAATCTTCAAACGTGTCAGAGCCCGAACCCCTCCCCATCCCCCATCATGGGTCCCCAATTCTCCACTCAACACACGAGAAAACGGGTTGGAAGCAAGTGCGCAAACCTTCGGAGAGGTCGTGGGGTACAACAACCGCGCCGGTTCGTCGGTCGGCCCATGGCCAGTCTCTCCGGTCAACATGACTGGGTCCGGTCGGTGTTGTTCAAGGGCCCCTCGGACTCACCTCACTCGACCGCCACCCCCCCTCGACTCGGATGCCGTGCCCCAGAGAGGGTAGGTTCGCCCTTTGCACTGCCTAAGACTGGAGTAAACCGGCGTGGCTTGTCTCTGGTGATGCGCTGGACAACTCCACAGCGTCCATGCTGTAACCCTGCACGTCTCGTGCTCCCGGCGCGTGCGTGGATGATGGTCGAGGACACGTCCTCTGGCCGGGATACGGGGGGTGGGACGACTCTTCTTCTCGCCAGGACCTGCCATCCGCCGACTCGGATGACCCCTACCCCTGTTCTGCTCGGATCGACGGCTGGGCGTTAACTCTCTCCTGCCAAGCCATGGAGCCTCGTCATGTCTCAGGTTCCCAAACCAGCTCCAGCTTCATGAAAACACTTCTTTTATTTCCTCTTGTTGTGCTGCTATCCTGTGAGATCCGAGTTCTAACTCTGTCACAGTTGGCGTTTCTACAGCGGCACTTGTACACTTAGTACGCCGTCCCCTTTGACCACACTCGTTCGCCGCGTCAGCTCGGAACTTGAAAACCTCGTCTCGTCTGCCGGCCTGGATGGTGCGCAACTACCCACCACAGAGGAAGGGGAAGGAGGGTTGAGCCGAGCGGACTGCCGTTGCATATACGAATCCGCCAACCCGTCACATGGACCACGGAAAAACCTTTGACGAATCCCCACAGGCCGCCAACGATGGAGACGTACTATGGTGTGGTTCGATCGCCAGCCGACGCCATCAAACTATTTGAAGCATGCAGACTCGGCCTCCTACCTCGAGTCCAGAGGAGGCTATCCGAGAAGGAGCGCCAGGCGATTCGCTCCGGCTCCGTCTTCGTCTGGGACGAACGCGAAGCAGGCATGCGGAGATGGACAGACGGAAAGTCATGGAGCGCCAGCCGCGTGTCCGGGAGCTTCTTGACCTACAGGGAGATGGAAGGCAAGAGGGGGAACGCCTTTGGCGGCAGCAGGAGAGGTGCCGGAAAGACCCCAGACTCTGGCCGCGGTAGCGACGAGGACAACGACGACGGAGAACCGGACGGGTACCGGTACAAACCCGACGGACTGACGAAGCAGTCCTTCAGCATCACCAACTCGGCCGGCCAGCACCTCCATCTGATTGCGTACTATTCCAGGGGACCGTTGGACTTGGCCCAGCCGAGTAGTGATCCGGCGCTGAGGCATATCGTCCCGGCAAAAGGGATGTATCCCGAATCGAGCCTTGCAGAGAGCGCTCCGCCAGCGGCGACGAGGGCGCCGATGCACCAACCGTCCTACCCGCCACATCACCACCAGCCCCCCCCTCACCACGGTTACGCCCCTCAGTATCCGCATCCCAGCTACGGGTGGCCTCCCTCACCCGTGGGGACACCGCCATACGGCCACGGCCATTACGCATACCCACAAGGGCCCCCGCCTCCTGGACTACACGCGTATCCCCCACACCCGCAGCACCATTACCCGCCTGCTGCGCCAAATCCCGCCTACGAACAGACGAGGTTGCCGCCACCGCACCCGCACCCCCACCCGCATCCGCATCCGCACCCGCAACTCCCACTCCCGCCCAAACCGGGAATGCCACATCTACAGCCATACCCGCAGAGCCAGCGGCACTCCTCCCACGTCCCGCCGCCACGCCTATCGCAGCTCGACTCTCCCCGGTCGCAGCAACTACAAGCGCAAGCCAGGGAAGCCGTCCAGATCGAGCCGCGCCTCGCGCCCATCGACGCAACACGTAACCAGCACAGCCCGCTCCCTGTGCCAGGCCAGCTCGCCCATCACCCGAACGGACCACCGGTGCCACTCCCGCCAACCAGCCTGGCAACAACAACAAGTCCTATCCTAAGGGCACCGTCCGCTTCCCCGCCCCGGAGCGCCGTTTCCGGAGACAGCAGAACCGAGCAGCAGCAACAGCACCTAACCACCCCGACAACGGCGAGTACCAGGCCGACTCTCTCATCCCTCCTACTTCACCCTCCGTCCGCGGCGGCGGGCGCCACCGGCTCAGAGCCGAATAGCGCCAACCCGGTCAGCGCCGGTGGTGGCGCTCTAAGCAGTGCGGGCAGCTCGCCCAGCACAACGCAAAACGGCCCGTTACCTACGAGGCAGCAGGAGGCGCGGCTACCAGGGGAGGATGCCAGGGCCATTGGGGTGTTGAACAAGAATTTCTTTTAGGAGAGGAAGTAAGGGGGGTGTTTATGCCACGCCGCGTTCAAGAGGCAATTTGAAGCTTAACTTACGTATGTGCGTTGGGAGTAATGGATGGATGGATGCATCGTGGAGGGAGTTTCTCAAATCCGGGCTGCGATCCCGTCACGGCGCAGGCTCGAGATTGTGATCCCTTGTCCTTTTCGATTTTCATTGTTAGCGATTTCATTTTCTTTGTACTCGGTGTCGGAGTATTTTGCATGAAGGCGGGGGGGGGTAATACCACAACGGGTGGGAAGATGCATACCGGGCCTTCGGGGGGGGGCCTCGTGGGGTTGGTCTGTGTTTTTGATGTGTATGTATGGACTCGAGCACGGCGTTGCGACGAGACAAGATACCTTGGTTTTGACTGCCTTGCCTTGCCTTTGCGTTGCCTTCGTTGCCTTTGCGTTGCCTTTACATTGCCTTTACGTTGGCCTTTGCGTTGCCTTTGCGTTGCCTTTGCGTGCCTTTGCGTGCCTTTGCGTTGCGTACCTAGTAGTATCTAATTAGAACGGCGCACCGGTTATGACTACCTTGGCCGTTGCCTTGCCGTGTTTACTTCCATAAACTTTACTCTAACTAAATACTGAACTGCATCCCGCTTTCAGTCTCCATCACCGCCTATAGAACTTGAGTAGTCTGTAGTACCGTCGACTCCTTCAGCCTTGGGTCAAACATGAAATATGGAGAGGTAAAGGAGTTATAGACGACCTAACTGAAGTGCAGGAGAGGCAATGGGAAACATCTCGCGATGTCTCGGGCTGTTGTGGAAGTACTTGGCGCTCTTTTACGTAGTTCTTAAATGTGTTGAGTATTTTGTTGTTCGGAAAGAAGAAAAGAGAAAAGATAGAGAAAAGTAATAATACAAAGCCAACCATAGCTCGGTACGGTCTGGCCATTCTACACTGTCCTACTCTTTACAATATTATTGTTGGAGTGGCAGCAATAGTACGTATCAGGCATCTCAGCCCTCCACCGCTGTCTTCTTTCACCGTGGTGGCCTACATTACGAACATGCCCTATCGACAGTGAGATAGCCGCGGAAGGAGGGCTAGACATGTGTGGGCATGTGAACGGTATGTATGTATGTACGAGCATGTGAACACCCGCCGCAAAAGCCTAGATCTGGAATCGAACCTCAGAGGGGGTTGGTTGTCCACCGCGACGAAATCGTGGGTTGGCAAGGAAGGGCCTTGCCTCCACAGCTTTTCCATTTGACAACTCGCCACGCGACGCGTGTACATGTACCCTCGCTGCCTTTTGTTATCACCGACCGCTCCGCCAACCTTTTGCTGCCTGGAGCCAGGGCACGGAATCCCCAAGCAGGTGCTCGATTGTTGGCTCACCGTGCTGTTTGTTGCCTTCCTCCCGTCCAGGGGAAGAAACGGGCAAACTGAACTGGGCAGTATCATCGCCAATGGGGATGAGTCACCCCTTCAAGGCGCAGCTCATCACTGCCCGATGTGGCATAATACTTACTTGCAGAGAGAGTTACATGTATGTACAGTCGTCGTGTCACGTTGACTCACGCATCTTTCAACGCCTCGTCTGATCTGATTCAAGCTTGCAAATATGCGGACGAGACCCGTGACTGCATGCAGAAGCCGAGTGCGGGAGATCAACTGAAATGTAGGAACGGCACGCAATGTGCGGCCGCAAAGAGGTTGCTGCATCTTGCACTGCAGACCGTCTGAACATCTCATTTTTTTTACACCATCTAGTAGTATGGAATCGCCGTTGCTGGGGGCTACGGATAGATATTTGGACAACAAGGTCAACCTCCTCAAGCGCAAAAAAAGTGACTCATTTGGAAAGGTACCTAGTTAGTTGGCCTGGGGTCTGACGACTCCTGTGAGGTCTGCGCATTTCCAGACGCTTAACATGCCTGTCGTGCATGAAACCTTCGATGTTCCTTCCCCGTCGGTGATTTGCGGACTACAGCGGTTGCCCAACTGTAAGGGATTCAAAGGGCATTCGGTGCGGAGTTTGACGCGCTCCGTGTTTTGTTTGAGATGAACTCGGTCGACAGCACTTGCTTGTCATCACGGGGCCGCGGGACTTGGCTTTGATCGACACTTTGGTGAAAGCTTACCCATTTCTCGGAGAGCGCCGAGTCGATACCAAGTATAGGCGCGCGCTGACAAGCATGTTTTGTTATGAAACGGGGCGGCGCAGGTAGCCAACTGATCCAGGAACAAGCCCCGATCCTAGTTGACCTGGAGTGGCTGGTGATCCCTTGTCGAGAGCTGTCGTGGACAAGTCACGGATGCATGATGTGTGACCAGGTGAGCGGGGCTCAGGCGGCGCAATCGAAGACGCGTGGAAACCCAGAAGCTACGAGGTCGCGAGAGGACCGGATCAAAGTCAAACTCACGTAGACGAAAAGAATATCAAAATCAACTATAGCCTTGAGCGGGGCGGACCTGGCATACGCAGGTGCTGTTTCAAATTCGATGTGTTGTCGTGGGTGACCAATCCGGCAAGATTGGGTGGCCGACGCGCAGATCGAGACACGACATCAACTCTGATGACGCGGATGATGCCCAAACTTGGTGCACAAACTGGGAATCAGGGCGAAAAAAAAAGTCACCGACGAGCCAAAGGGCCATCGAGATGATTGAGCAATGACAGGCTTCTGGAAACTGGCGCTGCGTGGTGTTGGGCGACATGAAACGCGAGACCGGTCGAGGTGCGGATAGCTTCAAGCGGCGGGGCTTGGCTTCTGCACGCCATCAAGAGTGACTTTGAAGATTTCCGACCATATCACAATCGAAACAGGGGGCCAGAAGAAAAATAAGACTCGAGGAAGAAGGCCTGGAATGTGCCGATCGAGGAGATACAATCTAATGCAACAAAGCAGGGGTTGGGGGGGATCCATCTCGAATGCGCCGAAGCGTGTCCGTCGTGGATTGAGCATCGCGAGAAGCGAAAGCGCGATCAAAACAGTGCTTCACGGCATTCGAGACCCCGAGACCTCGAGCCGCGCCCGGATCAGGTGGCCTCGGGGTCGAAGCCGAAATTGAACAAAAAATGGGACAAAGAAGTCGGTCATCAGATGCAGCGACCGGCGCACGGAAAGGAGGGCGGAAGAAACGAGAGAAGAAGAGGGAGCGGAGAGGTCCAAGGGATGGGGGAGGTCGAGATCAGAGAGCGGACAGCTCGAGCTGCGATCGGGGTGTGCGCGTGATTAACGAAAGATACATCTGAACCCGAGGAGAGTTCAAACTGGCCAATCATGATTTGGGACAAAGTGGGTCTCTACCCAAGGCAGTTCTTTTTATTCGACCCAAGGGTGCCGAAAACGGGAAAGCGCAAAACGGATTCGAGCTGGCCGTCTGCTGTGCGTGCTGCGTGCTGTGCGCACTGGCACACAGAAGTCGACAGCTTCATGGCCGGCAGCAGTCCAGCTCATCCATTTCGCCCCAGACACTCGCAGCAACGTCATCGGTCAATCTACAGAAGGCGGGGTTCAATAGCAACGGCGTATCTCGGTGTATGCGCATGCGCGTGGATTGATGAGTTGGGGTGGTCGACTGACTGATCTTTGCGAGCGCAACCGTCTGTTGTTCTGACTAACAATAACCGCTGGCCTTGCGCCTCGCCTTGTTGTAAGATTATCTACGAAGTACATAGTGTGTGGGATTGATGTTGGGAATAAGAAGTCGGGCATCCATGTGTCCAGGAGCCAGGCTGGCAGATGAAGTCACATCACCACCAACACAGTCGGGATAGTTGGGCTGACAAGAGCTTCAGGGCTACTAGGCTAGCCCCGGGAGCAACCTGACGGAGAACCTGGAACCAATCCTGGTGAAGCCAGCGAGTTCCACTGAGGTTGTTCCCGCGATGCACCGCGGGAGCGGGAAGGCAGGATGAGCACGGACCAACAAGTCCGGCTCGAGGTGTTGAGTTCTGTCAGTGAAGCTTGGCCGGACCCGGGAGGCGCAATCAGCACAATCACTCGCGTGTGAGTGAGCCCCCCGCTTTCCCATATAAACACCAGGGCATGCCCCCGAGCGCGACTGCCCACCCACACCCTCCTGTTCCCGGTTTCTCTCCATCCGAATTGCAATCCGACGCGATATTTCTCTGTTAAGCCGACTCCGAAGCCATTTCAGCTTTTATTCGTCCACCGCATCCGCCGTTTTAGTCGATCCACTTACACAACACGTCAATCACCATGCCTGCTAAGAAGACCGAGACCAAGAGCGACGCCGGCGCTGCCGCGAAGCCCAAGTACCAGGTGCGCTGCCATGACACCGGGATTTCGAAGACATTTTCCGTCGCTAACGATTTATAGGACATGATCACTGATGCTATCGTTGCGGTAATTCATCCTGTCTCTTTTTCTTCCGGCGCATTTGGTGTTGGGCGCCCCGGTCGGCATCGCGCATGAGGCCCGCCCTCATTGTTTTCTCACCGCCCACCTTGCCGCCCTCTTCGATGGTCACCGTATGATGAGAATCAATTTGCTGACGCCTTTTTCTCAACTGCAGCTCAAGGATCGCAATGGCTCCAGGTAAGAACCTTTTCTTTTTTTGACGCGTCTCAAACCCAACATCATAACAGTGCGGCACACGCGGTCGCCCGCACTCAGCCACACTGTTTCTCTCGCACCACGCAAGACATGCCGCTAACACGCTCACCAGTCGCCAATCCCTCAAGAAGTATGTCCGCGCCAACAACACCATCCATGTTACCGACGCGATGTTCGACTCGCTTTTCAACAAGGCCCTGAAGGCTGGTGTTGAGAAGGGTGCCTTTGAGCAGCCCAAGGGTATGCTTACAACTTATCACCCGCCACCCAATATTAATGGCGTTCTGACCATCCACAGGTCCCTCCGGTGGCACCAAGCTGGCGAAGAAGGCCGCTAAGCCTGCTGCCCCCAAGAAGGTCGCCGCCCCCAAGAAGGAGGCCGCCGTCAAGGAGACCAAGGAGAAGAAGCCCGCCGCTGCCAAGAAGGCGGCTCCCAAGAAGGCTGCCCCCAAGAAGGAGACTGCTGCCAAGAAGGAGACCAAGGAGAAGAAGGCTGCTCCTCCCAAGAAGGAGAAGAAGGCGGCCGCCCCCAAGAAGGTGAGCGACCTGCTCAGTTTGGTCTGTCGTCAACACCAGCTAATCCCCTCACAGGCGCCGGCGGCCCCCGCTGTTGTCGACAAGCCCACCGTCTTGACCAAGACCAAGTCTGGTCGCGTCGCGAAGACGGTCGCCAAGCCTGCCGCGCCAAAGAAGGCGGCACCCAAGAAGGCTGCGACCAAGAAGGAGAAGACGCCCAAGAAGGCGGAAGCCGCGGCATAATGCCCTTCCGTCTTTTTACTGTCATGATGTCTTTTTCTATTGCAATGTGAGGGGTCTGCTTTTTGTCCAGTTAGGCGTTCAGGTGGGATACTGGGATCATCTTGGGGGATAGCATTGGGCACTGCCGCGCTCGACAGCAGCGCGCCGGGGGGACGCGGGCCGTTTTGCACATTGGATTGGCGCGTATTGTCCTCTCCCAGACACGCTTGCTTCACGGAATCGGCCTCTCCATCGCGGACGAGAGCCGTACCACCATTTACTACGATCCGTAAAGGAACGGCGTGCGCGAGGTAGACTTGGGGGAACGGGTGGGCGTTGGGATCACGCGGGCGGCGGATTTCGAGAGGGGCCTAAAATTCAGGGGTCGGCCTGGGGGCTTGTGGAATTGTAATTATACCAAATGAATCGTTTTGCGCCATGATTAACTCATTCCAAATTACCTTTTGCCGTGTCGCGTTCCACGGTTAGCCGAGGCTCCCCCTAGGGTCCCTCCTGTCCTGGACGCGGAATCTCGCGTCGTTTGTTTTTGCAGCTCCCTCAGCGCAAGGCCCAGACACGCTGCGCATACCTGCCCAACAATGTGCGCTATTTCTTGCCTAATTGGGGCGTCTGGGGCTGCGAGAAGCCACCAGGTGTCGTAAAGCGGGAAAAGAAGCACACATTTGACATACGATTGCAAATTCGGAATACTAAAAGACGGGATCCCCATCGTGGGGTTTAGCACGGTCGGTACCAGGTAGTTGTAATCTGTATAGTACGGTTTCCAGTATTTCGTATCGAGCGGTGGCTTCCACAAGGTGGGGTTGACGCGGCTGTCTGAATGCCCCACTGTGGGCCTGCCACACAGTCAAGACTCAAGAGCGTGGCACGCCTGGCCCTGCGCAAGCGTCCCCTCGGGTCGATGCCCAGTCGGAAGCGGAGCGGCGGGGTGATTCTGCCAAGCCCCACCGCTTGGCCAACGACAACCGATGCGTCCGAGTTCGTCGGGTCGTACGTACCTGCCTGAGCTAACGCGAACCCCTACCTAATAAAGCCGCTGCAGGCAACAACTTGCGAGTCGTCAGTGGGTTGAGCCACATTCACAAGCAAATCGAACTTTGGCACAACCGATCTGCGAGCAATTTAAAACAACACGTCAGGTCGAACCAGAACCCTGCGGTCCCTGCCTGGCCATCCCTACGGTTGAGTCGGATGCCGAGCCGGCCGGGTTAGAAACAACGCGCCCGACGGCAATGGGCCACTAGCTCCTAGCTCCTAGCTCCAAGCTCCAAGCTCAAACACCATCCGATTTCTTCGCTCCTCCTGCCGGCTTGAAACCATGGCCCAGCAACCGTCTTTCAGCTCCAACAATCCCTTTCGTCGCAAAGCGCCCGCCCCTCCTGCACCCGTTGCTCCACCTGCTGCCGTCCCACGGTTCATCGAAGTCGAGGACATCTCGAGTCACACCCCTGACAGCACGCCTGCACCGGCGGACCGGTTTCGGACCCAGCTACAAGCGCTCTCCATCCCTAACCAACCGCCGCCCACGACAAGCTTCCAGAAACCAAAGGTCGTCAAGAGAGTCCGAGTACAATCGCCCCCGCCGTCGTCGCCCGAGTCTCCCGACATATCCAACCGCTTCCCACCCGCCAGCCAGGACGAAGACGACGACGATGATGACGACAGTAGTAGCAGTGACGATAACTACGAACCAATAGAACCGTTCACGGCCCCGCCAACACGCTCGGCCGAAGTATCCGACAGAGGAGATGAGCGTCAACCAACACCAATACACGGGCCGCCGCCGAACCCCTTCCAGAAGACACTGCAGGACTTGGAAGTCGGAATTACAGAGCTGGAACAAAGCCCCGGCACAACAACATCAGGAGCAAGGAGTGCGCTGGACGTGGGTGCGTTCGGGCGGTTATTGTTGACGGGCCAAACTAGCGGCGCAGGCGTGTCGCAAGGGGCAGCACCATACAGCCAGCATACGAGATACCCGGCAGTCCCGAGCGGTGATGGCGCAAGTACGGCCGACACATCGTCCATCTCTCGCCAATCCATCTCCGATACGTTACAGGCAGTGCACGAAACGCCCCAGACCTCTCGGGAAACCTCGGAGCATGAGGCCGAGGATGAGCGGCGCGGGTTGATTAGTAGTTCCCAGTCGAGCTTACAGCCCGCTCCGGCTATTCTGAAGCAAAAACCACCACCGCCGAGCTCGCGGCATGGGAAGCTGATCAATCCTGGGGCGGCTGGTGAGGCGGCAAAAGGAGCTGCGGGTGGAGCGCAGCCGCCATTGTCTAGTCCGGCACGCCGAGCTGCAACGATACCGCTCCTGTCCCCATCGAGACAAAGACCCTCAACTCCGTCTGACGTAAATAAGCCACTCCCACTTGCTCCGCATCGGTCGCCCGCCGAGGAAGACGTCGAAAGTGTGTTTGCCCGCGAAGTGGCCGGCAGGCTGCCTGAGCCCCAGGTGCAACCAGGACTCAACATTATCATGCCTCCAAAGCCACCAACCCCTCCTAACGCGTCGCATGCGATCCCAAGCACTCCGGTTCCAGCAACGCAACCCAGCAAAAAGCCAGCGCCTCCTCCAAGGCGGCAGCCACACGGGCGATCAGAGAGCAAGGTCACTTCAAGCGCAGCATCCGTAATTCAGCAAGATGACGCGGACTCCACCCTAAGACGATCCTCATTCGACTCGACCAGGTCGCGCTCGTCAAGTCTGCGCGTCAGCATCCACGCTCCCGCACCCCCTCCGCCGCGCAGGCCAGGTCATCAATCACGGGTTTCCAATTCGTACAGTTTGCCGTCATCAAACGCCCTATCCGAGGATGCTACCACAACCAAAACCATCGACATTCCGCCCATTACAGGCCCCGTAGTCGCCTCGCCCCTCTCAATAAGCGGCACCTCCAGCAGCAGTAGTAGCACCACCCCCGCCCCAGCTCCGCCAGCAGCAGCAGCAGCAGGAGTCACCACTCCCACACGCCACCCCGCGCCGAACCCCAACCACCCCTCCTTCCCAACCACAAAACTCGCCCCGCCACCCCCTCCCCCGGCACGCAACGCCTCTGTCCGCGGCAAAAGACCCGCCAACCGCGCCCCCTCGTCACTAGACGCGGGCCTGTCCCGGCGATCAAGTGGGAGCCGGGGGAAGGAACCGCCTCCGCCGCCGAAACATCATCCGAGTAGGGATAGGGGGGGTAGTCGTGGGAGTGTGGATGGTGCTGGCCATCCTCTTCCTCTTCCTCCTCTTTCTACTGCTAGTGTTACTGCCACTGCCACTGCTGCTATCAATGAGGAGGTGTCGGCGGCGGGGGATATATTGGCTGATTTGAGTGCGTTGCAGAGGGAGGTGGATGCGTTGAGGGGACAGGTTGGCAGAGGGGGGTAAAGTGGGTGGGGGGGGGGGGGGTTTTGGGGGGGGGGGGGGGGGGGGGGATTATGGCGGTGGTGGTGGTGGTGGTGGATTCTGCTCGCTACCTTGCCTTTACCTTGCCTACTGAGACTCGAACTTTAGCGGAAGAAAGGAGGCGGGGCTTGAATGAGGGGTTGAAAACATTCTTCTTCTTCTTCTTCTTCTTTTCTTCTCAGGAGATGAGAGTGGTCAGGGTTGCATCTTTAGCGGCTGTGTTTGTTCTTCAGGGGGTTTCTTGGGTGTAAATAGCGGTGGTGACGACGAGGGATGATGTAGATGAGGGGTGTCGATGTGGTACGGTTATTGTGATATCCATGGCTGGGCTGGGCTGGGCTGGGCTGGGTGGTCTAGCGGTCGAATTAAACTTGATTCTGGTTTCTTTTGGCATTCCCGGAGTGAATTGATCGTCTGTCTGTCTTCAAGTGGGTTGAAGGAACCTTACAAGTCATACTGTATACTTAATTTGGGTTCTTGAACTTGTTTATTGTGAGTGAGTTGCGAGACCAGCATTGCATTCCGGTGGTGGCTTCCCGCAAATGTAGGCAAATTGTAAAAGAAACTAATGACTTGCATATGACCATCTCTCTGCCTCTGAACCCTTGCGTCCGGAGACAGAAAACCCCAGGGTCCTTCCTGTCTTCATCAACCTGGTATTTCCGAACCACCTAAACGCCATTGCTATGCTGCCGTATGTACACCGGCCATTGAAAGCGAACATTATCATAAAAAACACACCGGCACCACGCTCCATACCACCCGGGAATTTTCAGCGGCCAGCTCGCACAGCAGCAGCCCCTTGACCGCCCAACCCGCCTACCGGGATCGGCCCGCGGTGCCTCCCCGTGACCACCTGCCGCATCTGCGCCACGGCCTTTGCATTCTTTGTCTTCTTGCCCTCGCCGCTGGCGACGTAGTCCTGGAACCACTTCTCCTCGGCGCCCGTCAGCGGCAGACTGACGAGCTCCTTGCCGCGCGCGCCCACGGCCTCGGGGTGCTCCAGCACCGACGCCACGAGCTTCTCAAACAGCTGGCGGCGGGCGTGCTCCGGGTGGACGCGGGCGAAATAGAGGGCCTCGGTGACGCTGGTGCGGGCCAGGGCGCCAAACAGCAGCTCGAGCGCCTCGGCCGTCTTGAGCACGGGCTGCGTGGTGTGGTAGTAGGCCAGCGGGAGGCTGTAGTCGTCGGCCTTGTGGGCGTGGCGCACGAGCACGGTGATGATGTCGTCGGCGAACTCGGACGGCAGCGCGGGGCGCGCGAGGTGCTCGAGCGCGAACTTGAATTCTTTGCGGTCCATGTGCCACAGGCCCCGCATCAGCACCTGGTAGTTGTGCGGTAGGCCGGACTCGTCGGCCAGCGCCTCGGCCAGGTTGGACCGCGCGCCCCGCAGCTCGTCGTAGTCGAGCAGGAAGTAGTAGAGGACCGAGAGCTGGGCGTGCGGCGACACCTTGCTCTCGCAGATTTGGTGGTGCAGGGCGCGCAGGCCGTTGTCGCCCCGCGGGGGGTATGCTTTGCCTGGGAGAGAGTAGTTCCGTTAGCAACATGGTGGGTGAGGGTATGGGAATAGAGAGAGATTGCTGCACACTTTCGCCGACTCCCAGCGCCTTCAGCACGCGGTCGATGAAGAGGACGCCGTCAAATGTCTTGCGAAATGTCTCGATCTCGCGCACGCCATTTTGATCGTACGGTTTGGGCCCGTCGGTGGGAAATGCGGCTGTGAATTGCGAAAAGTCCAGCATTTTCGCGGTTGAATTTTCGCGGTTGAAGGACTGCGGAGACCTCTTTGGCAGGCAGGCTTGGAGGTTGTCGGTGTTGAGGAATGTCTCGGGAAGCTCTCCGAAGCTGCAGATGTAACTATGTACATACAGAATGATCAAGCTATGACGACCCGATTGATGCACTTTGTAGCCTGCGGAATCGTTTAATCGGTAGTTCTGGGGAACAAATTTGTGCTTATCAGAGTGGGTGTCACGGGATCTCGTGCTGCGCTGAACAAAGGCGGCAAGATTGAGGGGTCCGGTGGCTTGGCCTGTGGCTGATTCAGTTGTTTACAATCAATCAAATGTCAACACGGCAGCGGGGCTCGCAGCGACCGCATCGCATCCGTTTTCGCGCCTGCCATTTGGATTTGGAGATCGCACAACCCACGACGCGGATTTCTCGGCCGCCGCATTTTCGATTTTGGCCACTTTGCTTCTTCGTTTCGGAGTTTGGAGGTAGTCACCATGTCGACACGACCGTCACGACGGGCTGCCACTCGGCGCACAGCGATTGTCGAGTCGTCATCGGACGAGGACTCGGCCGACGCGCCGCAGACCACAGAAGACAGCGGAGACGACTTCACACCGGCGCCGGCGCCGGCAGCCACACCTCGTCACGCAGCCAAGAGGAGAAGAACCACGGCAGAAACACCAACACCCGCACCAGCACCGACGCCAACACCAGCGCCCGCACCCGCACCCGCAGCCGCACCCAAGCGTCGGGGCCGCCCCCCCAAGAAGAGCACTCCCGCGCCCCCCTCCATCGTGGAGCCTAGCGAGGTGTTTGATCCCGACCAGACAGCAACGACTATAGCCTCAACGGCAACAACAACAACAACCACAACAGCGGCCGACGAGGAGGATGTGCCAGCCAAAAAGCCGTCCCAGTCTAAGCGGAGAAGTGTCGCGCCCCGCGCTAGCAAGTCGGCCACCCCCGAGCTGCAGCCGCCGGCTTTTGCGTCAAAGGCTTCCGTGTCGCCAGGCTCCGCCGAACTCCATAGCGTCCCCTTTGCCGATGTCGCCACCCCCATCGCCAGCGAAAAGCGCCACAAGGAAGACGAGATGATGACCACCGTCAAGCCCATCAAGGCCATGGACACCATCCTCGAGAAGCCCATGGACATCATGCTCAAGTCGCGCACCATGGCCGCCATTCCGACCGTCGAGGAGACCGGACCGAAGCCGCGCATCGTCATCACCTACCTCATCCTCACCAACTTCAAGAGCTATGCTGGCAGACAAGAAGTAGGACCGTTTCACGGATCTTTTTCCTCGGTCGTCGGGCCAAATGGTTCAGGAAAGTCAAACGTCATCGACTCCCTGCTCTTCGTCTTTGGCTTCCGCGCCAGCAAAATGAGACAGGGCAAGATCTCGGCTTTGATTCACAACTCGGCCGAATATCCGAATCTAGACCACTGCGAGGTCTCGGTACACTTCCGCGAGGTTATGGACCTCCCGGGAGGAACCCACGAAGTCATTCCGAACTCGGAGCTGGTCATCTCGCGCAAGGCATTCAAGAACAACTCCAGCCAGTACTACATCAACAACAAATCGTCCAACTTTACCACCGTGACGACATTACTCCGCGACCGGGGCGTAGATCTAGACCACAAGCGGTTTTTGATTCTCCAGGGCGAGGTCGAATCCATTGCCCAGATGAAGGCAAAGGCCGCGAATGAGCACGAGGACGGCCTTCTCGAGTATCTGGAGGATATCATTGGCACATCCAAATACAAGACGCCAATCGAGGAGGCGGCTACCGAGGTTGAAACTCTCAACGAGATCTGCATGGAAAAGAGCGGCCGCGTCCAGCACGTGGAAAAGGAGAAGAACAGCCTCGAGGACAAGAAGGAGAAGGCCTTGGCATTCATCCGCGACGAAAACGAGCTCACCATGAAGCGATCTGCCCTGTACCAGCTCTATGTTGGCGAATGCGATGACAACATCGCCGTCACGGAAGAGGCCATCGGCCAGATGCAAGCCCAACTCGATGCTGAGCTCGAGAAACACCACGGCAGTGAGCAGATCATTAAGCAGCTCGAAAAGGGCTACTCGAGGGGCAGCAAGGAGCACAGCGCCCAAGACAAGGAGGCGCAAGCCCTGATCAAGGAGATGACCAAGTTCGACCAAGAGCGGGTCAAATTCGACGAAAAGCGCAAGTTCCTCGCCGACAAGCGGAAGAAGCTGGAAAAGACCATCGCCAACGCCGAAGGGTCCGCCTTTGAAGCCGAACAGACTATCGAGCAATGCGCCGATGAGATCGAGACGCGCGCTGAGGAGATCGTCTCCCTAGAGCAGCGCGTCAAGGAGGAAGAGGCCCAACTGGCCATCATCCGCGACAGTCTGAAAGGCAAGACGCAGCATCTCTCGGACCAGATTGCTGCCAAGCAAAAGTCCCTCGAGCCGTGGAAGGAGAAGATCAACCAGAAGCAGTCGGCGATTGCTGTTGCTGAGAGTGAAATGGCCATCCTCCGCGAGAAGGCCAACGCCGGCGCTGTTGCGCTCGAGGAGATGCAAGCCAAGATCGTGGCCATCCAGGAGAGTCAGGCAGCCAAGGCGGAGGAGCTCCAGCAGTGCCAGGCCGACAAGGCAGCCCTGCAGAAGGAAGGCAGGAGGGCCGTGACCGAGCTGGAGAAGCTGTCGCAGGAGGAGCCCAAGTTCCGCTCGCAGCTTTCGAATGCCCGCCAAAAGGCTGACGAGGCCCGGTCGAGCCTCTCCGCTACGCAGACCCAGGGCAACGTGCTCACGGCCCTGATGCGCATGAAGGAATCAGGCCGTATCGACGGATTCCATGGCCGCCTCGGCAACCTCGGCGCCATCGATCAGATGTACGACGTCGCCATCTCAACCGCCTGCGGCGCGCTCGACAACTTCGTCACGGACACTGTCGAGGCTGGCCAGCAGTGCATCGAGTACCTGAGGAAGACGAACCTCGGCCGCGGCAACTTTATCTGTCTCGACAAGCTGAGAGTCCGCGACATGTCTCCCATCCAGACCCCCGAGAATGCCCCGCGTCTGTTCGATCTTGTCAAGCCCAAGGACGACAAGTTCCGGCCGGCCTTTTACCATTCCCTACAAGACACGCTGGTGGCGAAGGACCTGGCCCAGGCGAACCGCATCGCTTACGGCGCCAGGAGGTGGCGCGTTGTCACCCTGGCCGGTGAGCTGATCGACAAGTCTGGTACCATGTCTGGAGGTGGCAGCACGGTCAAGAAGGGACTCATGTCGTCGAAGCTTGCCTCGGGCACCAGTAGGGAGCAGGTTTCTAAGCTAGAGGCGGACCGCGACGCGCTAGAGCAGACGTTCCAGGAGTTCCAGGAACGTCAGCGAGACCTCGAGGCTCGCGTTCGCGCTCTGAAGGACCAGATCCCCGAACTCGACACCAAGATGCAAAAGATCAACCTCGAGGTGGAAAGCTCGGCCAGGAATCGGGCCGATGCCCAGCGCAGAGTCAAGGAACTCGCCAGGGAGCACCAGCCCTCCAAGACGGACGACAGCCGCATTGTTGCCCTCGAGAAGGAGATCGCCAAGCTCAACAGGGATGTCGAGAAGCTGCACGGCGAGACCTCGAGCGTTGAGGACGAGATCAAGATGCTCCAGGACAAGATCATGGAAATTGGCGGCGAGAAGCTCCGCGCCCAGAGAACCAAGGTGGACGCGCTCAAGGAGGAGGCTACGTCCCAGAGCGAGGAGATGTCGAGCGCAGAGGTCCGCAAGGCCAAGGCGGAGAAGCAACGAGTCAAGCTCGGGAAGGACCATGCCAAGGCCTCCAAGGAGCTTGAAGCTGCCACCAAGGAGTCTGGGAAACTCGAGGAAGAAATCCAGAACCAAGGAGACAAGGCCGAGGATTTCAAGACTAGGGTCGAAGAGGCCAAGGAGGCCCTGGCAGCCAAGAAGCAGGAGTTGGCAGAGATGAAGGCCGAGCTTGACGAGAAGACGGCCGAGCTCAACGAGACCCGCGCAGCTGAGATTGAGATGCGTAACAAACTCGAGGAGAACCAAAAGGTCCTTGGCGATAACCAAAGGAAGCGATACCACTGGGAGGAGAAGCTTTCGAAGCTGTCACTCCAAAACATCGCGGACCTGGAGAGTGGCAGTAGCTCAGCAACGGCGGCGCCCGCGCGACCTCAAACCCCCCGGAACCAGGATGACGACGGAGATTTGGAAATGGAGGACGCGTCGGCCCAACTCCAGGCCGAGGCCGAGGACGCAACGATCACCCAGTCGACGCTCGAACAAGGTCGGTCCGCGCCCCTGGAGCTCCCGCGGTACAGCAAGGACGAGCTCGCCGACATGAACAAGAAGAACCTGCTGGGCGAGATTGCCGCGCTCGAGGAAAAGACGCAAAACGTCAACGTCGACCTGGGCGTGCTCGCCGAGTACCGCCGGCGCGTGGAAGAGCACGCGGCGCGGTCGTCGGACCTCGCCAGCGGCGTCTCGCAGCGCGACGCGGCCAAGAAGCGATGCGACGACCTCCGCCGGCTGCGCCTCGAGGGCTTTATGGAGGGCTTCAGCACCATCTCGCTGCGGCTCAAGGAAATGTACCAGATGATCACCATGGGCGGCAACGCCGAGCTGGAGCTGGTGGACTCGCTCGACCCCTTCAGCGAGGGCATCCTCTTCAGCGTCATGCCGCCCAAGAAGTCGTGGAAGAACATTGGCAACCTGTCCGGTGGCGAGAAGACGCTGAGCTCGCTCGCGCTGGTGTTTGCCCTGCATCATTACAAGCCGACGCCGCTGTATGTCATGGACGAGATTGACGCGGCCTTGGACTTTCGGAATGTGCGTGTCATCTTGCCTCTCTCTCCTCCTCCTCCACCTGTAGTGTGTGTAGAGAAAACAAACTAACGAGACAACAAACCAGGTATCCATCGTGGCCAATTACATCAAAGAACGCACCAAAAACGCCCAGTTCATCGTCATCTCGCTGCGCAACAACATGTTTGAGCTGGCCGCCCGTCTCGTCGGCGTCTACAAGGTCAACCACATGACCAAGAGTGTCACGATCGAGAATCGCGACTATATCCTGGGGAGGAGCCAACAGCAACAGCAACAGCAGCAGCAGCAGCAGCAGCAGCAGCAAGCGCTACAGGCGCAGCAGGCACAGGCGCGGAGGGCCCAGCAGCAGCATTTGCTGCAGCAGCAACAGCAACAGGTTCGTCCTTTGTCTTCTTCTTCTTCTTCTTCTTCGGTTCTTCTTCTTCCGCATCGTTCGAGATGAGTTTCTTTCTTTCTTCTTCTCTTTCTTGTCTCTTGTTTTTTTTTGGCGAGTTGGTTTGGGGTTTTTTTGCCAATAAGCGGAAGTCTTGTTTTTGGGATGCAGTGTTAATATTGAGGGTTTCTCTTAGAGTCCTCTTACTCCTGCGTCGATCCGTCGGGTGGGGTAGACAAACTCGGTATATACGTGGTTTGGGGTTGGGGTTGGATTTGTGTGGGGGTTAAGGGGCTTCTTCATTTTTAAGATGCATGGGACGGTCGAAGATGGCGGAAGGGGGGGGGGAGGGATAGAGTGCTGAAGTTGTATGTCGTTATGAAATGCCATGTGTTTTATGCCTTTCTCTGCTTTGCTTTGCTTGGCTGGGTTTTGTTGCGAGAGTGGTGGTGTTGTTGGGAGGACGTGTGCCGCCTTGGGGAGGTTCATTCTCCTGATCTCGGCCACCGTGTCCGTGTTGAATGAGATTTGCACAGGGGAGATTCGCTACGTATTCCAGGAAGGGAATTGGGCCGCAGCACTAACCGAAGCAAGTACTTACTGCATGCGTTGGCTGTGATACTCGGGCATTTTCTGTGATACTTTGGAGGTTAAATCGTTTGCGCATTACGGCGGCAGGCTGTGGAAGCCCGTATTTAAATCTTTTTTGGACTACCAGTCCAATGGGCCTCAACTCCCAAGCGAGCTTTCTCACAAACCCCTCCACTTCTCCTTCCACCCGCCCTTCTCAAACAACCACAGCGCCTCGGTCGCATAAGCCTTACAGCTCAGATGCCCCGTGCCCTCGGGCGATCCGGCCTCCTCCTCCAAGCTCTCCAGCACCCTCCCCTCCTTGAAACACCGCCACATCGCAAACGCGAGGTCGTCCTCCTCGCCATCCCTCCCGCCCGCCCCCACGCCCCAGTCGCCCCTCCCGAGCCGGTACAGCATCCGCCCCAGCGTCTGATACGCCAGGCACCGCTGCGGGGCGACCGACGACCGCGCCAGCCTCGCCAGCTCGAGGATGGTGTACCCGGCCGCCTCGGGCGCCTCGCCGTGGTGGTGCAGGCCCTGGCTGACGGGGATGGCGCGGCTGACGCGCGGGGGCAGGAGGGCGCCGCGGAAGTCGAAGCGGAGGGCCGAGATGGGGAGCGAGTCCTGGCCCGGGTAGTAGGGGGATTCGCGGTCGGCGGCCGAGTTTGGGGTCGGGAGGGGCGCCATCCAGGCGAGCTTGGAGGGGTCCGCGGGGAGGTTGGGGAAGTACTTCTTGTGCATTGCCTCGAGGAAGTCGGGGTCCGCGGGATCGAGGTCGGGCACGGCTGGCGGTCGAGGGAAGTGTGTGTTGTGGGGGGCATCGGGGTCGAGATCGTTGCCGGGTCTGGATTCGGCGGCGTTTGATGCCGAGCGAGCTGTGGATGTCACGGGGAAGAGGTCGGGTGGCGGGACCGGCGGTGGTGCGTCCTCGTCAAAGTCGAAGGTGACTGTTTTCTTGGGTTTGGTGGGGTTGACCTTGGGCGCTGGGTTTGAGTCGGCTCCAGAGGGCTCCTCTGGCGCATCCTCCACTGTGACCTGCCGTGACTTAGTAGGCGGCGGGGGATTCAAGTCTGGTGAGGTTTCGGGAGGCGCCACGTCGAAGGGTGATGGACCGGTCGGCTCGTCGAGATTCGCGCGCCTCAACAGCATCTGGATGAGCTTGGGATCCAAGCCGTTGAATAGATCTTTTTGGGCCTCGGCGATTTCGCTGGGCGACATTGAATCTAGCACGGCCTTGTTTTCCTCTTCGATTCCTCGTCGCTCGTCCACCGTGTCTCTCCCCGGGAGCGCATCGTTTTGACTTGATGGCCTGGTCAACTGATTTGTGGATGTGGGAATGGGCGAAGCAGTGGCCGATGTCCCGTGCCGTTGCTGCTTGAAGGCCGACACTCGCTTCTTGTGCGCGGGGAAGCCCGTGGTCGGCGCCGTTGGGAAACTTGGCGGGTTGATGTCGCCGATTTCTCTCTCTTTGATGTCGAGAATTCCCAGAGTGACTTCCATTTTTGTGATCACGGTAGAGTTGGGCGGTTGGGTTGTTGGGCTGGTGGAGGAATAGCGATTTCTAGGGTGCTTGTGAGGTTTGCGTTGATCTCAGGCTTGTTCAAGAAATCCACACTCTGGGGTTCCAGCAACCTTTCTCGAATGCGGGGCTCAGAAGCAATCCGGTCCCCCGCACAGTGTTAGATTTTATAATGGCACCGTAGTTGGCGCCGATCTACTAATCGGATCCAGGCCGAATTCCAGACCTGGTCCGTGCATGGTCATTTCCAAGCACGTCGGGGGCTCGGGAGAAACTGTTTGCGGCCAGCAGCGTTGGTTTTCAGCAATGGTGAGTGAAACCTACCCAGCAAATCACAACAAGCGGCCAGGGCACATGGCAGATTTGATCATATGTCTCTCTTGGATTTGCTGCACATGGTGCAGGACGAGCCCAATGATTCTCCGAGTAGACAAGGTACGTAATTACTGCAGATCTTCAAGAGAAAATATTGCATCTGAGTACAATACGGGCAAGTAACAATAGTTATCAGCTTACCTAAGATTAAGTAGTTATTTGGTGAGCTCGAAACGCTGTATCCGTCGTTCTACTAGTTTCACTGACCACTCTCGGCCAGGCCGCAGCTTGCAATCGAGTTGTCCCCCACTGCGCCGTGACACCCCTGCACCTCCGCGGTTGTTTTGTCTCTTGTATGTGGGGCAAGCGGCTTCCAGAGATGTCACGCAGCACCCGCCCACACCATTCGAAACGGAGGTGGGGTATATGTACAAGGCCAGGGTGGGGTTGGCTCGGATGGCAGGCAGGCAGGGTCAGGACCACCTCCCAACGGGAAGTACTCGGTACGTCCCTCGTACTGTGCAGCTCGCGCCGCGCGAGCCTCTTCCGCCCTCTCGGCTCGGAAGCTTTTCCAGCCCCACCCGCCCTTCTGTCGCGAACGTCCCGCGGGGCCTTCTCCATTCAGATCCCTGCCACACCTTAAAAGCCACGCCCGACAGACTGGCGCCAAGAAACCAGGCTCAGCCAGGGAAGACTCGTGCAGCCGTGGGAACCGTGCAGCCCTGCTCTGCAGCCGGCTGTTCGTTGATAGCCGATGACAGAAGGGATCCACGATTTGATCCGCGGCTGACGAGGAGTGACCACTGACCACTTTTCGGTTGCGCGCCTCTCACCATGAAATTTCCTTTTCTGGCTCTCGCGCCCACGGGCATCTTAGCTCTCGGCACTGTACGTTACAGCGACGTACCGTGGTGTTCGCCGTTGCCAGCTGCGAGGGAGAGACAACTTCCGCTGGGTTTTTGATCAATTTCCGTCTTTATCCCCCATCTATTGCCCTTCCTGGCCATCGCTTGGCTCCTCTGCAACCTGCTCTGGTCCGTCTGGTCGGTCAATGCGCCCATCCCCAATTCCACCCGGCGTTTCCATGCCTCTCTCATCTTCGTTCGTCGTGTTTCCCCATTCGGCCCCTCCCTCCTCCACCTCCACCCTCTTTCCCCCTCCACCGCCCTGCCATGCCCGCCCCTTGGGTTCCCTTCCGCCGCGCCAGTTGTGCTTGCCCGCCCGCAGTCCCTGGTGTTTTAATTCGCCTTTTCCAGAATGAAATTTCCCTTGGGTCCGTCCGTGACTTATGCTGAGGTGGTCAGAGCCCCGGTTTTCCCTCGCCAGCTGCGAGATAATAAAAGTTCCAAAAACAGAGCCCATCCCCCGTCGTGTCTTCGCCGCTTCGCACCCCAAATTTTCCTCTCCTTCTCCTCCCTCTTTTTCCACTCCCAGCACACCCAACACCCACCGACTTTTCGGGCGCAGACTGCAAAACCCATCTCGACCGTCTCCTTTTTCCGTCTTCTTCATCGCGCAAACATCGGATTTGGATTCGGCAGAGGCTGCTGAATTGAACCATCTACGTTGATCGCCCGCATCACCGCACGCTGGCGCCTGTTTCGTGATTTTTCGGTCACCGACCGCAGCCGGGTTTGCAGCGTTTTAGCGCAACTGAAGGCATTCAGAGACGCGCAACTCCACTTCTGCAACCCGACCCCCAAAGTCACACAAGCCAACCCCGGCGCTTGGACCCCATTCCAGGCAACCAGCCAACCACAGCGCCCCCTGGTTTCTGCACCTCTCCGCGGAGCAAAGCCCAGGCACCGCACCTCCAATTTTGGGGATCAGGCCAACCTATCAGAGCCAGCAACGGTTCTTGGAGCTGTTTCCAACACCACCAATTGGCGACTTGTGCCTAATTGTTGTGCCGGCGGCACCTTGTTGCCGCTTTTGTTGGAATCTCTCGTCCGCGAGACATTCATTGTCAGCACTACACCGATCAGCAGCGGGAATTTCCAGGGTTTTTTTTGACCTTTTGCGTTTCCTCCCTCTCTCTCTCCCTTCGGTGGCAGTTTGCCCGCGGAGGAATGCTAGCGAGTGGCGTTCGAAATATCGAAATGCAACATCAGCAACAGCAACAGCAGCACTACAGCTCGTCGCCGTCGCTGTCGTCACCGCCGTCTGCCCTGTCGGAGCCCGGCTCTCCCACGAGGGTGCTCAACGCTGGCCGAGCCAATATTGAGATGGACGAGATCATCGTCGATCCTAGCTCGGTAGCTCGATTCACCATCATGCAGCAACACCAACCCACCGAACCGCATCCGAATGTCCAGCTGACCGCCGCCGGTCTTCCGCGCAAGAAGCCCGGCCGGAAGCCCGGCAGCACCCTCAAGCCCAAGGTCGCCCCCGCCGATGCCGGTTCCACAAATGCCGACCCCCCCAAGCAGCGCCGCCCGCGGAAGCCCAAGGACCCCAATGCCCCTCCCGTCCAGAGGAAACGCAAGGCGGCAGCCACCGAGGCCAGCGACGCCACCTCGGAGATGGACGCGAGGTCCGCTTCGGGGCCGCCCCGCCAGACCAAGATCACCGAGCTCACCTCGATGCGCATGAGCCTGGATGCGCCCTCCACCACTACTACTACGGATATTGGGTTTGCGCCAACCGTCCCCAAGCGCGAGAGCGCGTCTGGATCCATGAATATGCAGAACCTTCTGAACGAGGAGCCCCAGCCGAAGCCCCAGCCTGCCGCGCCCGCTCGCCAGATGTTTGACCCAATCAGGGGCAACTATGATCCGATCAGGGAGTCCATGGTGACGCGTGATCCCTATGGCACGGGGCCCCTCGGCTCGCCCCGGGCGCCCACCCAGGTTGTTAACCGGGCCAGTGCGTCACCCTCGATTGCCAGCCTAGTGGATCCCCAGCCGAACCCGAATGTCATTTCTCCTCTCCCCTCATACACCAACCCCACGTCTCAGCCACGCTTCCAAGACTCGAACTCGGTGCCTCCCTCCCCTTCTAACGCGGTTCGGGGCACTCCCCAGTCGATGCCCAAGCCCGCTCTCGCCGATGCCAGGCGCGCCCCACCGCCTCCTCCGGCTCCCGTGCCCTCCAGCAAAGCCGAGTCCAAGACCACCTCCTTTACAAGCATGACGTCGATCCCAAGTTCCCAAACACCGGCCGCGCCTGCGTCGGCGCAAAACAAAAAGATTGCCGCTGTACAAGAGCGCGAGTCCAACAACAAAAAGGCACGCAGCACCGCGTCATCGTCACCCAATATCAGCAGCCTCAAGGACGCGCTTCCGGCCCTCCCCGGCAGCGAGCGCTCCATCCTCGACTTTGGCAAGGCTCGGCCGGGCGAGGAGGAGGACGCGCCCAGCATCGCGCTACACATCCCGCTCAACCCGGGCGAGAACAACAAGTACGTCAACTTTATGCGCATGGCCGAGGAGCGCTACGGCTGGGACGCGCTGCACCCCCGGTTGGCCGCCAGCCGGGAGCGCAAGGCGCGCATCGCCGCGGCCACGGCCGCGCTGGAGAAGACGGGCAGCGGGCGGGATTCGGGCGAAGAAATGGACGAGGATCTCCTGCAGGGCTCGGATGCCGGCGATAGCAATGTGGAGATGGGCGGCATGGGCAACAACGCGAACGGCAACGCGAACGGCACGGGCAACGGCAACGAGGCCCCCGCCAAGCCGGCCAGGAAGAAGCGGAATTTCAAGGAGGACGAGTACGACAAGGGCGACGACTTTGTCGACGACTCGGAGCTGCTCTGGGAGGAGCAGGCCGCCGCGAGCAAGGACGGGTTCTTTGTCTATTCGGGCCCGCTGATTCCCGAGGTCGAGAAACCTGCTGCCTCTGAGGAACGGCCGCGACGCGGGCGCGGGGGCGGCCGCGGGAGGGGGAGCAGGGGTGGTGCGGTACGGGGTGAGAGCAGTGGACGCGGGAGGGGAGGCGGGCCGGGCTCGAGAGGCGGTGTCGTCAGGAAGCCGAGGATTACTAAGCTGGAGAAGGAGCAGCGCGATCGGGAGAAGGCGGAGAGGGAGAAGATTGCGCAGATGGCGTCCAAGACGGGCTCCGGCTCGGGTGCGGGTGCGGCCGCTGCTGCTGCTGCTGCGTCGGGTCTGATGTCGCTTGGTGCGACGCCGGCTCAGGGGGCCACGCCCGGCATGGCCATGTGAGATTGGGTGTTGGCAAAGGGGTAGAAGAAGAACGGGGTTGTATGTACATTGTTACAAGGTCTGGCATTGGGTTTTTCCGGAGTTTGCTTTGCTTTTCCCCCTCGAGGGGTGGGGTGTATCAAATCATGGGGGAGGTTAATGGGGGAAAGGGGAAACAGGCGTCTGCAGGCCGGGGCGTCGGGCTGTTAGCGTCTTGCATTTTCGGGCTGGACGGGTCTGGCTGGTTGAGAGAGCGACTTGCTCGGGGGATTCATGGTGTTTTGTCTTTCAGCTCTGTTTTGAGTCCAGGGTCACTGGCGGACGGGGTGAACAGGGGAAGAGAGAGAGAGACACTGGACTTTTGGTCGTATCCGGGAGTCGGATTTCATCTTTCCGTTGCTGAGGGCACAACAACAACAACAACAGAAACAGACCTCTGAGCGAGGCCATCGGCAATCAGCACCATTTTTGGCGTTGTGGATAATAGAGGCAGCGGTGATAGCGTTGCCTGGGATAGCAGCACCGTCACCTCCAGAAGGTCAGATGGATCAACAAGAGCTGAAACTGATATTCAAAGCATTGGCGCTGTCCAAGTCTGGTCAATGTGAGCATGTCTGGTGCTGCGAATCTTGACTCGGTCAGGCCATCCTGGCCCCCTGAGCAGCCGCCTGCTCCTTTTCCTCCTCCACCCTCCCCCTTTTCTCGGCCCTCTCCTTCCGCGCCAAGAACCTCGCGGCCCGCCTCTCGTTCTTCGCGGTCTCCTCACGCATCTGGCGGATCACGCGGCTCTTGTCCCGAATGCGGTCCCCGTACCGATAAAAGGCAAACGGGATTGGAATCAGCAGCACCTCCAGCAGGCCCAGAAACGTGCCGGCCCACTGCGGCGTCATGGCCTCGTACATGGCCGGCCCGGCCAGCGGAAGCGCCGCGCCAAACACGGAGCGCATGACGGCGTTTCCGGCGAGCGCCGACGCCGCGTAGATGCCGTAGGCGCTCGCCAGGTAGTTGGACCCGTAGATGAAGGAGAGCGTGTTGCCCATGCCGAAGGGGATGCCGAACGCGATGGGCACCGCCGGGTGGATGGACGCCGGCAGGCACGTCCAGCTGAAGACGAGCTGGCCCAGCGGCGTGAGCAGCGCGCCGATGCACATGACCAGCGCGGTGGCTTCGGGCGCGGCGCGGCCCGTCACGGGGTCTTTTTTGGGCGACGAGTTGATCAGTCGCCGCCAGAGGGGCTCCATGGCGATGCCGAGCAGCGTGCCCACGCCGATGCCGAGGAAGGACAGGCCGGTCATGCTGACGGACCAGCTGCGGTGCTGGGTGAAGACGATGGGGTAGGCCACGAAGCACAGATACAGGATTCCATATATGACAGATATCCTTCGAGGGGGGAGGGTGGTTAGTTTACGCCCGTTGTTTATAGACTGAAAGCTTCAGGGGGTCGCTCACCAGATGTTGAAGAACCACAGGATGGGCTCCGTCACGGCGAGCACGAACGGCCGACTCAGGTTGATCTTGAGCAGCTCAAAGGTCGAGATGCGCTGGTCGTGGCGGCACCACCAGCGGTCGTCGCCCGTCTCCTTGCGCAAGCGGGCGGCCTTTTTCTTGAGCAGCGTCGGCGCGTACGTCTCCTGGACCATGGCCAGCATGAGCACGGCCACGCCGGCCAGAATCATGGTCAGCCAGTTCCCCCACCGCCACCCCAGATTCTCATAGACAAACCCCCCGATCAGCGGGCCCAACGCGGGCCCGTTCAGGGGGGCAATGCTGTACCACGACATGCACAGCGCAAGCGACTCGTAGCCGGCAATGTCGACCACGGTGCCGGGACTATTCGAAATCATGGCGGCGCCAAAAACAGCCCTATCAGCCAGTCAGTCAGCCAAACCTCCCCACTCTCTCTCCAAACATGAAAGGAAAAGAAAAGAGAGGAAAAAAGGAAAAAGAAAAAAAGACGAACCCAACAAACCGCACAGCCACCAACCCCCCCAAGCTCGTGGCCAAACCACACGGCACAATCAGCACCACAAACACGCCCAAACAAACCAGATACACCACCCGCCTACCATACACCTCGCTCATGGGCGCGACCACCACGCTGCCGGCCGCCAGCCCCAACAGGTACGTCGTCAGCCCCAGCGTCGCCACGGGCCGGCTGGCCACGCCAAACTCGGCCATGACGCCCGGGATGGTCGCCGTGTAGCTTGTGCTGTAGAGCACGACTACCCAGGACGCGTAGGACACGGCGAGGACGGTGTAGGCGCGGTACCAGAGTGGCCTTTTTGGGGGGGTTTTCTTTTGTTAGTGTATAGTTGGGGGGCTTAGGGGGGAAAAGGGGGAGGGGTTACAGTACCAGTTGCGGGGATTCTCGGGGTCGTCTGCGTCAAAGGTGACTTCGTAGTCTGGCGGGCGGGAGGCCGAGGACGTGATGGAGGTGCGGCCTGTGCGGGTGCGGGCGAGGGTGTTTGGGTCATGGTCATGGTCGTGGTCCGGGTCCGGGTCGACGTCCGAGTCGACGTCGATGTCGGCACATGAGAGGGGTCGGGCGAGGGCGTGGCTTAGGGGTGAGAGGGGGTTTGTGTCGATGGAGGAGGAGGAGTCGGACTGGCTGATGAGACTTGGCTGGGGTTCGGCTTTGAGGCCAGTCGTCGGCTTGGCTGGTGGTGGTGGTGAGGATGAGATGCCGTGGTGGGCGGGTGGAGTCTCTGTGTCGTGTGGTGCTGTAGGCGCCTGTTTCTCTACATCTTGGAGAGCGGCCGCCATGGTGACTGGCTTTTCTCCGTTGGCTTCCCTCTGACGGGGAGGATGGTCGGGTTTCTATTCTCTAGACAAGACAACACCAAAAAAGGGCCAAGAAAGTCTCCAACATCAACCACCGAGACGAAAACAATATCACAGCAGCACAGCGAAAACTACAAGTCCAAAAAAGAGTGTGTAGATGGACCACGAGAGTAAAAACTCTAGTGTCTGTACAGACAAGACAAGTTATTAGCAGTGCTAGTCCGGCGGGTCTGCCGGGCATAGACCGGGTATGCATTCACGGGTAGGGGGCCGGCGGGGCGAGATGCAGCACAAGCGGGCCTCGTCCCGAGAAGTGCAGAGCCGGATGGGGCAACCGACCCTTTTCCCATCTGTGTTATTTTTCTGCCCGAGGGTGGGCCGAAGTCGGTGGGGACTGGGGAGGCTTCGCTATCCACCGGGATACCGTTCCATTGCCGAGACCGAGACCTCTTGCATCGAGCCTAGCTCCTGGGAAAGAACGTCAGCAGTCTTATTATTCCCCGCGTTCCAGACGTGTGCCCATGCTGCAACTCGGCTCCGGCTGTCATTCGATCATGACAAACGTCGTGCAGGAATGTGCAGGAATATGCAGGTTTGTGGGCAGGATCAGAAACGAAATGTGGGTTCGATTATATGACGGGTAGTCTACCCCACCAACCAGCCCCCGCACGCCACCCCGCAAAGCCATCCCGAGTGAAGCTAATCCCAGATTCCAACCCTAACCCTGATACGCTTCTCGCTGCAAGCTAGTCTGCTATCGAAGCCGACGAGCAGCTGTTCACCAAGCCCGTCGAGACCGCGCTTAAATTCGACGACGACGACCTCTGCGGAAACATCGTGCCTTGTACTACGGCGGAGAATGACACGACACAACCACAAGAAGGTATCTAGCTGGTCTACCTGTTTCTGTTTTCCCAGATGCACCTGAAGACCAAACCGCACGTGACGCGCACGCTGGATGGAGAGGATTCTCCAGGCTTGTTTTCGCCTTCGCCAAGCACTTTACACAGTCGGATGAACGCAGCTCACAACCAGATGGACGGGAGGTTGGTTCTCGCTTGTGGCGGTGTGTGGATGATGCGCGCACAGACGAACTACTGATTCAGTACCTAGGTACCTTACATTGAGAATGTGGGGTCCTCGGCTCCGAAGCGCGGAGCGGAAGTCGGTAACGGAGCGGCGCCAAGGCGGATCGGGCTATGTGTGCACATGGTTCTTTGGTGTGCTTCGGGATGTCGTTGTTGCTGCTGCCGTTGCCATTGGCGACCGGACCCGGCTGCTGCGATTCGAGCTGTGGTTTTTGCACAACTGATGAGTGACTCTGCTTCGACATGGCGTGCTAGAAACATGAAGAATTGTGACTTGGTTGCCATGAAGATCGGAGAACGGGCAGCGTGTCCAACGTCGGTCGGTGGTGATGCGGGATGTAGGGAAGTCGACGCCAGTGGTGAGATGCGTTTTGTAATGAGGGAGGGAGGATTGCAGTCTTCGCTTTGAAACGCGGGAGGCTACGAGATTGATGTCTCTTTCTCATCTCCCACAACAGGCTTTCGCCCGTTTCCACTGGGGGCTGCGGCCGTACTTCGTCCTCTGCTGGTGGGAGAAAGAAAAAAGATGGAATTCGGGTTGCCCTGCTGGTGGTGCTGGACCCTTTCGGTCACCCCCTGCAATCCCCCACACGGCGCTAAATTGGCAGGGCTGCAGGGCTCCAATTTTGACATCCCCTTCGGGCCACACAGGGCCAACCAGCACGAAATAAAACAATCACGAAACGTAAGAGCCAGAGCCGGTGCAACCACACTTTCGGGACTGAATGTGTGTGAAGAGGGAATGCGAAGTACGGGTTATTTTACGTACCTATAATTGGTGCATGTACATGTATGTACCTCGCTAACCCGACAGTTGGTGCGGCTGATGAGAGATTCGACCGCTCTAACGTTAATGAGAGAGACGGGAGACGCTGGAAAGCAACACTCGGCTTGCTACCATCCCGCGACGAGAAAGAAGCACCTAGTGCGGTGCGGGTATCTGATTGATAGGTACCTAGTTAGTCCATAACGTTACCGTATCACAATGATGGTGCGGCTGGAGTCGGGCTTGATGACGATGGCGGTGGCGATGGGTGTGTGCGGTGTGCGGATAAG
This sequence comes from Chaetomidium leptoderma, assembly GCA_033296705.1. Lineage (NCBI taxonomy): Eukaryota > Fungi > Ascomycota > Sordariomycetes > Sordariales > Chaetomiaceae > Chaetomidium > Chaetomidium leptoderma. Next base: position 176,510 of record MU856847.1, on the reverse strand, counting down.
TTGTCCGTCCCGGCGCTCTGGGAAGAAGAGGGGGCCGTCGGGATGATTGGCTTGAGCAACGCCAACGGGTGTCGGGTGCTTGGGCAACAGCTACACCTGCAGCCCTAGCGGTGTAATGATCTTGTGGTCGACCAATTCGACCAATTGAAGGTTGCTAGGTCTTCACCCCATGCTCCCGGACTTCTGGTGTCTCGGCTGCCGACACTTTCTTCTTTACGGATTTGTCAATAGCGACTGGCAATCTGGGCTTAGCCCAATGTCTCCAAACTTGGCAAATGCTTGGTTCGAGATGCAAATCATTGAGACTTGTTGGAAGCCATACGCACGCCTCTTTGATTCTAAAAGTAGAAACTGCCGATCCGGAACCTATTTGAGAAAACACGAGACATCTGTCAGACCAAACTTTTCCCACACGAAGAAATGAAATTCCAGCGCTCCGTGCCTAATGTATATTCCAACAGTACAGTCTGCATCGTCAGTTCATCCCAGCCCGAGCGGCCCGAGAGAAATAACAATTTCAGTTCGTCGGATATCTGCAGGAACAGTCGCAAGGGGCCGCTCGACCCTGATCTGATCTGATGGTTCCTTTTTTTCGGATGAAGCCGTTGTCCATGTTCTCCGACTGCAGAGTGGATAAGATGACGCCACCCAGATAAATTGACCACGCGAGGTACCCCGCTATTGCCCTGTGGCCCAAAGCCCACTGCGGGGGTGTTAGCTCACAACCCGCAGCTCACATCGACCCGAAATAGGAGGGGCCTGTGTAAACCGATACGACCCGAGCCGTCCGAGCCGTCCGCTAGTACTGTAAGTTGCTGGACTTATTAATCTGTTCTCGTCTGTCAAGCATTGTCATTGCGTGTTCCGTTTCGAGCGCTCCATGCCATGTGGATCGTCGCAGTCGCGTCGCTGAGCCTGCGCTCGTCTGAGGGGCAATGAATGGTCAATGGCCTGCCGAGCCTGCCCCTGGCTTGGCTTGGCTCGCCTGGGTGTGGGAGGGCGAGGGGCCCATCGACCTGGCCAATCATTGCACTTTTCCCCCTTGTCACATGGATTGGTGGCCCCATCCAGCCGTCTCCATTCGGCAGCGCTCACATGGCTTGGCCCCCCTCCCGCAAGGTCCCGAAACATCACCTCGATTTCTCTAGGTCCAGCTTGCTCGGCAGGGACGCACTGTGTCGCCAACCCGAATACAGCACGCCATTTCATGATTCAACGCTCTTTGTCCCGGCGCGGCCGGCCTCGAGCAGCTCGATCGAGATGATTTCTGGGTATCCCAGTGGGAAATAGCGCGCTTCTTGCGCTACTTAACTCATGCCAGGTAGTGCTGATGGATTCCATATTGGGGGTCTGTTCGCAAGGAACGAGGCGGGCACATTGTTACTCCACCAGTCCTCCTGTTTCAGGGCAAGCGAGGAATGCGACTGGAGAGTCCGCGTGGGAGAGTTGTAAAGTTGAATAAAATACAAATATGGAAGACAGGAACCATTATTCGAGTGTTCCTATGTTTCTGTTCCCTGCCGAGTGCGACACGGCGGGACTGCGTTGTGTTGAATGGACTCAATCAAAGGAGGAGCCGATGCCAAGGACCAGGAGCTTGACTGCCGAGTTGAAACACGGCCGACTCCCACTCGACAAATCACTCTGTCCCGCTTCTCATTGTCGTCCCACCATCTCGTTATGCCGTGGCCCTGCTTTCATCACAGAAGTCAAGTGGTCGGCTTTTTTGAGCAAAGGGAGAAGGGTTGGCTCCCTTGCGAGGCCCTTCGATCCCCCGCGCTCACACCGTGCTAGCGTCGACCCGTTCGTCTTGGCATCCATTTTCCGTTCTGTCATGCAGGTCCCAGGTCCACCAACACGGCAACACTCCTACCACGGAAGCGGCGTGATCAACAAGGCAGGCAGCAAGCAAGCAAGCGCTGCAACGGATGCCCCCACCTCGTGGTGATTCTCTCGGTTCCATTCCACCAGGCTGATATTGTTTCTCCTCTTCTGTTATTGAGCTATTTCATGGTCGGTTAACTAGGTATTCTTTTTGCTCTCGGCCTCACCATTGTTTGACCCCCCCTGACTAATAGAGGTTTGGGTGTATTGATGCCGGCACCCGTTCTCAGATTGCCAGTTCTCTCTTCTTGACAAACTCATGTACCTACACAGCCAACTTCTTCATTCCGGCCAGGCAGGACAATTTGAAATCAATCCTGCTGAACACGACAGTGCTTGCCTTCAGGTTCAAGGTCAAAAACGGCTCACACCCCCAAGAATTTACCACGCCGTACCTGAGTTATCCGGATCAGCCCCTGGTCTGCCTGCACAGTGCGCTTCGCCCCACTCGGAAGTTTTGCCCAGGGCCCACCATCCATCCCATCCCCCATCCCCCTGACGCGCACCCTCCACCTCCATCCACCATTCCAGGTTCCGCCCAAGCGTCGAGACACGCAGATTTCGCACTCCTGCGGTTCATCCATTCACCATCTTCACCCTCCCTCACCAGCTTTTGCAGCCAACAACGACACCCCCAGGCCGCACTCAATCAGGAACCGAGTCTTTGGTCTGGGCGACACATTTCAACCCGGCATTTATCCTTTTTTGGCCCTTTTCCTCTACTGAATACCCTCGCACGCTCCCCCTTTGTGGCGCTCGCTTCTTTGCCCCACTGACAGAGGTGCGCTGGGGACTCCCTTCGTTCGCCGAGCAGAGCACGAACCACTTCAGCCCAGAACACGAACAAAGCAATCCCGATCGTCTCAACTGGCTCAACCTCCATCCGAACCCAAGTTATCGCTCGTTTCCCTGTTTCAATACAACACACTATCTCCAAGCCCTCTCGAAGTCATTGGCGCACAGTGCTGCTCGAATAACAACGTCGCAAGCCGACCCCGTGTGTGTGTGAGCCGAGCAACAAATTCCCCGTCGAAGACCGTCCCATCTCCCGCACGACGCACCACTCCAAAGAAACGCTTTCATCAAAGAACACAATCGCACCCGTCGCAGGTGCCGCCATCTCGCCGCGCCCATCTCGAGAGGCTTCGGGCCTGGCAGCCTGACCATCTCTAATTGCCGCCCCGGCACTCGCCAACATGTCTGTCATGTTGCAGACTCCCTCCCGAGCCTCGACCGCATCCTCCTCGTCGTTCCAACCCATATCCCGCCAGAACACAATGTCCTCATACGATGGCTCGCGGTCTGCCCGCCAGTCGAAGCGGTATTCCATGTCGGCTTTGTACATGTCCATGTCGGCCAATGAATCAGACCTGGTCATCGAAGACGACCTTGCCAAAGGTGCGCCCTCCAAGACAGATTGACGGGTGGGCAGATTATTGACCGTTTTTATACAGCACAAAAGGTGTTGCGGGACTTGAAGTCCAAGATTTCGTCCCAATCCAAGAAGAATTTTGTCCTCGAGAAGGATGTTCGCTACCTGGATTCTCGCATCGCGCTCCTAATCCAGAACCGGATGGCGTTGGAAGAGGTATGGCTAAGCCTTAAGCGCATTATTTATCCTGTACTAACGGCGGTGCCAGCAAAATGAGGTTGCGAGCCATCTTGAAGACGCCACTGAGATGCAGGAGGGCGTCTTCCCCAACGACAACAAAACACAAAAATACGGCAACCTAATGTTCTTGCTGCAGTCAGAGCCCAGACACATTGCTCATCTCTGCCGGCTGGTCTCCATGTCCGAGATCGACTCGCTGCTGCAGACCGTCATGTTCACCATCTACGGGAACCAGTACGAGAGCCGGGAAGAGCATCTGCTGCTGACTATGTTCCAGGTATGTAACCTTGGGTTCGAACCAGCCTTACTGCACTCGCTGACTCTCTCTGCCACAGTCCGTCCTCACGTACCAGTTCGACAACACCCCTGAATACTCGTCGCTCTTGCGCGCCAACACACCAGTCTCGCGGATGATGACAACTTACACAAGGAGAGGGCCTGGCCAGAGCTTTCTGAAGGCGGTGCTGGCCGACAGAATCAACAGTCTGATCGAACTGAAGGATTTGGACCTGGAAATCAACCCGCTCAAGGTTTACGAGCGCATGATTGAGCAGATCGAACAAGACACAGGGAGCCTGCCGGCGTCTTTGCCCAAGGGCATCACGCAGGAGCAGGCAGCCGAGAATCCCCAAGTCCAAGCCATCATTGAGCCGCGGCTGACAATGCTCACGGAAATCGCCAACGGCTTCATAAACACTATCATCGAAGGCCTGGATGAAGCACCCTATGGAATCCGGTGGATTTGCAAGCAGATCCGCAGCTTGACCAAGAGGAAATACCCCGATGCCAACGACCAGGCCATCTGCACCCTCATCGGCGGCTTCTTCTTCCTCCGCTTCATCAACCCAGCCATTGTCACGCCCAAGTCTTACATGCTCATTGATGGAACCCCTGCCGACCGTCCGAGGAGGACCCTGACCCTCATCGCCAAGATGCTGCAGAACTTGGCCAACAAGCCGTCGTACGCCAAGGAACCCTACATGGCCAAGCTGCAACCCTTTATCCAGCAGAACAAGGACCGCGTCAACAAGTTCATGCTGGACCTGTGCGAGGTGCAGGACTTTTACGAGAGCCTCGAGATGGACAACTACGTGGCGCTCTCCAAGAAGGACCTCGAGCTGTCCATCACGCTCAATGAAATCTACGCCATGCATTCCCTGATCGAGAAGCACACCGGCGAACTCTGCAAGGACGAGAACTCGCACCTTGCCATCATTATGGCGGAGCTGGGCGCTGGACAAGCCCAGGTCCCTCGGAAGGAGAACCGGGTGGTCAACTTGCCGCTGTACAGCAAGTGGGAGACTGCCATCGACGACCTGACCGCCGCGCTAGATATCACCCAGGAGGAGGTATACTTCATGGAGGCCAAGTCTATCTTTGTGCAGATTCTGCGGACGATCCCTTCGACTTCGTCAGTGGCGAAGCGGCCCCTGCGGCTTGAGCGCATCGCCGACGCGGCCGCCACGTCCAAAAACGACGCAGTCATGGTGCGCAAAGGCATCCGGGCGATGGAGCTGCTGAGCCAGCTCCAGGAGCTCCGGGTCGTCGACAAGAGCGATGGGTTCGGCCTGCTGCGGGACGAGGTCGAGCAGGAGCTGCAGCATCTCGGCTCGCTCAAGGACGGCGTGCTCACCGAGACGCAGAAGCTCGACGAGGTGTACAAGACGATCCGCGACCACAACTCGTACCTCGTCGGCCAGCTCGAGACGTACAAGAACTACCTCCACAACGTGCGCGGCCAGGCCGAGGGCACACGCCGCAAGCAGCAGAAGCAGCAGGTCCTAGGGCCTTACAAGTTCACGCACCAGCAGCTCGAGAAGGAGGGCGTCATCCAGAAGAGCAACGTCCCCGACAACAGGAGGGCCAACATCTACTTTAACTTCACCAGCCCGCTTCCGGGGACATTTGTCATCTCACTGCATTACAAGGGTAAGCTACTTCTTTTTCGCCTCTCCAACTTCCCAACCCCTTTTCATTTTTTCTTCTTCCCCGCTAACTAAACTGTGTGTTAGGACGCAACCGCGGGCTGCTCGAGCTTGACCTCAAGCTCGACGATCTCCTTGAGATGCAAAAGGACAACCAGGACGACCTCGACCTCGAATACGTCCAGTTCAACGTACCCAAGGTCCTGGCGCTGCTCAACAAGCGCTTCGCCCGGAAGAAGGGGTGGTAGAGGCTCTGACAGCTCCTTGGTGGCGTGACTGGGGCTTTTACTGTGCTGTGCCCCCCTTTTTCCTGCGTAAGGATACTTCTCTCAGGGACTTTAATTGGCGTTTCAATTTTTTTTTGGGTTGGGTGGGTGGTTGGGTGGTTTGGTTGGGACGGGGAAAGGGAAAGGAAGGGGGGGGATTTCTCCTTTGGGGTTCTGCTGCTGTTGTTATTACTGTTGTTGTGTCGACCTCACCCCCCTTGATACCACTGTCGCTGGCTTGGTTTTGTTTTTTTTGCGTCTTGGGTTTCAATTACATTGTTTTTGTTCTCCCTTCTTCCCCTCTGGGGGGGGGGGTTCCTCCTCACTGATACACTGCGTTTGGTTTTTTATCTCCATTTCGGTATGGTCGGGCCTGGTTTGGTCTGGTATGGTATGGTGGTCTAGCATTTCTTTTTTTTCCCCTCTTGTTCTCTTTATCAATTGGCGGAAATACGGAAAACTTCGAAACGTATGTACCGCACCACGACCGTCGGTTTTGATTGCATCCGTCGCTTTTCGACGTCTTTCCAAGGACAATGGAGGCGAGGTAGGCTGCGCTGTGTGCTGGTTTTGGAAGTCCACTGTGGTGGTTGGGCTGAACGGGCGGAGTGATATTGGGGACTGTCTCCCCTGACTAATGGTTTTGAGGGTGCCTCGGGGGTTGAGGCGTTAAGTGTATGGGGGACTCGAGGGGGTTATTGATCGGGCTGGCCTGAATCATCACACTCACGTTGGGGCGTGTGTGATGTGGCCTGCGCTGGGAATCCTGAGGGGCTGGAGTTACGGAGGATGGATGTGGGAGGCAGGACAGGGAGTGGAGGTGTGCTGATAATCAGGGGAAGACGTGATATGTTAGGGGGGATATCTGGGAGGTGGTGTTGCTGGGGTGGTGTAATTGTAAGCAGGCAGGCGGTAGTGGTGGTGGCAGTATTCGGCTGGTCCGGGGCGGCCCGCTCGCTGGTTTTGTGGTTTCTTTTTGGAGGGAAGGTCGGTTGTTTACTGTTTTTATTCTGGGCTGCCTCGGGGATTTTTCTTGGCTTCCTGCGGTTATGATGATACATGTTACACGGTGGATGTTTTGCCATTACATTACCCCTTGCTCCCTTTGTGATTGTGACGAGCTATCAGAGAGGCCTCGTGTGGTCGCCTCGCGCGCCCCCCGACGTGCCGAAGCGCCCGCTCCTGCTATCTATGCACACGATTCTGGCACAGGGGCTGTTGGCCTATGTCGCGGCCCGGAGATATGCAGTCAGTTCAGACCGGAAAGGCGACCTCGGAGACACTTGTCGGCTCGTCTTTGGCAGTGTCGTCCCCGGTAGTGTCGTCCCCGGTAGTGTCGTCCCCGGTGGCGTCGTCCTCCTGGGCAGTGTCCTTCTCCTGGGCAGTGTCGTCCTCCTCGGCAGTGTCGTCCTCCTCGGCAGTGTCGTCTTCCTCGGCAGTGTCGTCCTCCTCGGCAGCGTCCTCCTTCTTGGTAGCGTCCTCCTTCTCGGTGGCGTCCTCCTCCTCGGTAGCGTCCTCCTTCTCGGTAGCGTCCTCCTTCTCGGTAGCGTCCTCCTTCGGCAGTGTCGTCCTCCTGCTCCTCGGCATTGCGCAGGAGACAAACGCCAGGTGGTTCCACGACACGAACCAAAAACTCGTCGTTGTTGAGTGCTGAGGTCGGGTACAATAATACCTTAGCAGAACTCATCGGTGAAAGGCAATGGCTTTTGCCTACCTTGTACAGTACCATAACGGCGAGCAGAACGCCATCCTTAATGCCGCTCGTGCGTAGGTTGGAGACTGCGCGGTAGAGCTTCCGCAAGTCATCCATCGCGTGATGGTCGGCGACGGTCGGCGCTATACTGCTTACTGTAGGCGACACTTTCGTTCGGTCAAAGTCTGGGGTGAAAGATGGAAGGCTGCGAGCTGGGGGAGGGAAGATGACTTTTGTGTGCTATCTGTGTGAGATACTTGAGATGAAATCGGAGTGATCGATGAGTTTAGGTGGTATTAATCAGTTCCACGGGACTGTGAGATAAATACAAGCAGTGACAAAGTGTAAAGACAAGTAGTGACAAAGCGTAAACGCAAGCAGTGACAAAGTGTAAACACAAGCAGTAAACAAATCGTGACAAGGCGTAAACAAATAATGACAAGGCGGCCTGACTGTGGCTGGATTTTCATATGGATTTCTGGCACCACCAATGTCAACAAAAGCCAAGATCCAGCCTACGCGGAGACATGCATGTTTACGAAGATACCAAGGGCTCTATACCCAAATTCTACAATTTTGATTTGAGAACCGCTATTTTGCTGCCGTAGTAGTTAGTTTCGGAGACTCAGACACTTTCTCGAACACGCCCCCCTGAATTCCTCCGCCCCATGCACAGTGCCACCACAAACAGGCCGGCACACGCCCAAATGACCGTCCAAACCCTTCTTTCTTCCCTGTTCTAAACTTTTCCTCTGATCCTCTGCACTCTATTTTCTCTGCACACTCCGACACTCTTGCCCTCCGCTGGCTGTCTTCCCCTACGTACGTACCCGCCTGCTCTCTTTCCCCCGTCTCACTCTTCCGAGTCTTCTCGACGCTATTTCAACACGGTGCTGTAAGAGCGGCCTCACTCTTCTTTTCTGATTAACCAAGCTAACCCATACGCAGTACTAGTCATCAATACCTACAACAGACCAGTACCCATATACATAAAAATGCCGGGCCCAAACGTCATCACCGCCCACGAGCAGCCAGGCGGGCCGCCTCCATCCCTGGGGCTCAATGGGCAAGTTGCGCTGGGGCGTCAAGCACCCGCCGGCGGACCCGACCGTGTCGTTCGCCGGCAAGACGGTGCTGGTCACGGGCGCCAACACGGGCCTGGGCCTCGAAGCCGCCGTCAAATACGCCACGCTGGGAGATGGCCGTGCAGGTCAGCGTGCTCTCGACGGCGCTGATGGGGGTTCTACTGTTGCCCCCTTTTGCGGGCCACGGCGGCGGCACACGGCGCACGACGCCACACCTGAGTGTCGTCAACAGCTTTGGGCATATGATGGTCGAGAGGGACTGAGTGGCTCGGCGGCGCCTCCAACAACGGGTCCCTTCTCGCGTATGTCAATGAAAGGGGGGGGGGGGAAAGTGGGATGCGAGAAAGAACTATGCGGTTGTCAAGCTGCTGAGCATGGCCGTGATGCAGGCCCTGGTGCGCGAGACTTCAAGGTCTTCCTCCCCCGGGCCTGAGAGTCATGGCCGATTCTGGCATCACGATATCCTACACCCGTGAGTTTTTTTTACCTGTCTGCTTCCGTTGTCTGGTAATCAGTTGCTAATAGCGCTCATCTCTTTAGTATTGGCGACCTGGCAAAAGACGAGACTTTGATGCGGCAGACATGGGATGAGATTTTCAAAGTTGTTGTTGTTGCCGAGCCCGGCCTGCAGCAGATTTTGGCTACCCAGAACTAATATAGATTTCGAAGTGGCCGGGAGAAGTTTGTTTTTTTCAATGTCATTTTGAATCGAGCAGTAAGGCCTATATCACTATAGTTTCATTGCCTCCCTCGGAGCCGTGGATTTGCACATGTGGACATAATAACACGACTGTTTGCCAAAGTCAAGGAGGAGGAGGAGGAGGGGGTGATTGTGAGAGTGAATATTGTTCTACAACTTCTATTTCATCATACAACTGGAGTGCCGAGGTAATCATAGACCATCTTTGCTGTTGCGCGCTTCTCGCCCTTGATGGTGGTGTTGTATTTGCAGAAGCGGCGCTCGCCGTTGACCATCTCGAATCCCCACAGGGTCGTGGCCGTCCAGCCATTGATGTCGCTATTCAAAACCTCAACCAGGGCGGCGTGGTCGTCCTCACTCACAACGAGCTCGCTACCGAGTGTGAATTCGGTTGGCACCTCGCCGTGACCAGCAAACCTGCAATGCATGTTCACTGGGCCAAAGATTGGGACCGTGGCGGACCGCTTCTCCCCGTCGACGATGTAGTCGTTCTTGGAGTCGAAACCGCCGGGCCGGATGGTCTGCTTGAAACTGAGCGTCGTGGCGGCCGAAGCGTCCTCCTGCGGCATCCGCGCGTATTGCAGCTCGATGTCGGCAATGTTGATGACCTTGCGGGCGATCCAAGGAACCCCTTGCTGTGTATCATTAGAGTCCAGACCCTTTCGACAGTACTGTTTGTGCGCAGAAGTATACAAGCTTACCAAGGCAAACGATTGTTCCATGCTTTCAGACAGGCTTCGGTTGAGGCGCCAGCGACCGCTGAGGTCGGCGACAGTGACTTTATTAGGGGCGGCCATATTGCAGGTTTGAGGTGGCGCTTTGGTTTGGATATGAGAGAGTAAGAGGCACACGAGCAGCACTGGAGGGCGGAGTTATAACGATTTATACATCCACAAGTAGGTCGTACAACTCGGACAAGCAGGGACAGAGTCCCCGACCCTGACCGTCACGGACCGTACTTATGTACTTGTACCACCCCAGCACCGAGAGATCGGCCTCCATTGCCAATAATAGTTGAGGCTGGAGGATAGCTTGTTTACGATGCCTCTCTTTCCCACGGCTGCTCCGCTTATGTCAGCTAGGACGCGTTGAAAGATGCAAATTAGAATTCCGCTTATGCACGACGCGCCACAAGATTACGCAACGAGGTAATTAGGGTTTTGTTCCCCTTTGAGCTAGGACAGTGAGCGCTAACCAACGGCAACCTGCAGTTTCCCGACCGGCTCTTTCTGACCCGTGCCTTTCCAGTTGGCACCGAAGATGGTCTGGGACGAAGTGAAGTGATGATGCAGGAGGGTAATCAAAAAGACAACATATAAATATATGTGCACTGGGTGTCACATTTGGCTCTGGCAACTCGGCTATTGCTCCTCGACTGCCCAACGACTTGAACATGGGAATTTCTTGATTTCCATTTGCCGCCGTCTACGCACAACCCTTGGTTCCTGGCCCGAGAGGTGGCAATTGTAAGTACCCGGACACTACCTAGTGCACCTGTGCCTGGCCATTATGTCAACTGCATCGAGGCTCACCAGCAACCCGGCATCCTCAATGTCGGCTACACACTCGATAACCGCAGCTCAAGATTGGGTAGAATTCTGGATGCTGCCTCTGCGTGGCAGCGAGGAACTCGTCAGATAACACTAGCGAGGCGGTTGTTAGGTTAATGTTGTACGACTGAAAGCCTGCTCTCGATGTTTCGTTTTTTCCCCCACTCAATCAAGAGATCTACCAAGTACTAAGTATGCTCTGCGTACCCCCACATGAGGTGACGAAAACGCGCAGCTGGGTCGACTCTACGAAGTAACTCCCGTGTAAAACCCGAGGGTCTGGAATCTCTGGCCTCACCCCATCCGAACCCGCAAGGAAGGCCTTATGGGCTCGAGCTGCGGCTGAGGGATGCGGCGAAGTCTTCATGGCGTGATGCAGTGTAGGAACTCCCCGGCCTACTTGGAACGCAGAAGGTCTAGACCCTGCGCGCGATGGAATGCAAGCTCTCTCCCGTGTGAGGGCGCAATCGGGTGCCGTGTTCGGTTCGGAGGACCCCGCCTTGGAATTGTTGGCTACGAAAGATAGTGCAGCATGCCAGAACTGTGTCCGGGAAGGGCATCGGATGGTTGCCGGCTGAGCTCTGATTGGCCAACTGCAGGCGTCGTCGATATCAATGATCAGACCACCGCCCCCTTTTGGGGGTTCCTGTCTGGCCACCAGTGTCACTGCTCTGGGTCAATGGAACATTGCTGCTGGCCGTCTCTTGTCCTTCCGAACCAGGTGTTCGCTGCCTGCCTATAAAAACGAAACCGCTTCTTTCCACATTCCATTCCCACCAAACCCGCCCATAACACCACTAAAGTTGAACCTTGACTACCTCTCTACCACTTTCTCCTCGGTCAGTTGGAATCGGCCAAACTCACCTGGCTGCGGCCAACCCACCAATTCAACATGAGCGACTCGAAAGAGCTCGAGAGCATCAGTCCCTATGGCCCTGCTCGGTCGACGGTCAAGGACGCCCCCCTCTCGGAGGACGACATGAAAAAGTACAATGACTTCTTCAAAGCCAGCCTGTACCTCAGTCTCGGCATGATCTACCTCCGCCAAAACCCCTTGCTCAAAGAGCCCCTGAAGAAGGAGCATCTCAAGGCCCGTCTGCTCGGCCACTTTGGCTCTGCGCCAGGCCAGATTTTCACCTACATGCACTTCAACCGCCTGATATCCAAGTACGACCTGGACGCCATCTTCATTTCGGGACCCGGTCACGGCGCTCCCGCTGTGCTGTCGCAGGCCTATCTCGAGGGCACCTATTCCGAGGTGTATCCCGAGACGTCCGAGGACGAGGAGGGCATGCAAAAGTTCTTCAAGCAGTTCTCGTTCCCCGGCGGCATCGGATCGCACGCAACGCCGGAAACCCCAGGCAGCATCCACGAGGGTGGCGAGCTCGGCTATGCGATATCCCACGCGTTCGGTGCCGTGTTTGACCACCCCAACCTGATCGCCCTGACCATGGTGGGCGACGGCGAGGCCGAGACGGGTCCTCTGGCGACGTCGTGGCACAGCACCAAGTTCCTCAACCCCATCACCGACGGTGCCGTGTTGCCAGTGCTGCATCTGAACGGTTACAAGATCAACAACCCGACCATCCTCGCCCGCATCAGCCACAAAGAACTCGAGAACCTGTTCATCGGCTACGGCTACCAGCCGTATTTCGTCGAGGGCGACGACATCGACTCGATGCAGCAGGCCATGGCGGGGACACTCGAACACTGCGTTTGTGAAATCAGGAAGTTCCAGTCGCAGGCCAGGGAGTCGGGCAAGGCGTTCCGGCCGATGTGGCCCGTCGTCATCCTCCGGACACCCAAGGGCTGGACCGCCCCGCGCAAGATCGACGACAAGTACCTCGAGGGCTACTGGCGCTCCCACCAGGTCCCCATTACCGACGTGCACAAGAGCCCCGACCACCTCAAGCGGCTCGAGAGCTGGATGCGCAGCTACGAGCCGGACCGTCTGTTCGCCGACGGCAAGATCGGCCAGGACCTCAAGGCGCTCTGCCCGACGGGCAACCGGCGCATGAGCGCCAACCCAGTGGCCAACGGCGGCGTGCTGCGGAAGCCGCTCCGGATGCCCGAGTTCAAAAACTACGCCATCCAGGTGGACAAGCCCGCCGCCACCATGGACGCCAGCATGCAGAACATGGCCAAGTTCCTGCGCGACGTCATGGCGCTGAACCCGACCAGCTTCCGGCTCTTCGGCCCCGACGAGACCGAGTCCAACAAGCTCGCCAACGTGTACCAGGCCGGGAAGAAGGTCTGGATGGGCGAGTACTTTGACGAGGACGACGACGGCGGCAACCTGTCCCCCGCCGGCCGCGTCATGGAGATGCTCTCGGAGCACACGTGCGAGGGCTGGCTGGAGGGCTACATCCTCAGCGGCCGCCACGGCCTGCTCAACAGCTACGAGCCCTTCATCCACGTCATCGACTCGATGGTCAACCAGCACTGCAAATGGCTCGAAAAGTGCCTCGACGTGGAGTGGCGAAACAAGGTGGCCTCCCTCAACATCCTCCTCACCGCCGTGGTCTGGCGGCAGGACCACAACGGCTTCACGCACCAAGACCCGGGCTTCCTCGACGTGGTGGCCAACAAGAGCCCCGAGGTCGTCCGCATCTACCTCCCGCCCGACGGCAACTGCCTACTCTCCTGCATGGACCACTGCCTGCGCTCGTCCAACTACGTCAACGTCATCGTGGCCGACAAGCAAGACCACCTCCAATACCTCCCCATGGACGAGGCCGTGGTGCACTGCACCAAGGGCATCGGCATCTGGCCGCGGTTCAGCACCGACGCCGGCTTGGAGCCCGACCTCGTCATGGCCTCGTGCGGCGACATCTCGACGCACGAATCCCTAGCCGCCATCGACCTGCTCCTGCAGCATTTTCCCAACCTCAAAATCCGCTGCGTCAACGTGGTCGACCTCTTCAAGCTCATCTCGCACGTCGACCACCCGCACGGCCTGACCGACGCCGAGTGGGTGGCCCTCTTCACGGCCAACCGGCCCATCATCTTCAATTTCCACAGCTACCCGTGGCTGGTGCACCGCCTGGCATACAAACGGCCCGGCAGCCATAATAACCTGCACGTGCGCGGGTACAAGGAGAAGGGCAACATCGACACGCCGCTGGAGCTGGCGATCCGCAACCAGACGGACCGCTTTAGTCTGGCCATGGACGCGATTGACCGGATTCCGGATGTGTTGGGGAACCGGGGCGCCGCGGCCAGGGAGGCGCTGCGGAGCGCGCAGATCAGGGCGAGGGATCGGGCGTTGGAGGACGGGGTGGATCCGGCGTTTTTGAGGGATTGGACGTGGTCGCGTAGTTGATTGGGGGTTGTGGAATGGGAGGAGATAGATCCATCGTCTTCTAAGGGTGTTTGTGTCAAGTGTATGTACTTGAAAGGCGTTTCCGTAACAAACAAACGGGCGCGAGGATGATAGGGGGATGGATCTCGGAATAGAGTCATGATTTGACATGTCGGTGATTTCCCAGGGCCAGCCATGAAAACTGTGAGGTATGATCAAATTAAGACGGAGAAAAGAAGAATAAGAGGAAGAAGAAGAAAAAAAGAAGAGAAGAAGAAGAAGAAGAAAGAAGAGAAGAAGAAAAAGATATGATAAAAAGAAAAGGGAGAGTGTTTCCTCCCCCCTCAAAAAGGACTCGGGCGCCTCTCGAACCTCAACAAATGAAGCGAAGCCTGCCCGGCTAGCTCAATCGGTAGAGCGTGAGACTCTTACTCAAGAGACGCACACATCTCAAGGTTGTGGGTTCGACCCCCACGTCGGGCTCAATTCCCGTCGAAACGATTCGATATCTTTTTCTCTTTTTTCGGTTTTTTTCTCTCTGCTGGTTGTGTGTGTGTGGTGTGTGAGTCAGGGGCTGGATGAAAATTAATTTTGGCAAGGTGGGCCGGGCCGTTCGGAGTTCGGGAAAGGGGTTAGGGTTGGTGTTGATGTTGATGTGGGTTTGGGGCAAGTTATCAGGGTTGGGGTCAAAGGGACAACACCAACACCAACACCACGTTTGTCTAGACAGGCTCGAGACAGAATAATTTTGATATGTCTGCCCTCCTGCCTTGCTTCTCCTTGGGTCGTCTGGGATCGTCACGCGAACGGACCTACAGACTGTACGTACACAGTAAGTCAGGTAAGCACTGATGATCGTTGCAGGTGAGGTGGTACTTCCTTCCATACTGCACACAGCCGGATCTGCGTTCGTCGTCCAGCGGGAGATGACCGCCCCTAACACTATGCGATGAGCTCATCGCCGATTTGGGTGAGACCTCTTCAACGGTAACGGGAATATGGTCGGTGCGTGTTGTCCTCAAGTAACGCCGTAAAATAAGAGTTTCGCGTGGCAGCTGCGTGGCTTGTATGCAGCTTCGTCTGATACGGTGTCTCATGCATGCTTCCCGAAATAAGGGGAAAGAGTCTATTCGGCGCTCTGTCGACGAGACGACCCTAGTATCCGCACCTGGTTACAGGTACTAGGTATTGTACGGATTACCGTTGAGGGAACAAGAGGGGTTCCGGGCACGTGGATCAGATCATCAGAGCCGATCCCGTACATTTGGCATGGCTGTAACCACATGTGACGTGTCTGGGGTTCGGGATCAGCAAACCTCCAGTTATTTAGTACACGTCTAGACGTCCAAGGGATCGATCGGGATTCGGGATGACGGAGAGAGTTAAAGTTTTGGGGAGAAAAAGCCTGGAAGGTCTGTTGGGAGTCCATAGTCGTTCGGAGGAAATTGCTTGGTCGAACCCATGGTGCCAGTTGGCTAATCACATCCTTCCATCACTAAACGCATGCTGATCAAGAACAAACTAACTCCATAGTGCGAAAAGCGCCTGGTGTGGCCAGCAAATGAAAAGGTGGCTTCGAGTTCGTTTGCGGTGGTTTGTTGAGCCAGACTGCCCGATCAGTTATCACTATGACGAATTGGCGGAGCTAAAGACTTGGCGGAGCAGCGAAAACGGAAAGGCCGCGGGTAAGGTGAGTGACCGAGCACGGACACCCGACTTGGCAGCGTGGCGGCCGGAAAATGCCATGGGAGGGAGACATGGGATTCCCGCGGAGCTCATGCTACGGCGCTGACTCTGGACACACCCTTACACCCAACCTGCTGCGCCTTTCCCCTCGATTGCTCGAAGGATGTTCACATACACCATAAATTACGATGTAGTATTCATTCAGTAGATGCCACACAGAAAAAGGCCCACACTCATAGCAGCTTCAAGTTGGTTCAATCAATCAATCTTTCAGTTTCTGCTTGCCGCAGCTGTCCGGCGCTTCGGCCAATCCAAGGACTGGTTTGCTCTCTTGAGCGCTGGCGGGGCTCGAGAGTCGAGCGGGGTTGCAATCAAGCTTGTGCGGAGTGGGCTTTCTTGGGATCTGCCCGTCTGCGTCCTGCGCCTGCCAAGGTGGCTGGCCCCGGGCTGGTTAGGTTGAGGGGCGAGTGGGGCGTTTTGTGACAGGGCTTCCCAGAGCGGGCAAAAAGCTCCGGGTGAGCAAAATCGCGGCTTTTGCAGCGAGACTTCAATTCTTGGGAGAAATGTGTCCTTGCTGAACTTCATCTGAGACACGCTCAGAGACGGCGCCGGCTGACGTCTCGTTAAACGTGTCAATCGGAAGGGGCTTATGCGGCACGAGAGCCGCAACCGTCCCATCTCACACCTGCTCTACACCGAGGTCTCGGCCGACAACCCCCTCATCGGAAGACGAGGCAATGCGGTTGAGCGGCTTTCCTGTACGTGTCTGGCCAACCACCACCTCCGGGCTGGTCCCCGGGTTCCGTTTTCCAGAGCCTGACGGACCCACCCGGTTTGGCAGCCACGCTCCTTGAACTCAAGTACAAACAAGAATATTAGCATTCGGCCTAGGCGGGAAGTATGGTCCCGTTCGCTCACAGCTTGCGTGTGATGGTGCTGAGAGCCCTGGGCAAACAACCCCGACAGGGCCGACACAGCCCGCTTGCTCGGCCATCCCGAGGAGAAGGTTTGCAACCTCCAGTGCAGCCACCAGAGGACAGAAGACAGGTCCTCGAAGAAACACCACACAGTATGCAAGCAGTCGGAGCCGCCGGTTCTGATTGGTTCGATGGCTGGGCCAACAGAGTGGGGCGCCAAGATGGGTCTGAAGGCTCTAGAACCATCGGGCATCGGCGGATGTGAACAGCTGATAACTGCAGCCGCTGTGCAGCACGCATGGAAAGCGAGGCAACCTGATTCGTCGTCCAAAGGGCTGCGGGAGAAAGCTCGGCTCCTCGGCTTGCATCCTGAGGCATCTCAATCCTACCGTGTGTTTTGCACGGTATGCAAACGGCTTTTTAAGTGCCAGTGGAGACACCCACATGGGCCCCTGGTCCCGTTTATACCAACACTGAACAGTGTACGGCATTGCTTCCGTGCCAGTCAATTGGGGCGACTTGGCTGGCCCAGGCAGTGCAAAAATTACCCTAACGCTGACGCGGAAAGGGAGAGAGATAGGCCCGTCACCTCCGCTGCCCTACCTTATCGATAGTGGGGCAGCCGTTGGACGCAGGGAGGCAGGCAGGCTCGAGGCAGGCACTGGTCAGGCAGGTAACGAGCCGGGGCAACACCGGGAGGCTTGAGTCGCTTGACGCTTGACGCACCGGTTGACGTAACGGCGTGTAGAAGCGGAGCTAGCTCTGATCGAGATCGAAACTCACACCCCCCTGCCTGCCGATCGGGACACCAACCTTTCGATATGCAGAACTCGCTCGAAACGGCTTGTTTTTCTCATGTTTTCCAATGCACCCTTTCTCCGCATCCCAAGAAGCCATCTATCTATCTGTGCTGCTGTGGTATCCTGATCCTGCCCATGACTACATAAGCACCGCGTCCCTTGCTGCTGCTCTTTGCTGCTCTTTACCACTAAATCTTGTACTAAGTCTTGTGTGTTTCTCCAAGCTTGACAGTTGACATCATCTTGTCCCTACACAACTCTAGTTAGCACTCGCACAGCTTGCTAGCTTGAAGCTTCTTCTCTACTCCAATAGCAACGTATCATCTGACCCCCAGGCCAGGATTGGTCATCGCAATCACCACGACTATGAGCATGAAGCGTCTCTCCCCCTTGTCCGATTGCAGCGACGCGACAGAACCGCCCGTGAAGAGGGTAAGATAGCTTCCCTGCACCCACTCGCTGACCCCCGCTGACATCTCTCGCTTGGTACAGACGCACCGTACACACGAGGAAAACCAGGAGAGGGCGTACATCGCAGCTTCGCGCAGGGCCGATCGAAACATCGAGCACCGGATCAGGTCAGCCCTGAAGGCGTCCGAATGCCGAAAGAAGCGGACGGGCAGGGGACTCAAGATCACCCGCGAAGCCGTCATGGGCGACGAGCAGTACGAGAGCGAAGACGAGGACCCCACCACCCGCCGCTTCAGCCTGCCCACCACCACCAACCTCTCCAACAACAGCCCTCCCTCCTACACGATGAGCCGCGCCGATCGCTACGCCGAGGTTGACGCCCTCTTCGCCAAGCACTTCCCACACGTCCAGCTGTCTTCGCGGTGGTCGACAGCACAACCACCACCACAACAACAACAACAACCCCGGCAACAGCAGCCCAACTACCCACAACCGCTCCCGCTCCAACCCGCCTACGTGCCCCGATACAGCCAGCACGACGCAGCAGCAACAGCAGCAGTTGCAGCAGCAGCGGCCACCATCCAGCCCTCTCCCCCGCCCACCCCCCCCATGTCCTACCCCCTACCCCCAACCCAAGGCGAGGAGGACGACGAAAAACCCGGCTCCATGTCCCCTCTAGCGTTAGAAGCATCCCAATTCCCCGTCTCCTCCTCCAAAAACCAACTTCCAGCAACAACAACCCTCAACCTCAGCATCGACCCCCCCACCACCACCACCACCACAGGAGGCTATCACCACCTCATGCCATCCTCCATCGTGGTCGACGACGAACAATCCCCCCCATTCCAACTAATAACCCCCATCGACTTCTCCGCCGACGCAGCCGCCTGGTTCGGCGGCGATAACAACACCACCACCACCACCACAACAACAACAACGGGCGGCAGCGCCAGCGAGTTATTCCAACACATGCGAAGCCTCTCGCTGCCGTCGGCGCTGGAGCACTTCCAGTTCGGTTCTTACGGCGACGACAACGATGACAACAACATCTCGACGGCGTTGGTGGTGGATCCGGCGATGTTTTCGTCAGACGATCCTACTACTACTGCTCTTGGGGTTGTTGTTGCGACGCCGACGCCGCCGAATGAGCCGTGGTCGGAGTGGGTTGATTTGGATGGGGATGGGGCGCATGTGGCTTTGGGGGTGGAGGTTTGAGTTTGAAAGACATGAACTAAAAAAAAAAAGAAGGGGTTTGGGTTTCTTTTTGGGTTGGGGGGGGCGATTGGGAAGGGGAAAAAAAAAAGGAGTTTGTTGGTTCTGCTTACTGCTTGCTGCTTGGGCTTGGGCTGGGGCTTGGGCTTGGGGGTTGGACTTGGGAGTCGTTACTAGCGAGGTGTTAGATACTGCTACTACTACCTTAGTTTGTTTGAGTAGCTGGGGAAGTAATGAGTTAATGAATTAATGAATTAATGCAATCCCGGTTTCATTTCGTTTTTTTTTGGCTGTTGTCTGAGTTTGGTGAATCCGAGAGGGGGGGGTATGACTGCGGGAAGGTTGGACTTTTATACCCTTTTGAGCGGTCAAGTAGTAGCGAATGAGCCGCCGCTGCAGTCATCATCACACTCATCATCACACTCGCTTGGTGAATCATCGTTGGAGTGGTAGACGTCACAAGGGCGCCCCTTTTTGGCTGCTGTGGCAACTGAGGCAAATACACAAGGCTGTCACGTTTTCACTTAACCATGTTGTTCCTGGAAGTGTTTTGCTCTTCTCATTTTTGTGGGTGTTTTGCTCTTCTTCTCATTTTAATGACGTGGTGTAGACTGGGCTGGCTGAGCCATCATCAATAATTGCTTTCCCTTTCCATGGTCCTCTCATTCACTACACGACAGCTACCCAACCCTGGTCTCGTCCGTTTCCACGCCCTTCCCAATATACATTTCGGTGAGTCCATGCCCCTTTTCAAGCCACCATCTCACCCTCTCCTGTCGGTGCCAGTTCAGCCTTTTGTCCGTTGTTTCGATGGCTAGACGCGGCGGAATATCAGTGATGCTCCGACCGACCGACAATATAAACCACGGCGAAGAAAGAGAAAATTACGAACAGCTGCTGCTTTTGGTGCGTGCCCCTTCTTCCCCTTGTCACCACCACCACCACGTTCCCTTCCACCTTCCTTGGCGATTCCAACCTCTGTCTCGGGGCCTTGTGATACCGAGCTGCCGAAGCCAGTAACGTCATAGCCTGACCTGGGCATCGCTGGTGCCGGGTACTGCGAAAGATCAGATGGCCAGTTGTGAGTCGCGAAGGGGTGCAGTGATGAGTAGGTAGTCTAACACCCCGAAGATTGTGAGTGTGTAGGAGGTGTTGGGCTGGGATATCCGAGGCTGATTTAGAGCGTGAAGGTTGAACTTGGTCTTGTAGCGGTTGGTCGATATCTTGAGGTGCTGGGTCAAGAACGGGGATCTCTCTTCATCATCATCTGGCGGTTACTCCCGCAGGCTCATGGAGAGTGGTTGGTGCTCGGTGATATATCCTCCAACGTCACTGCCATTGTCATTACGGAACCCCCCTACAAAGATAGTCAACACAGAGGCCCGCCAACAACACACATCTTTTTCTGAGAATGCAATTGACGGCCAAAAATGCCCCTTTCCGCCACAGCCAATATTGAGCACCACAGCTGAGTTCGCGAGGAACTCGCGCGGAAGAAACATCCGGCGTCAAGGGTGAAAGAACCGGGGACGCCTCATGGCATGAGGGTGGCAGACTGCACCATCAGCCGCCCGAGGTCAAAGAACGGGACTAAGTCAGCTGCAGCGGTCGGATGGATGCGTCGTGTGAGAAACATGTCCAATAAGAATTTCCCGAATGCAGAGTGCCGTGCTATACATATGTGAATGTGATGGCAACAAAAGGATCAGAAAACATTGGGTTTTCCTTCAGGGGCGCTCTCTGGGTATCATGCCCTATCTACACCAACAGCGATAGCTAGACCGAAGGCGGCTAGGCAGCAACTTCTGCCTCCCCGGTTTCCTTCTCCTTCTTCTTCTTCTTCTTCTTCTCTTTCACCTGTTCTTCGTCATCGCCCTTTGACGCCTTTTTTTCTTTCTTCTCTTTCTTTTCCTTCTCTTTTTTCTCCTTCTTCTCTTTCCTTTCCTTCTTCACCTTCTTTTCCGGCTCCTCGTCCTCAACCTCAACCTCATGCTCGGACTCGGGCTCGGGCTCAACATACATCACACTATCCTCATCCACCCTTTCCTCCCCTCCAACCTCAACCCTCCCCTTTTTCATCACCCCCTTCCCCCTCTTCTCCTCCTCCCCGGCCTTCAGCTTCGGCATCGCCGCGATCTGCTCCCCCTCTGGGTTGGTTTCCTTGGCCCATCGTACCCAATCATGGCGTCGGTGACACCAAAGATCGCCCCTCCACGTCCGCCAGACATTCCTCCCCAACCACGTCCCGCGCAGGTCGTTTTCGTGCCGCTCCAGCTGGGCCATGATGTTCTCCTTGAGATGGAACGGCACGACCGCCATGCCGTCACCCTTGGACGGCGCCGCGATGATGGCGTTGACGATGGCGTTACCGTGCTGGGAGATGGCGAGCTCATAGATGCTGGGCAGCATGGCCGCGACGAGGAGCTTGTGGAAGTGCGGGACTTGTGGCGGGGCGGCGAAGGCTTTGGTGAGGATCGTGGCGGTGGGGGCGGCCGAGGCCAGGCGGAGGATCTGTTCTGGTGAGAGGGAGAGGAGAGAGTTTTGGATTGCCTTGGAAGTTTGGCCTGGGATGGTGAGGAGAGTCGAGGCGACTTGGCTGCCGTGCGAGAGGAGGGCGGCCTTGTTTTTGGCGTCGGCTGGCTGGAACTTCTTCTCTTTGGATTCAGGCTCCGGCTCGGGTTCGTTGAGGAGGCAGAGCTTGGGGACGAGGTGCTTCCAGTTGCCGCCGCATGCTGTCGTGAGCGCCTGCAAGAGGGAGCCGAGCTCGGGGGTGGCGCCCCGCACACTGCAGCGCTCGAAGAAGGTCTTGATGACGTTGAAGCGCCCCTTCTCGACAAAGGATGGGATTTCCGGAAGAGACTTTTGCACAGCATCGGCAAGATCTTCCTTACTCAGCCGGTTGAGCACTTTGATGGCCGGGTACGAGGCGATGTCGTTCCGAAGCAAGCTCTGGATCCGTGGGCCGAAAATGTTGGCCAGGAGGCCCTTGAAGATTTTGCCCGGGCAGTGGATGATCAGGGTCTCAAGGAGGCGCGACCCGATGGGGTCGTAGAGCATGCTGTTGACAAACTCACACGCCTGCGACTTTTCATCACCGAACGAGGCGGGGGCGTCAGGGACAAGCCTTTCGAGCAGACTCACTCCGCTGGCCTCCTCCTCTGCACCCTTGTCGCCGGTTTCCTTCTTTGGCTCGGCCGTCTTCTTTGATTTTGCTGACAAGGACAACTCTAACTCCAGCAACAGTTGCAGCGTAGGGTTACCGGTAGGATGCTTAGCCAACACGCGCAACGCTGTGGCGTCCAGGGTGGTGGTCGAGTCGCCAATAATCTTTTGGATGGCCGTGGAAAACGACGAGGGCACCGTTCTGGCTTGCGAGTTGAGTTCGCTGTTCATGGCTGCGGCGCCCTCCACCGTGATGTATTCCTTGTTCTTGCCCTGCAACAGCGACTTAGTCCCCACCTGGTTTAGTGGCCTCCCCGACAGCACCACCAGCAACACCCTGATGGCATGCGAGCCGTACCGATCTGATAGCAGGAAGGAGAGGTGCTCCTCCAGCTCGTCGAGCGTCAACATGAACAGATCCTCCATCGATGTCTTCATGGCCTCGGTAGCCTCGTCTGGCTCCTCCCCGTCCGCGTCTTCCATCTCGACATCCTGGTCCGCCTCCCCGCTCAATTCCTGCGTCACGACGGGGGCGCTCAGCAAAAACAGCTTCTCGCAACAGTGGCCGGCAAAGCGGTGGGTGACGAGCGTCATGAAATGCCCCGCGAAGGCGCCAAACAGACTCTTCTTCTGCTTGGCATTCGACAGCAGAATCAGACGCTCCATCAGGCGCGAGCACGACTGGCTGCTGGCGAGCTTGAGCTCCTTGCCGCGGGCCTCGCGGTAGACGCTCTGCAGAAAGATGTGGCGGTCCTCGGGCGAGGGGAAGTCGTTCAGCTCGAGCAGCTCGTCGGCGTGGCGGAAGTATTCCTGTTCCTCGTCGGCGAGCATGCCGAAGAACTCGCGCTCGAAGTTGCCGCCGCGGTCGCGGTGGGTGGGGCCATCTTTTGGCGGTTCGTCGTCGTCAAAGGGGATGAAATCGGCGTTCGGATCGAGGGTGTAGAGGGCATTGGTTTCCTGTGGTTGTTGGTGGTCGCCGTCGTCGTCGTGGCGCTGGCGTTTTGAAGAGCGCTCTTCGTCATCGGCAACATCGCGGCCGCGCTTTTTGGCGCGCTTCTCGTCGCGGACCAATTGGCGCTTGGATTTCCTGTTTTTGCCCATGGTGTGCTCTGTCCAGGTCCCTTCTCTTGTTTGGCGGGGTGGTGGTCGAGGTCGAGAGGTGCTGCAATAAAAAAAGTTATGGCACAAAAATGCTTATCTTATCGGATTACTCTCACATTTACTAACCCTAACCCCAGCTCACTTCACCGACACATTTCTCCACACTTCACTTCTTGTCGTGTCTTCTCCGAGTCGATGTCGATTGTCGAGTCTCTTAGTTTGAGTCTATGATTGTCAATTTTGGTCAGGCGGGCAATCTTGAACAGAAGAGCCCAATTGAGTTGAACTACTGAATACCTCCTACTGCAAATATTTCAAACATTAAGACAGCGTATGACTGGAGAACAAACGAAATTACTTCATAGACGCAGAACCGATCTTTCCAAAATGCCTACGAAATCGGTTTGCAACCGCCAGCTGTGAGATCACCGTTCTGGGGCGCGACTGTCGATGCCACGTTCCTTCCAACCCCATCCAGCGGTTACATTTAGCGTCCCTCAGCCCTGTGGGCAACCCCCGGAACGCCAATCATGGCCCCTTCAGGCAACAGAATAGTGTCTCACCCGTGCCAAGCCGCCTCAGCCATGGCATCCTGCTGACAGCCAACCCACCATGTGAGCAGGCACGGCAGGGTCATCGGTCAACAGACCTCCAGGTTGGGTGGCCAACTTCCAAGCTTTATATACTTGGACATCCATCTCAGCCGTCGCGGGTCGAGGGCAAGCCACTTCGATCTATGCCTGACTTGGCTCTTCCCAAACCACCCTTCAGTGCTTCACCATGCCTCCACCGCCTCCGCCGGCGACGACGCCAAACACGGCCGGCCAGCGCAACGACACGCGCTTCTTTGGGTCGCAGATAGGAGGCCGATCCGTCATCAACTACGGCTACACCGACATGCCGTGGAAACTCATGACATGGGACATCTACTATTTCTTCAAGTTCTTCTGGGCCATCCCCTACATCTTATGGCCGCTCTCGCCCACAGACTCGGCCGAGCTGAGCGAGCTGTCGCTGACGTGGGGGAATATGTGGTGCATTGCTATTCACCTCGTGTTGTGCGTGGTGCAGCTCGCCGGTATTGCCGCACTCCCGCTGCTGGTGGTGTTCCCGGTCTGGACCGCCTCGTTTCTGGTGGCTATATTCTTCCTCGTTAATAAAATCCTGTACGATCTGCTCAACGGCAAGGAGGTCGAATATCACTCGGACCCCCAGTATGCGCCGGGCCTGCCTGAGCATACCCACGAGCAGTGGATCTACATCAACGGGGTCGCCGCCGGGTAAGTTGGCAGGAGTTTCACCCCAGGTCTGAAGACTGACTTGGAGCAGGTCACATTGGATGCAAAACAACCTCAATCGCCTGGCCGTGACTTTTAAGCGGCCAATACTCGGCATTCACAACAAGACGTGAGATATCCACTTTGCTCGAGTTGACCTGCCTGTACTCACCCTCTGGCAGCTCCGGCATCCTGTTCGACGTCGTCGAGTGCCTGATCCAGCGCAACTGGGGTTACGCAACCAAGGACGTGCGGGTTTGCTATCAGATCATCAAGCAAAAGCTCTACAATCCGCAGTACTCCAAAGTCATCTTCATCCTCCATTCGCAGGGCGGCATCGAAGGCAGCCTGATTCTCGACTGGCTGCTACAGGAACTCCCACAGGATCTCCTCTCAAAACTGGAAGTCTATACCTTTGGCAATGCCGCGAATCACTTCAACAACCCGCACCGCCATGTCCATTCCCAAACCCTAGCCAAGCGCAACCCGCTCGCTGCGTCGATAGATTCCACCCGGCTCGCTTCCAGCCACGAACCCGCCCCAGTTCCTCGCCTTCGTCAGCCTCAACCCAACTCCAGGCCTACCTCCAGTTCCAGTTCCAGCTCCAACTCATCCGCGTACAACAAGCAAACCCAATACCCCATCTCCCCCAACGGCGGCAACAAGACCAGCACCAACTGCAACCCCAAACTCACCAGCCACAAGAACAACATCCCCCCAATCGCCAGCTCCACAACCTCCCCGCACCCCTCGCGCCTCTCAGACCGCGCCATCGGCCACGTCGAGCACTACGCGCACACGACCGACTTTGTGGCCCTCTGGGGCGTGCTGCACTTTGCGACGTCGCAGCCCTCGTCGCACATCATCCCGCGCTTCATCGGCCGCGTCTTTGCCCGCACCAGCATGCGTGGCGGGCACCAGATGGTGCAGCACTACCTGGACGGCATGTTCCCCCTGCGCCGGGACGCCGTGACCGGGGCGCTGGTCAGGGGGGAAGGGGGCGTGCCGGTTGGGGTGGAGGAGGTTGGGAATGAGTTTATGGAGAGCGAGGTTTTGGTTGGGGGTGGGGGGGATGGGACCGGGAGGGATGGGGAGGGGGAGGGTGGGGATGATGATGATGAGGAAGTGGAGGTGGAGGTGCATGGGGTGAGTCCGATTTTGGAGAGGAAGGGGAGTCTTTTGGGGGGGACGGGGAAGGGGGGTAGGAAGAAGGCTGAGGCGGTCAAGGTTAAGGTGAAGGAGTTGAGTCGGCTGTGGCAGTATCGGAATGGACGGAGTCCTGAAGAGACGCCGCCTTTGCTTGTGAGAGGCGCTGATGGCGTTGTGAGGAATGCGACCATGTGAGAATGGTGAAAGGGGATAGATACCCGGGTTTGGAGCATGGCTAGGGCGTTTCTGTCGTTTCAATGGGTGCCTGGTTTGGCTGGTGGGTGGCATATCAGGGTCATCTTCGACGGCTGGCAAGCCTCAACACTAGACGTGGCGGATCAAATCAACTAAACAACATTACCATTTGAGCTGTAGGGACACACACAAATGAAGGCGCGTGAGTAAACGCTCACGCCGTCATCCTCATAATCTCCCCCACCGCCTCATCAACCCCAGAAACCACCAGCGTCGGCCTCAACTCCCCAACCACATCCCCCAACCGATCAACCCACCCCTTCCCCGCCCTGTCGACCCAGACCGACCGCAATCCCGCCGCAACAGCGCCCAGGGCATCAAACGGATTGGCACTCACCAGCCACACCTCTTCCGGCCTCCCCTCCCTACCCACCTCCCTCACCAAATACTCATAAGCCCGCTGATCCGGTTTATACACGGGCACCTCCATCTCATCCACACTCACAACAACCCTTTTACCACTGAACATGCCCAGGAGGTCAGGCGAATTCCCCACCGACGCGGCAATCATGTCTCGCGTGCCGTTCGAGAAGAGGTACGCCTCCACCACTGAGTCGTCGGATAGACCACCCTTCTTCTTCTGGGTAGTGACAATAGCCTCCAGCGCGGCAGGGACCTCGGGAAAGACGTGCAGCGCGTTATATGCCGCCATCATTACCTCCTCGACATCGTCGTTGTTGTTGTTGTTGTTGTCGTTGGTGGGTAAGGAGAGGGTTAGGCCTAGCTCGGCGGCGGCGTGGTGCAGGGAGGCGCGGGTGATGGTGTTTAGGGGGCGGTAGTGGCCTTGTTCAGGCTTTCAGCGGTGGTTGGTGGGGGGGG
>MU856847.1:8142-149695 GCA_033296705.1 Chaetomidium leptoderma | reverse complement strand
GAATGAATGAATGGATGCTTACTTACCCATGTTGTTGATGCGCCACGTGTATTCGAGCTGGTAGCGCCGCCAGAGGGCCGCTAGGGCTGTGCTGCTCCCGGCGGGTACATCGTCGCCGAGGGAGGAGGCTAGTTTGGCGGCGATGGAGTCAGTGGAGAGGAGGGTGCCGTAGAGATCGAAGGCGATGATTGGCATGGTTGTGGTTGTGGTTGTGGTTGTGGATGGATGTTGTTTGGCCGGTGAGTGACTCAGTTCCGGGCGTGTAGTGGGACCGGGGCAAGGGGGGTGATGTCCGGGGCTGGACGCCGGTCCCAATTGGGTGGGGCCGTGCTCGCGCGGGGAACCGGTGACCGAGTCGGGAGATCGACACAATGGGGCAGTCAAGGCGGGCCGGGATTCAGGGGGTATAAGTGACGACTTATATGTTTGATATCTTTGGTCTTTACGTCGTCTCTCAACAGAGGAATCAACCCATCTCACAGTCACAGCATCCATCTCAACTCACTTCCCTCATCTCAACTAACACCACTCACGAGTTCACAATGTCGGACGAAATCCCCTCGGAATACACCACCAACTACGAACATTTCCGCGATATCCTCTCCTTCTTTCTGATCGAGCGCATCGCAACCCCCTTTTCCAAGCCCAAACCCAAATCCAGACGGCGCGCCAAGAAATCCACCCCTGAGCCCGTCTCCTCGCCACCCACTGACGACATCAACGACGCGGACGCCTCGGCAGATGACCTGGCCGACTTCACCTCCTACATCGCCACGTCCACCTTCCTCGCCCTCCCGGCAGACCTCCAATCCCTCACCCACCACGGCTGGGCCGGCAGCCCATCCCTCCAAGCCCTGTACACCCTCCCGCTAACCACGGAACAAGCCACGCCGCTCCTTCAAACCCTCGACCCCTCCATCCCAGACTCCCTAGCAACCTACGGTATCACCAGCCCCCTCAACGACGACGACGCCACATCACCACCGAGCAACCTCCCATCCCCTTTCCAATTCCTCGCCCCGGTCGTGTCCGCCTACATCACCACGGCCACCACCCCGCCGCCCCCACCAAGTTCCACAAAGGACCAGGCCGAAGGGTGCGAGATCTGCGGCCGCGACTGGATCAACCTGTCCTACCACCACCTCATCCCGCGCATGGTGCACGACAAGGTGGTGAAGCGCGGGTGGCACCGGGCGGACGAGCTGCAGAACGTGGCGTGGCTGTGCGGGGCCTGCCACCGGTTCGTGCACCGCTTCCGCGGGCACGAGGAGCTGGCGCGGGAGTATTTCACGGTGGAGCGGCTGCTGGCGGCGGAGGAGGTGAGGCGGTTTGGGGAGTGGGTTGGGCGGGTGAGGTGGAAGGCGGGGGTGAGGTGAGGTGAGGTGAGGTTGACCGAGGGGAAGGGAGGGGAAGGAAGGTAGATAGATGGGGTGTGAATTGAGACATTACCTTCATTTTTTCATCAGTTGATAAACCCATACATAACCATCCAACGCTGAACCCAATCCAAAAGAAACCAAAAAAACACACACAAAAACCCCCAAACTCCATCCATCCAAACCCCTGCATCCAGTCGGATCAAACCAAATCAAATCACCTCCCATTCCCAGGCAGCGGCGGCGACAAAAGCGCCTCCTCATCCTCCTCCCTCCCCCTACGACCACCACCACCACCACCACCCACCCGCCCCATAACCCCCCCCGTCCGGTCCCCCCCATCCTGACCCTGATCCTGATCCTCCTCCGCAATCACCCCCCGCTCCGTAACCCAACTATGCTGCCTCTGCACGCCCGCCACCAGCCCATGATGCACCGCCACCCTCCCGCTCCCCACCACCACGCTCCCCGACCTGTTGACCGCCGTCTGGTCATCCTCAGGACCGCCGGTGGCACTACTGCGACTGCCCCAGCCAAACTCGTGGCTGATGGCGCGGTCGACTTGTTGTTTGAGCGCTGCCGCCGAGTCGGATTCGGATTCCCGGGGTGGTGACAGGGGTGATGGGTGGAGTTGGGATTGGGAAGGGTAAGAAGCCGTGTCAGAGTAGCGGACCTCGGTGGTGCGCGTTGTGGTGATGCCCTGGGTGGCTTTGCTGTTGTTGTAGCCTAGTTCGACCGAGTCGCCGGCGGGTAGGTAGCCACCACCACCACCACCACCGGTTTTGGCGTTGGTGGTGAGGTGGTAGTCTTCGTATTTGAGCAGGCGGCGGTAGGTGAGTAGGGCGTAGACAAAGGTTGTTAGGTTTGCGGCGCTGGACCGGGGGGTGAGGGTTAGTTAGACTCGTCATGTTTGGTATGAGTGGTGGGAGAGCGGGCGGTGGGAGACGTACAGTAACCCGCAGTCTAGAGACAGGCCGATGGTCGAGTAATGCCCGTCCATGTGCTGCAGGTAGGCGACGATGTCGAGGGCGAGCACGGCAAAAGCCAGGGTGAGCTTGATGACGTGGGTGCAGATCATGGTGAAGGGCGTCAGCCGCTCGGTGGCCTTGCGGGCGATTTCGAGGATGTTGAGGATCAGCGCGATGAGGTTGAAGCCGACGTTGGTGGCTTCCCAGCTGCGGTTGCGTGCCAGTTAGTATACTAATAACAATGCGCCTGGCAGACGAGAGAGGAGATGGTCCGGTCCGTACACAACTTCGACAATAGGCACCTCGCCCAGCTTGTCGAGCTCCTCATAGTGCTCAAAGGTCTCGGCTAGACGGTAGGCAAAGATGCCCATCAGGCACAGCAGCACCGCGATCTGGAAGGTCCATAGCGGTATGAGAATCGCCTTGCGCCATCCTGCGCGCGCGTAAAGCACCTGGTCGAGTTCGAGCGACGACATGTTCACCTTCAACTCGGCCGTCGCAGTCAGCGCGCTCAACGCGACGCGGTGTTTACAGTCGGATATTGACGGGGCGGGCCGTTGCAGAACGGGAGAAAATTCCGGGGACTCGTCTGATTAAAATCTCACTGCGCTGAAGGAGCAAAGGAATGCGCACTAGACAGCGCTTCGCTCGGCCGGGACCTCGGACTCTTCAGCCCTCTTCATGATGGCGCTGCCAACGCCCAAAAAGTGGAAGCTGACAGGCACCCCATGCCCTTTTCGTCGTGGGAGCTGCATATTGGTGGGGTTGTGCTGGGAGCTGAGCCCCAAGCCCAGCTGCTGTTGGTTGGTGGTGCTATGTTTGCTCGCGCCGACCATCCGACGTGGTTCTCTGTGCGGGGGGTGATAAATATAAATATATTTTATACCTTACCCTTGGGGTTGGGAGCACCTCCCTAGATCGATGACCGACCAACTTCGAGGTGGATTACTAAAAGTAACCGTACCTAGGTACCGTGAAAGCTGATGCTACCCAAGTAAGATAGCTCGGACAAATGAGGGTTAGGGCTTGTCTCCACTAGCTGTTTGGTCACTGCATTTAGTGACAGTCACTGCATTCTCAGGACTCGACATCAGTCGACATTGCTGGCCAAGAAAAAACACGACACCCGTCGTGGAGAAGAATATATTGATATCATGTCGCTTCAAGTGAATTGTACCCTTGCTCTCAACCCTGTATCCAAGTCACACCCCAAGATTCCCCTTGTTTCATGGTTTTGCGCCCAATCCCTGTACCTGGCCATGTTCTCGTAACCAGGCATTGGTGAGCTAATTATCGTATGGTTCGATGGGCAGACATGCTACCGGTCGACATGGATTGAAACTGGCGGACGTAGTGCCTCGTCCCCTGTGGTGTGCTGACTCGCAACCGTTTAGGGCCTTAGGCACCCTTGTTGGCGGCGACCTTGGTGGCGTCAAAGGCAATGACATTCCCGGCCTGGTCCGACATGGCCGGGATCGAGACATCGGCCTCCACAATGTTCTGACGCTTTACGGGCGCTGGGAGAGAGATGTTAGTTCGAGTACACCTCGGGGCGACGCCAGTTCTATAACGAACCATTGTTCTCGACGACCGGATAAGCAAAGGCCATAGTGGCCAAAGCAAGAACGGTGGCAATGGTGAACTTCATGGTGACTGATCAAAGGCGTATGTGTTGTTGGGAGCAAGCGAAGAGATGCGAATCAACAAAACGAATGTCGGCCGGCGACGAGCAGGAACTGAACTGAACAGAGTGAAGAAAAGAGTGGTCGGGAGCGAATGGTGTTGGCTTATGGAAGGGAAAGAAGGTCAGACGAGCCAAGCCGGGAGGCATTGAGTATTTGTATGCTCCAGCGGCACTTGGACGATCAGGATCCGCAATGCCTGATAGACGGCATGCGTTTCAGGAACCCATACCAAAAAGAAACGATCACTGCCCAGCCTTGACAGCTCCGGCGAGGCGCCTCACGGAACGAACTGACAGGAACTTCCAAGGCCGCAGGGGTGTTTCTGGTGCCAGGTTCTTGGTTGCCAGGTTCTGTCGAAGCGGACACCGAAGCTTCACTCGTAATGTCCCACCTGAAACGACGAGATGCAGCCTCTAGACTTCTTCCAGCACACGCAGCCTCGTCATGTCAACCCAAGGCGTAGCGCTAATTGCGACGGGGGCCGCACTGAAGTAAAACAAGCTTAATCATCGGACGGGTGGTCTGGACTCCTGGAGAGGTTCACGGGCGGGGCCAAGCAGAGCGAAGCCTTTTGGGGCAGGGGGATGAAACCGGCAGCGGCGCTTGGGGAAGGGGAGGGCGGTCGGAAGACGCCAATCCGGGCTTGGACGTTTGAGAAGTCGGGGGGGAGTCCTGTCTTCCGCGTCGCAGGATTCTGGTGGCCCGAATGGCCTTTTCCGTGCTACGAAACATGGGATGACGCGCGCTGGCATTGGCACACACAGTGTTGTGTTTTCGGGAAGGGTGAAGATGAAACGGCGGGAGAATGGGGTTGCCTGCCTGCCATGCAAGGTCAAAGGTCCCAGCTGTGGGCAGCTGTCAGAAACCGTCAAACCACGAGGAACCTGCTCATGCTAGAAAATCAAGGGATGAAAAGAAAAGAAAGACATCGATTTGCCGGAACTCAGCGTCCTCCAGCAAAGCCCGCCTGTGGAGGAGCATCGCCGGAGCAACTGTTCCGAGTTGATTGGACGGACTTGCCCATCGTGCGCCGGTGCCGCGCGGAGTATTCTGTAATCTGTAACTCGACCGAGAACCTGGAAGCACGGGAACAGGCCCTGCGGCTTGAAAAAAAAACAGGCGAAAATAGTTTGTACAACAAAAAACCCAGCTGTTTCTTCTGAAGGAAACCCAAGGTTCCAGGCCCCCGACGACCCCCAAAGCGGCTGGAAACCTCTCCCGGCCTCGGGTGGGGCTCAGCTCCCGACTGGCCGGCTGGTGGGGCGATAAGCGTTGGCTTGGCGGTACCGCCTTATCGGGGCCGCCGTTCGAACTGCCCCGCACCACCTTGACGGCCGTCCATCTAGAGCTCCGCCCTGCCCCACAGCGATCTTCGTTGTCAGTTGCCCCTCCTGCCCTCTTTGCCCTCCTGCCCCTCCTGCCCCTCCCGGCTTCTGCTCACTCGTTTTCTTACCGACATCTCCGGGCCAGGCTTAGGTCGCGTCGCTTCTAACCACCGTCGTTGGTCCTCGGATCAAACCTGTCATTTTTGTGAGATCAAGCGCCGTACCACGTACCACACAAGCGACACGACCAAGCCAAGCCGCGCCGTCGCCATGGCTACCGTCGAGCACTGCCTGTACTGCTTCGAGGCTCTAACCGCCCACCTCGAGGATCGTAAGCCTATGAACCTACCCGAGGTGCTCAAGTCGTGGGCCGAATACGTCCGCTCCACCGAGACCGACGCCGACGATGCCGCCGGAGATGCCACCACAACCGCCAACAGCAGCAGCAACCTTTCCAAGCGGCTCCCCGCCCTCCGCCGAGTCACCGAAGCCTCACAGTCGTCCTCCTCGTCGAGCACGGCCTCGTCGGCCTCCAACAGCACCCTCTCCCTTCGGCCCGACACCCCCGCGACCTCAGTCTCCTCGGCCTCGGCCGCCCCCGAGCCCCTCACCGAATCTCCCCTCTTCGTAACCTGGAACACCCTCTCCCCCCGCGGCCACGCCTCGCTGCGCGGCTGCATCGGCACCTTTGAGGCGCAGGACCTGGACGAGGGCCTCTCGTCGTACGCGCTCATCTCGGCGCTGCAGGACACGCGCTTCCCCCCCGTCGCGGCGCGCGAGCTGCCCGCGCTCGAGGTCGCCGTCACGCTGCTGACCGACTTTGAGGACGCCGCCGACGCCCTGGACTGGCAGCTGGGCACCCACGGCCTGCGCATCTCGTTTTACTACCACGGCAAGCGCTACGGCGCCACCTACCTGCCCGACGTGGCCGTCGAGCAGGGGTGGACCAAGGAGGAGACGCTGGTGAGCCTGATGCGCAAGGCTGGCTGGGTCGGGAGGAAGGAGAAGTGGGCCGAGGTGGAGCTGGGTGTGGTGCGGTATCAGGGGAAGAAGGAGAGGGTCGAGTTTGCCGAGTTTAAGAGGTGGCGGGATTGGGTGGAGGGGGGTGGAAAGTAAGGTGTGGGCGTTGAAGGGAAGGGAGTTAAGGGGTTAGAGAGATAGAGGGGTTGAGGGGTTAAAGGCATGCGAGGAGTAGGGGTGAGATGGCGCTTCAAGACGATATACGCGGCATGGATTTCGGGTTGGAAGGTGTTTTTAGGGCGTTAGGAACGGTAACAGGATTAGGTTCTGGGGTGTGTTTGTCTGGGGTCGGACTACATCGAGTGGGATGATCTCCAGGATACGGGAGATATCGGAGCAGATTCCCTGGGAAACTCTGCTCATGGCTAACCGACTCCAACAGTATGTACCTTATGACTCCGGCGCTTTGATTTAAACTGGAGCAATGTACGTCAGCCCATTCGGCATGCTTTAAACTTACAATACACGGCAATAGAGCCACGATTACAGCGACTCTTACATTTAGAGACAACAACTAGCTGTCATTCCATTCGAGACCCGTCAGCTAGCCACGACACAATACTGTACATACGCGTAACAAGACAAAGTCTCGCTTCCAACTCATACTGTTCATGATTAATCCGCCGTCTTGTTGACAGCTCCAACAACGCCCCCGAGGTATACGAAGAAGACTAACTGACCCACCCAACAACCCCAACCAAGCGAAAAAAGCACATCTCTGGTTCATCTCACCGGCCAAAACCCAAACAACCATGGGTATTGCGCGCGCCTTCAGCTCCCCGCCCCGTCCAAAAACAAGACAAAACAAAACAAAATACATGCTCCCAACCAACTCCCTGCTAACCCGTCAAACATCCCGGCCTTTCCAACCCTACAACAACCGCACCACCCAGTAACCCTCCTTACCAACACCTCAACTTCTTCCAAAACGCCGCATCCCCTCCCCTTCCCCCCTTTGTTTTCGCCCCAGAAGTAGCCCCCGGTTCTTTCTCATCCTCATCATCCCCCGGCGGCGGCAACGGCGTAAGCGGCTTGGTCATGCCGCGGCTACTAGCAGCCAACTCGCCGCCGCCGTCACCGCCGTCACCCATCTCGGCCAGGCGGCGCGCGGCGACGACGCGCCGCACAATCAGCGCAAACGTCTCCTCGATGTTGACCTCGAGCCGCGCGCTCGTCTCCATGAAGCCGCAGCCGCGCTTGCGCGCCCAGTCCAGCCCCACCGCCGCCGGCACCGCCCGGCTCTCTTGCAGGTCGCATTTGTTGCCGGCTACGATTTTGAGGGGGGGGATGGTCTTGGCGCCGGAGCCCGCGCCGCCTGCTATCATGCGGTGGTTGTTGTTGTTGTTGTTGTTGGCTGCGCTGTTGTTGCTGTTGTTGCCGAGGCCGTCGGGCATGGTGGGAGAGGAGATGCTGAGGCCTGCTTTTCGAGCGCGCGCCGCGTTGTCCAGGCGCGTCTCGGCTTCCATGTCGATCAGCTCGTTGAAGTAGTCGAGCGCGTCGAGCGAGTCGCGCGTCGTGATGTCGTAGACGAGGAGGAAGGCGTCGGCGCCCAGGTTCGACGACGCCCACATGCCGCGGTACTCCTCCTGGCCCGCCGTGTCGGTCAGCCGGAGGTGGTAGACGATGCCGTCGATCCGGCGCGTCACGCTGTAGCTGTCCTCGATGGTCGGGTCGTACTCGCTCGTCCACTGGCTCCGGACCAGGCGGAGCGTGATGGACGACTTGCCGCACCCGCCGTCGCCGCAGATGGTGATGGAGATGGGCACGGGCGGTTGCGACGCGTCCGACGCCGAGGGGGTGTGCGGGGACTTCATTGTGTAGTTGTGTTGCAAGAAGAGATGGGGCGTATCAACTATCGCAGGTGTGCTTGCGTGCGGACCGCGTAAAGCGGCTGCCGCGATCGCTGTGTAGGGCGTGGACTCTGTAGATCTTTTGGAGGGGTCGGTCGGATCTGCGACGCGCAGAATCGAGGTTTCGTGCAGGGGCTGTCGAGGAAGACGTCTCTCTATTGTTGAGGGTTGAAGGTGCGCTATAACGAGCTAGGCGTCGTCTCCACCTAGAAGAGTTGGCAAGTTGGACGGCTGTCCGTCGTCCGTCGTCAATGGCGCGTGCGAGGTCGACGATGTGTTTGACTGCCGCGCTGGAAGCTGGTGGGGCAGAAACTCGAAACTCGAAACGCGACGTCACCGGGCAAACAATCTGGCGCAGGGGGAGGGGTTGCAAAACAACTTGAAGGCACGCTCAAGAATGGAATCGAAACGAGTGAAACATGGGCGAGAAACACTGCGCTGAAGGAATGTCTGGATCGCAGGACTGTGGACGGTGGTTGGTTGGTTAACTAATGCAACGTCGCAAAACCAAAATTGTCAAGCAACTTCTTTATCAATAGGAAGCGCTAGTAATTTACGGGTTAGACTGTCTGTAACATTCCTCCGTGTACCATCGTCCTACAGCTCCGGAAAATTTCCGGCTCCGCATACTCTAAAATGCCAAGATCTCGATCGAATGGGACGCCCAAGTTTTACACACGACCAAGAAGCACAAAATACCATCTTTCGAAAGGACGCAAGTGCAGTAATGCTAGACTTCAACCGAGCCGTCGTTTACAGGTCCGCTGACCGCTGACTAGCACCGGCAAGAAATGAACCTTGAGACTAAGGACTCGATGAGGATCACAACCCCTCCATCAGAGAAAATACACCTGTGAGACTGTGACCTTCCTCCCCACGGAAGTGGACTCCTGTGTCGGGGCTCCAGGCCCATGGCCAGGCCCTCTACACTAGGCTCCCCAGGGCCAGGATGCCAGGGGCTCCGGTTCTGCGGCATTTCTTACGAATCCTCCCTGCTCGGCTGTCACGGTTGTGGACACGGAAGGCCGAGGTGAGATGTGGGGGGCGTGGGATCCCGGCCGAACCGGAGCCGTCAGCAAAAAAACCGACATGGCCCTCTGACAGTCTGACTCCACGGTCCTGGATGTCACTTCCCACTCCAACCCGAACCCTGCTGTCAATATCAGACCGGGACGCTGTATTGCCAACTCAAGATGAATGGAATCAATGGGGACAAACCCCTGAACAGGGCAGACGAGGTCGAGCATGTAAGTGGACCTCGGAATTTACCATAGACACTCAGGGCAAGGCTAATAAGACGGCAGCTCATCGATGCCGTCAAATCCCTAATTATCCCCTTCATCCGGGAAGCAGACGAAGCTGTTCCGTCCAGGGCCGCTGGGGAACTGCTCCCAAACAAACAGGGGGTTGTTAAAAACGCCCTTGTCAACGCCCGAAGACCCGAGGAGCTGGTTCAAGAGCTAGCCCTAAGTCTGCCCCAGGGGAAAGGACGTGGTGAAGAAGGGCTTCTCGAAACCATCAAGGATGTTCTCAAGTACAGCGTCAATACGTGGGACCAGGGGTTCATGGACAAGCTGTACGCCAGCACCAACCCAGTGCGTTTTTCCACCCCCCCGATCACAGTGAATTTTATCTTGTTCATTCTGACTCTGTCTGGTCTACCAGGTTGGCGTGGCCTCTGAACTCCTCCTCGGGGCCTTGAACACGAATGTAAGCAGACCTAGCTAGGTTGCTCCCTGGACCCCCTTGAACTCAAAACTCCGAACTAACACAACCCAAGGTCCATGTCTACCAAGTCTCGCCAGCCCTGACACTGATAGAAAAGCACACGGCCAAAACACTTGCCAACCTCTTCGGCTTCACCGGCCCGCGCGCAGGAGGCATCACCTGCCAAGGCGGCAGCTCCTCCAACCTCACCTCCATCGTCATCGCCCGCAACACCCTCTACCCCGAGTGCAAATCCCAAGGCAACAGCAGCGCCCCGGGGGGCGGCCCCTTTGTCCTCTTCACCAGCGAACACGGGCACTACTCGGTCGAAAAAGCAGCCGTGACCTGCGGCATGGGCTCCGCCGCCGTCTGGACGGTGCCCGTCGACGACCGCGGCCGGATGGACCCATCCGCACTGCAAACCCTCATCGACCGCGCCCGGTCGCAGGGCAAGACGCCGCTGTACGTCAACGCGACGGCGGGCACGACAGTACTCGGCTCGTACGACCCCTTTGAGGCCATCGCCGCCATTTGCAAGGCTGCCAACCTCTGGCTGCACGTCGACGCGAGCTGGGGCGGGCCGGCCGTCTTCTCGGCTGCCCACCGCTACAAGCTGGCGGGGGCGCACCTCGCTAACTCGCTGACGGTTAACCCGCACAAGATGGTCAATGTCCCTGTTACCTGCTCGTTTCTTCTCGGGCCGGATATGGGGGTTTTTCATCGGGCGAATACCCTGCCCGCGGGCTATCTGTTTCATGGCGCCGGCGGCGACGACGAGGTCACGAACGACGGGGTGGTGAATGGTGACGATGATAGTGGTAGTAGTAGTACACCCGAGATCTGGGACATGGCAGACCTGACGCTGCAGTGCGGCCGGCGCGCCGACAGTCTGAAGCTGGCGCTGGCGTGGGTCTATTACGGGACGGCCGGGTTTGAGACGCAGGTGGATGGCGCGTTTGCGATGGCGGCGTATCTGGCGGAGCTGATTGCCGGGAGCGACGACTTTGTGCTCGTCTCGGAGAACCCGCCGCCGTGTCTGCAGGTGTGCTTTTACTATGCCCCCGGCGGCGGGGTGTTGGCGGAGGAGAAGGGGGAGAATACCAGGCGGACGAGGTGTATGGTCGAGAAGCTGGTGGGGAGGGGATATATGGTGGATTATGCGCCCGGGGAGAGGGGGAGTTTCTTTCGGGTGGTGGTGAATTCGTTGACGTTGAGGGGGACGGTCGAGGGGTTGGTGAAGGCGTTGGGGGTGGTTGGGAAGGAGGTTGTCGTACAAAACTAACTGGACTCGGATACAGGATAGACTTGGCAACCTTCTTACTTCGGCAGGGCTTCCCCATCTATTCACACCGTCACTCGGTTTAGGCCTTGTGTAAGAAGCATACGTTGGTTCGATAATAATGAGCGTCCTAGAGTGTATGTATGTACCCCTGAATACCCCTGACCACCTCGCAGCAACTCAACGAGAGAACAAGCCCAGTTGTGTGCAACCATCACCCTCCATCAAACTCTCTCACCCAAACACTCAGATGTCGTTCTGCTTCTTGCGCAGGTCAAACACGCGCAGCGCCTCCTCGGCCGCCTTGACACCGCTGAGCGCCATGGCACCAAACGTCGGACCCATGCGGTTGGCGCCGTCAATCTCGGACAGCTCCATGCCGCCCACAATCAGACCGGGCACGATCTCGCGCGTGTTCTTGACGATGGCGTCCTCGGCGAGCTGCATGTCCAGGCCGCGCATGCCGCCGAGCTGCTCGAGCTGCTTCATGCTGACCAGGCGCTTGACCGAGAAGGCGCCAAAGGGCCCGTCGTGGCCCGTGGTCGAAATGACGACGGGCGCGTTGACCGTGTTGGGGTCCATGCAGCTCTGGTCGTCGTGGTGCATCGACACGAGCGTCCAGTTGGTCACCACGCCGGCGATCCTCACCCCCTGGCTACCGTCCTCGGCCGGGCGCGTGATCAGATCCTCGACCGTGGTCGCATTAAACATCTTGACATTGTCCATGGCCAGCACGCGCGCGAGCACGGTGCTCGTAAACAGCGCGGCGTGCTTGACCACGACGTAGTCGCCCTCGTCCTCAAAGGGCACGCCGACCTCGCGCAGGAACACGTCGGCCGGCTTGCGCATCACCATGGCGCTGAAGAGCTGCCCGCCCAGCCAGGCGCCGCCGCCGGGCGCCACGCCCGCCTCGATGAGCGTGATGCGCAGGTCCGGCCGCAGTTTGCCGAGCGTGTAGGCCGCCGACAGGCCGCTAACCAACAATATCAGTCAAATAATTCCTTTTTGGAGTGTCTCGGGAGCAGTTCGGGAGCGCAACGGCTCCCGAGACAGCATTCTGCTCCCGAGACAGCCATAAGGGGAAAGAAAGGGCACGAGTTTGACATACCAGGAGCCGGCGCCGACGATGACAATGTCGGTTTCGGCGTGCGTGTCGAGGTCGGCAAAGTCTTTGTGTGCGTCGCTCTCGTCAGTAAACCTTACTAGAAAAGAGGTTAAAGGGGTAGTAGGCTTACAGCGACGGGTCATGGCGCGCGAGACGGTGCTCTCGCGGATGGGGGCAAACGAAAAGTTGTCCCACTGGCCCATCATGTCGGTCAGGGGCTTGCTCAGGCCCGAGGCACGGTCGTCGACGACCGCGGCAGCCTCATTGACCTTCTTGGAGGCAAAGGCGAGCTGGGCGTGCTGCTGCGCGGGAGAGATTGCCGAGGGAGCCATGGCTGTTGTTGTTGTTGTTGTTTGGTTTATCTGTGAGTGTTAGAGTTCTGCTGTGTCAGATGGCGAGACGGGGAGGGAAGAAGCATGATCCTTTCGCTGGTATTATCCAGATCAAGTTACTGCCGTATAATCTCAGCCGCTCCGGCCGCTGTCGTCATGCCTTGCACGGTCCCGAGACCAAGCAGACACTAACGGACAGCGACCGGATTGGCACCGGCTCATGCGTTCAGATAGTTACCTGAAGATGACACAACTGATCATTGCGGGATAGGACACCATTGAAAGGCCGCCATGGCTTCTTCGTCTCG
The DNA here is from genome assembly GCA_033296705.1 of Chaetomidium leptoderma. NCBI lineage: Eukaryota > Fungi > Ascomycota > Sordariomycetes > Sordariales > Chaetomiaceae > Chaetomidium > Chaetomidium leptoderma. Next base: position 136,740 of record MU856847.1, on the reverse strand, counting down.
GGAGCGGGAGCGGGACGGCATCATGTACCAGACGGGTAGGTCAGTCTGCGCTATGGTTAGATGAGTCCCATGGTAGGGGGAGAGTGCAGTGCGCACGACACTTGTGAAGCTGTTTAAGCGAGCTTGTCGAGAAGCTGGTGAACTTGTTGAACTGGTGGCAGTACCTTCAGAGGAAGAAGAAAAGAGGGGGACTACGCCGAACAGCCGGAGACATCTCCCACCCCCCTTTTATAGTACTTTTCCTCATCTCTGGGGTCCTACCGGCTCTGGACGGCTCAAAGCACATGATGACCCCCACGAACCCCTCTCTCGCAAGCTCTCTCCGGCAGCAAACCCCTCACAAGACGCAGGCGATCGACGGCAAACGTTCCGAGGAGAACGGGTGGAGGAGGTATCAATGACAGTCCAATGACGATATCAGATCAGCTCGGTTCGCTTCCTCCGTGCTACCCGAGTCTCGCTCCTCCACTTCGGCAGGGAATTAGCTTGCGTGGGCTTGCATCCCGCTTCTCAAGTTGTCAGTCTCATGTGTCCCGGTTAATCACGGGTCTGTGGTGAAGAGGTTGAATTGGCCAATGCAACACGGACGATAGGTGAAAACCGCGCAGTCCGCTCCGGCTCCGGCAGCCCGCATCCCGGGCCCGTCCGACCTCTCCCCCGCGGGCCCGAGATCGGAGGGGAGGGTATTAGGTAAAGTGAACTTGGCAACTTATCTATTCCAACTGCAGTTCTCTTGGTATGACATAAGTAGTTTTGTTCTGGCTTAGACGTCCGAGGGTTGAGAATAAGACAAAAAGGGGGTTCCTAATGGACATGGAGAAACAAATTTGAGATGGCAGCGCCAACCGCATTACATGCTACATGCCCAACACAACACATACCACGGCCCACCCCATGACTAAAACTGCAAGATTAATAGCCGCATTCTGAGCACCACCCGCCGTAACAACAGGAGGCGCTGTAGTAGGCTTATGAGTTGCCGCCGTCGTGGTGGTATGAGTACCAGACGAAGACACCCCGGGGTTTCCAGGCTCAGACTCGGTACATCCCGGCGTACCGGCGACACTTGTAGAAGCAGACGTTGTTGCTGTGGTGGTGGTGGTCGCCGAAACAGCCGTGCCACCTTCTGAACAGGACGATGACGACGGCAAACTACCACTGCCGTACGGAGCGCATCCGTGACAGGCCCCGCCAGGGGTGTAGCCCGGGACGGTGCCGATGTAGATTGTTGCCGTGCACGTGCTGCAGAGCTGGACTGTGACGGTGACAGTTTGCTCTGTTGCCGTTGAGCAGGATGTCTGGAAGGGAATAAGTCTTTTGTATGCTGATGTGATGTTTAGAGCGGGATTTTTACCATGGTGACTGTCGCTGTGTCCGACGATGGCGGCGTGCCCATGACACAGGGGTAGCAAGGGCGGTTTGTTGTTGCCGTTGCGCAGATCGAGCGTGTCAGAGTTTCTACGCACTCGGTGACGGTCTCGGCGACTGCGGACGCCTTCAGTCAGGGGGTCGGGACAGGAGTTTGCCAGTCTTACCCGTGGACCCGTCTGGGCAAACCTCTGTGACCTCGACCATATAGATCACCTCGATGCCGACCCAGTTGTCGCATCGTGGCCCGGGGAGCGGGTATCTTGCTGATACTTTCTTAGCAGTCTTCCTCTTCTCGCTGGGCTTCCCCGTTGACATACCGGCGAGGTCCAAGCCTTCGGGGGGTTCAATCTCAATATCTAACACATGATTATGGGTGACAGAGACTTCCTTGCTAAGAACCGTGGTTGGCCAGCTGGCCAGCGCCAGAAACAATTGGGGAGGGATGCGCATGGGGACTCAGGGGTAATGGGCCAGTTATTGACGGGCAAAATACCGTGGTAATAGCGCTCTTCAAATCAGCTTGAGCCTCAGCGCGAGGAAATATTCAAAAGAAGTCATAGATAGGTGAGGGGAAATTGTGTGTTATTTCATTAGCAACCATGTTCAGATGATCAAGAGTAAGGGTACCCAAGGTCACAACAGCCATGACGTTGTCGACCAACACAAGGTTCGACAACCACGAGTGATAGATTCCCCGGTAGATTTTGTTTCCAGAAACATTGCCCAAGTCCAACCACCAGGGACAACCTGGAGTACGGTGTCGTCACTGTAGTACGCGTTGTGTGCGAGACATTCGCACCTGTTCCAAACGGACACCTTCCCCTGCATTCATTGACGCCGTTGCCTCTCCTTTGTTCCTGTCTCGGCGTAGAGTGTCCAGCAAAGCGGTCGAGCTGAATCGAGTTGCCCCATCCAATGTCGATCGCGGACAGAGAATGCAAATGGAAACTGGTGAGAGTCCAGCCTCTAGGATCCCTTGAAGCAACGTTAACTCTGTAACAACGAGTCCGCTGTGTCTCATTAGAGGGCCCTACCAAGCCACAGATGACGGAAAAGATAGCTGTCGGTGTACCGAAGAAACCACCTCCCGGCTCAGGGGCGCAGTCCGTGCCAGGAGCCCCCCCTCAGGTATATGGCCGTCACAGCTGAACAAGGAGGGGTCCCGAGACACTCGAATGCGGCCATGAGGGCACACAGGGCCATCTGCTGCTGCTACAAGATTTCATGGCCTGACGCTGTTAGGGGCCAGCATATCCAAGACACCTGCCGATACCCGTGTGCCACGTCGACCGTATCACCCGAAGGGAGGGACTGCCGCATCGGACAAGCACCGCGCAGATGCTGGAACAGTGCGATCCCAAGCAAGCAGCCGGCTGAAAGAGCGGGTGGCAAACGACGTGAATCGCGACTCTGCCCGAAGAAGACTTCTTTTCAGTTCCTAAACATAGCTCGATCGTGTTTCGTCTTTTTGCGCTGGGCTGTCGAATCAGATGCTAGTACGTACTGTACTGTACATACCATTAGAGCTGATCGGAAATTAGTCAGTAAACAGTAAAAAAAAGACGGAGTGGAAAAGGAATGGGTAATGGGTGGTCAGTGTCGGTGTATGTGAAATTGCCATGAATCAATCGGCGACTTTCGAGTTTCCTGCTGCCATTTCGTGATGTCTACTGAATAATCAATGACAGAGGATGACCGAGATGGGAGCTCGACCAGAAAGTCGGGATGCCCCTAAGCCCCCTGTCCTTTGACTTGCAGGGGGTGATGTGCGGCTAGGCATGCAACGCTGACTACTCCCCTCGATTCACAGCAAAGGGATGGGTCACTTGAAGCAAAACAACCGCCCAGCAAGGCGCTCGCTGCCTTGACTGGTGACTATAGTGTGTGTCACCCCCGAGGCCCCCTTCAGACCGGAAAAGAGCGTCGTCGAGTTTCTGTTCACGGAGGGCATCACCCCCGGCCGGTGTATGGAAACCAGGTCCTCCCCCGCCTTCCTCCCCTCCGGTTGGCTGTGATGCTTCTCTTTCCAGCCTTGGCTTCTTCAAGCACCAATCCGGGGCTCGCCTCTGGCCTTGCTTGCAGTTCTCGGGGAGAGCGGCTGCAACATCAGAGGAGCGTATTGAGTCTTATGCAGCCATGGTCTGGGACAGACGTACTGGCTCCTTGGTGGCGGCCATGGCGAAGCCCCTACAGGTGTACTCCGGACCTACCTTGGACTCCAACTCCCGGCCCCGTCTTCCTTCCGTCCGCAGCCACTTAGCTTTCTCGGCTTCACGGCTGCCTTTGCGCGGGATCGAAGCCCTACCGGCATCTACCGCCCCTCAGCTGCTGCTTGACTTGACAATCTCCCCTGCCAAACCGATCAGGGGAGCGCTGCCCAATGAGGAATCCGCCCTAGCCGAAACACCATGGCTAGTACATATCTGATGGGCGCCGAGAACTCCACGGTCCCGGAATCGCCACCGGTCGAAACCTCTCGTGTCGACTAGACATGCGCATGCCATTCTTAGCCTTGCTCCGCCGATCTCAGGTCTGTGGAGAATGGTGGAGGGACGCAGAATGGTCTTGGCCTCATGGCATCTATCCACGCTTCATGGCATTCGAGATGTAGCCCCTTGATCTGATATAAAGTCAGTCGCCAGGATGGCAGCTGTTGAAAGCATCCGTTTCCGAGCCACACACCATAACCCCATGCACAGAGATGCCCCCCAGTATGACGGAAACCCAAGAACCAAGAGTGGTCTTCGACAGGCTCCTAGCAAAGACTCATGTCCAACATGCGCTGGTTCAGCCCGGTGGCCGATATAACGAGATCCCCTCTGTAAGTGATCTTGTTTCTGGTTGGGACAGCTGAAACACTAACAATCCCAGGCTCTGGCCACGCTTCTTTTTCTTGACGAGGAGCCATGCCGCTTTCAGGCAACGTACGACTCGATGAAAGGCGAGATGGCTCCTTGGGGGCCTTCGCCCAGAAGCATCGCGGATGAAGAGGCCAAATCACAGTTTCTAGGGGATGACAGGTATGTATATATATACTCCTCCGACCATCACGCCACCACAGTATATCAGCTAACCAACCACGCCCAGATTCCAACGGGCCTTCATGACCTACTTCAGCATGGAAAACGGCCGATTCGCAGGCAACTCCAAAGCCCTCGCCATCTCACACCTCTTCTCAGGCGACACGCCCCTAATCTACGGCCTCTTCTCGGGCATCGGCCGCCCACTCACCCTCCTAAGCGACGGCATCGAGCTACGAACAGCCATCCTCGTCATGGAATCCCTCACCCTCTCCGCCGTAGCCGATTTCATGGAGCCCATGCGCGAGCTCCTAACACCAACCCATTCCCCCACCCCAACCAACGAACGCCGCCTCCTATCCCCCGAGGAAATCCTCCACCGCATCGCGTACGACGGCCGCCTCAGCGGCGTCATGAAAGCCGGACCAGGCTTCCACGGCGTGGCGCACATCTTTGCCCACCCGCCCGCGCGCGCGGCCGTGGCCGAGTACGTGGCTTGCCTCGACACGCGCGGCGGCCCGGCGCTGGTGCTGCAGCAGCTCGCGGCGCTGTCAGTACTATTACTGTGCGCGACCCACAAGCCTCCGGGCGGCGGGCAGCAGCCGGCCGCGTTTGACCTGTACCTCGGCCGGCTGCCGACCTGTGTCAACAGTGCCCGGGTGCTGCTGGTGATGATGCTCGAGAAGCAGTGGGTGGAGGAGGAGAGCCACAAGGTGTTGCTGGTCCGGGCGCTTTGGCTGGTGGTGGTGCTCGTGTATATCACGCAGCTGCGGCCGGTTATTGACGGGACGCTGTTGGTTTCGAAGGAGCTGGCGGAAGAGAGGAGGGGGTGGGAGTGTATTTTTGAGAAAGGTCGCGGGGGTCAAGCCGGGTTGGAACCTGAGGGGAAATGCAGCCATGACCTCTCCTTGATGAGGGTGTTGAGGAGCTTGCGGGAACTGTCGAAAGCGTATGGCACGGTTCATGGGAGGCTGTACTTTCACGCGGCTTGGAAGCTTGCGAACCAGTGGCGGGAGTGGACTGGGTTGGGGCGTGACCGAGAGGTGATGTTGAATATTAGACTGTGATGTAAGCGTCATAAGGCGGTTTCGGCCTGTTGGTAGACAGTGTCAGAATTCTGTATTTCAATGGGGGGAGAGCCTATTGATTACCATAGATGCAGATGTAGTCATTGTGTAGGCGTCAGCAATAGAGGAGACTTCGTCGAGGGAACGAACAGCCCGGAACCAAGGGATTTTGGCCCAATTGCTTAACGGAGTGTCAAGACTGTCTGGTCGCGCGGGATAGCGATAGTACACCCGTCCTCAGATAGCGCTGTGGTGTGTTGGATGTAACAGCCATTGCGAAAGGATGGTGATGCAGCAGGCGATTGTTGTACAGGCTGAGTATAAAAAGAGATGGAGTATGTTTTAGTGGCTGGAGGGAAAAGACAAAAAGCTCGCCGACTAACGCCCTTCGCCGGTCGAAGGGAGGTAGTCGGTTACGAAAATTCTTAGAATTTTGCTTCGCTGGCGGGGAGTCGAACCCACGACCACTTCGGTTGCCGATTCCACCCGGAGCTCCTCCCAATACCGCTGAGCCAACTCGGTGTTGGCCCATTGGGAGGAGGCGGTGAAAGTGTGGGATGCAGACCTTGCATATATAGCACTGGCGGCCAGGTGGTGAGGCCGGAGTTGGGATGAAAGGCGCTTCAGGGGGACAGCGAGCCACTTGACCCCCCCCCTTCTTTCAGATTACATGTATGTACTATTCCAACCAAACAAATGCCCAGGTCAACACAGCATCACCAATACCCTGCGCCATGGCTCCAACTCCCGTTCACAAACCACGTCCCCGCCTCGGTATAATCCAACGCCCTGCCGCCCTCGGTCACAAACCCAAACCTAAAATACTCATCCGCCACCACCACCCCAATGTTCCTCGTCCACGTAAACACCTGGTCCTCCAAAGCCTTCTCGGCAAACCACCCGCGATACCTCTCAACATCATTCACCAGCACACTAACCCCCTCGACCGGCATCCCCTTGACCAACCTCCGCCCCTCCGCCGCCGTCACCAACGCGCGCCACTTGAACCAAATCCTCATGCCCATTTCCACACCACCAGCACCACCATTACCAGCCCCCATCAACCTCTCCACAAGCGGCGCCACCACCTCAGGCAAAACCCCCCCTCCAACCCCGCCATCCCCCCTCAACATATCCCCCGTCTGCAGCACCGAATCCAACCCCCACCTCGCAACCCCATTGACAAACAACCCGACCAACAGCCCCTGACAAGCAACCGACACCCCCGTCCGTGCCGCCGTGCCGGGCAGCAACAGCAGCGCCAGCACATAATGATGCACCCGCAAGTGCAACCCCGGCAAAACCACCAGCAACCCCAACCCGCCCGCCATCGCGGCATACAGCGCCAGATAGGCCGGCAGGCGGGCCTCGCGGTAGAGGGTGCGGATCTGCAGCGCGGCGAGGGCCGTGATGAGACCTGTGATGATGGCGAGCGCGGCGAGCGCGCCCGGTTGGGCGGTTAGGTCAGAGGGGGTCAGGCGGGTGATGGGGATGAGGGGTTCGATGGCGCGGTTGGAGAGGGCGCCTAGCCAGAGGGGGGGGAGGTAGAGGAGGGTTTTGGTGAGGGTTGTGGTGGGCGGGGAGGTTTTGGGGGGGAGGGTGTGGCGGGGGTAGTTATATTGTGCTATTGATATAGGGGGCAAGGCTGGATTGGAGACGTAACGTACAGAGGATGGCGGCGATGAATAGCGCCGGGAGGAGACGGCTTGCGTAATGGGAGACGAGGGAGGGGATGAAGTAGGTAGTAGACAAGGTGGAGAGGTTGGGCGGGTCGGAGATGAGGGCGACGTGGGTGAATATGCCGAGGAAGGTGGTGAAGAAGAGGAGCGAGGGGGAGGTGGTGAATACCGAGAGCAGGACGGTGAAGAGGATGGAGAGCGGGAGCGAGACGGTCCAGCGTGGATCGGGCGCGGTGCATCGGACGGCGGGGTCGGTCGTGACGGTGAAGGAGAGCGGGAAGTGCGAGTCGAAGGGGATGGAGTCGATGCCGTGTTGCGACGACGAAAAGTACTGGTAGTACTCCCCGACCAGCGTCGCGACGCCGCATCCGCCCGTGGCATCGTCGATGACGCCCGCGTGGATGGCGGCACCACAGAGGAACGAGTCGCCGCGGTACGGCCCACCGCCGCCGCCGCCGATGACCAGAGGGCGGAAATTGACGTCCTGGGGCCCGACGTGGTGCGGGTTGAGCACGCGGACGCTGGCGCAGTCGGCCGGGCAGCGGAAGGCGAACGACGTGTTGGTAAAAGGGTGGCAGTCAACGCCGTCGAGACCGCACTCGTTGTTGCGTTTCCAAAGGGTATCGACGCAGTCGGTATGCCGGATCGCAGTCCCGGATGCGTCCGTGGCAGTCCCTTTGCTCAGGACCAAGGGAACGGCGAGTGACGCAGCCCAAGCAGCCAGGAACACCACCAGCAAGACCGCCCGTTGCCATCGACGCGGGAATGTCTTTTCGAGCCATTTGACCGGAAGTTCCTGGACCGAGGGGAATAGGGGGCTGAGGGTGTGAATCTTGGGCGGGTCCGGGCCATACAGAAAGGCAAGCCATCTCGGGGCCCGGTGTCGTGCCCAGAGCCCTGGTGACCTCGACTGGGCTTGTGATGCTGGAGGTTGTTGTCTCGGGACGGGCCGGGACCCGTCGTCTAGTTCAAACTGCTCATAGTCCTCGCCGTCCAGGAGCTGGGCCTCCTCGTCGCCGGCTTCGGAAAGGCGGCCTTCAACTTCATCTTCCCGGTCGCCGTACTTGGTCGTTGTGTCCTGTGCCATCCCATGTAAGATGCCGTCATCCACAACAACTGCCCATCAGAACGACAGCAATTGACGTGTGCCGCTCGCTATGCTGTGTCAGTTTGGGCCAGTTCCCTGACCGCCGACCGCCAATAAAAATACAGGGCTCAAAAGGTAGTTTAGGGGCCAATCTGTTTGTCCATTAAAGTGAAGTAAAGGTAAGTAAAATAATTGTAGAATAGGATTGTCCAGTAACCAATCGAAGTATAGAAAACGAGTGAACCAAGGACCGAAAAACCTGCAAAACAGTTGATGAGGGAGGTTGGCCTTGATGGATGATAAAAGCCAGCTTTGATTGACACTTTCAGCTGAACAGGATCAGACCATTGGGTTGGGCCTGGCCAGCCAATGACTAAGCGAATGGCGTTGGGAAGCGTCTTGGCTCGAGAAAAGATTCAGACACAGATTGTGACTTTCAATTGATCGTTGTCATATTTTTATTGCAGACAATCATGTTCAGGAGCAAGACGCCTGGTCTCCCCCGTTGGTTTTGTCTATTGTACATTGGTTGACCTTCAGAGTGGCAAATAATACAGTCATATCGCACATCGCTCATCCCGTTCTCCTACACACGAGTCCATTTCCCCGCTTACGCATCAATAAACGACTTGACGTTCTTGAGCCAAGCCATGTACTCCTTCTGCTCCTTGTGGTCCATGTAGTCGGGCGCAAACACAGCCAGCGCCTGCGTGATGCCGCGCTCCTCGAGGTACCGCTCCATCAGCATCTGCAGGTCCTCGTCGAGGCTGCCGAACGGCGGGCCGGGGTACGTGTCCTGCGCGGCGTGCACGGCGTTGGCGTCGGTGCTGTGCGCCAGCTTGGAGTCGGTGTAGTAGTAGAGGTTCTCAACCACGACGGCGCCGTCCTGCGCGAGCGCCTCGATGTTGAGCGCGCCCTTGTTGGGCTTCTCGATGACGATGTTGAGCCGGCACGGGACGGCAGCCTCGTCGGCGCCGGCCTCGAGGTCCTCGTTGGCCTCCTGCGCGAGGTCGGCGGCACCGCCCCGCTGGTCCTGCGGGTTGCGGCCGGCCTCGATGTCTTCCAGCTCGTCCTCCATGGCCTGGTCCTCCATCATGTCGGGCTCGTAGTTGTGCAGGTCGGCGATGGAGAAGGTGACGGTGATCCTGGAGGGGAGGGTTAGCAAAGGGACTGCAAAATATGCGACATCGGGAGAACCTACTTCTCATCACCAAAAGTGCGCGTCAAAACGACATCCTCCCGGCCGAGAACGTCCTGGACCTTGAACGGGCTGTTCTCCATAAAGTCCTTGATGCTGGCCGGCACCGGCTCGTTCTGCTTGACGTCGCTCTCGAACTCGATCTCGCTGGCCAGCTTGGCCGACACCTCCTCGTCCACCTCGCCGGCCATGGCTCTCCGGAAGAGGGATGTTGAAAAGGCAGAGACTTGTTGCGTGCGGAGGAACGAGGAAGGGCGGGCGCTGAGGAGGCTTGTCCGCTGGCAGCGGGAGACGGTGGATGTGGTCGAGGCGCGGGCCAGAGCTCTGGGCGCTGAGCGCGCGATGGTCCGGAGGGACATCATCTTGGCGGATATTGTGGTGTGTGGTGGTGAGAGAATGGAGCGGGAAACCAGAGGGAGGAATTTGTAGAATGAGGTTGGAGTGGAAGTTTTTGGGTGTGGAATGATGCGTTCAGCAGCAGAGAGCAGCGCCGGGGCAAGCTGCAGAGCTGCGAAAAAAAATCAAGCGCACAGGCCATGACCGGGGTCCAATCAGGTGCAGCGAGCGTCACAGATTACGATAACGGATAACGATAGGAGCGCCAAGAGGTCGGGAAGGTCTGGACTGACTCTGGATTTCAGAAGCACAACCAAAGCAGCAACTGTGGCAGCCAGTAGATTTAAACATCATGTCATTACTCGTCGGGGTATTTCTTCATCACTTCATCACATCATAACAAACATTGTAAAAGTCAGTTTACCCCCCAAACGCCAAACCACCCACCGTCTCCCTTTTAACCTCCTTTCCCCTCCCAAACCCATCACAATGATCACATCACATCCCCTTCAGGTAACCCCCCCCAACACCAACACTAACACCCCCCTTCCTCGTCCCCATCCCCACGCCCCCGAGCCCTCTCCTCCTCCTCCCCGCAAACCCACCCTGCGCACCATGGCCATGAACCGACGACGTCGGCATCCTCACCACACTACTCTCCTTGCACTGCCAGCACTGATACCCCGTGGCATCCCGCTGGCCCAGCACGCCCTCGAGACAGCTGCCAAAGACGCCGCTGGCCTTGGCGACGAGGCACAGCTGTTCCGAGATGAGCACCGTGTCCTCGCCGGTGCAGCGGGCGCAGACGCGGATGTGCGTTGTGTAGGTGCACATTGTTTTTTTTTTTTTTTGTGGCGCTTGTTTTTGTGTTGTTGTTGAGGGTGGTTTGGATTGCGTTTTGGGAGGCGGGATGGGGTGTGTAAGTAAGCACCGTAAGAGGGGGTTGAGGATTATGATGCTAGTATTGATATTGATATCTGAAGGTGTGGTGTTCAACAGTAAGGTGATTGGGAGCTCGTGATAGAGTCTTGGGAAGAACGGTTGGAACTTGGAACGCCTAAAAAGAAAAAGAAAAGGGGAAGAAAGAGAGGGAGCGAGAGGACAAGATATGATATGTCCCGGGGCGCTCCATGCCAGATCCGTGGATGAGCACAACCGCCAGACTCGAGACTCGAGGCTCGATCCGACCCGCTGCTACATCACAAACCCTCAAGTTGGTGAGTCGAGTCGAGTCCTCCGCGGGACGTGGCCCATCGACCCGACCACACGGATACACCCCGTCACCCGTGGGGTGAGTTGTACGTACGGTACGTACTGCGGCAGGTCGACCAAGCCTAGTGTAGAGTGTCTCGAGGCGGATGTTGCAGTCAAACACGGCAACAACTTGTGGGGCACAAGGGTTCTCTCGGCGCACGTACCCGTGGTCGAAAGCAATGGGGGAACAACAAGAGACGGGAACAGGCACAAGTGCGCATGTGACATGTCATACATGCCCGCAGAGACAGGCGGAAGCGTCGGGTTGACATGTTCTGATTTCTCCTATGAGATGAGAGTTCTGGCATCCGCTTGGCGGACTCGGGGAAGGGGGGGGGGCTCGGACCAAGGCGTGCCAAAGGTGGACGCCGACGTTCCCAGAGCTCCGGTCTCAGAGATATGAGAATGAGATGGGGCTCGGGCCGTGGCTGACACCCGGATACCTGCCGCTGCGGTGTGTGCGACCACCCCGCGGCCAATTGCGGCGCCAGAGGGTCCCGGTCCTGCCTTGTCTGTTAGGCCCCTGGCGACCTAAAGCTGCGTCGTACAACAGCATGTTGACAGCCATTGGCAGCGGCACAGGCAGACGCAAACCCAAGTTTGACCTGTTGCCCGCCCATGGTTACCCCTGGGACGGCGCCGACCGGGGAGCTGCATGTCTTGCCTTGCGCCCATGTTTCGAACATGCATCGCGTGCGGAGTATGGAAGCATGGCTTTTCCCAGGCGTGCTTCGACGCCCGGAAACACAGCCTCTCACGGCCAGCCGCAGACAGCGGAGCATCTTGGCCAAAGGGATGCTGCCATCGGAGGTACAATATGTAGGCGCGAATATCCGTCGTCGTCATGGTCGACGCCCGGCTGTGCCTCGACATTGTCTCAGACAGTTTGCTAACAACCACACCCGATATGCAAGACAGCAAGCCCAACGACCACAACGGATGCACTGGTGCCGTTGGCGTGGTGAGCACATGGACGTTGCATGGCTCTCGCCTGGCTTGACAGTATGGCCATGCTAGAGACCTTGAGGAGGAAAGCTGGATGGCTTAACGTTCCCCGCAGCCGATATCTTCACCCAGGCAAGGTTGGCCAGGTACGGCCAGGAACCTTCGAATCTGCTGAGCACCAGAGCGTTCGCCTCTGTAGTGAGGTCCGGCAGGTCTGGAGCTTGTCAGTCGATATGGTTCGAGAAATGGAGCGGCATCAACATACAGAATCCGTCACGGTACTCTTTCTCGAGTGCTGTGACTTTCATTCTCAGCAGATCTTCCCTGGTGCTCGCCGGGCGTCCGGCACGGCGAGCCTTTTTGATCTCATCGTACTCCTCGTCGTATTGGTGTACGAACCTGGTCTCCGAATTAGCACCGGGCCCTGTTGCATAACTACCATGTGTGTACGTCGACACAGGGCGACACTCACTCTGTGATCTTGGCCTGGATTGCGTCTAGTTCAAGAGCCTTGTCTCCATTCTCGCGCAGAAATTCCTGGAAGAAGGCGGCACGGGCAACTTTTGACAGTCAGCTAATCTGGTTGCAACCCCAAGACGTCGGGCAGGCTGAGGGCACGAACGGAGCGGTTTGTCCTTCTTCCGCCTTGTGACGGCGAGTTTATCCAGGCGGTCATCGCGAATCTGGGCTCGGTGAAGGCGTTTTGAATCCCGGCTCCTCTCGTGGAGTGCGTCGATGGCCCCGTTTCTTTTCTTTGCAATCTGCTTCCGCGCCTTTTCTAGTGTCTTTGCCATGATGAAAGCCTCCGGGTCCTGGTTGCTTGGTGGTATTCCGAGGGTTTTCCTGAGGGGTTGTCTGTTGTCCTGGTCCGTTGGGTGATGAGCGATGGTCTGGATTTTTTGATGGAGCAAAATTGATAATGGTGGGGCTGCCACCGATAAGCATTAAGTGCCTGCAGGCGAGGCTGTTAACTAGGGAGAGGGCCAACAGAAAGTAATCAGGTAACTATTTAGTAAGTTTTACTTCTACAAGGCACATTCCGGCGACACCCAATATCTGAGAGAGCCAGAAAAATCCATGATTTATTTGGTTCTTTTGCCGTGACGGGAATTCATCCCATGTTTTTTTTGGGTGGAACATGGGATGGCTCGAGAACCCTGACTCCTGAGAACCCTGAGAGCCGGAGCACCCCGCACTAACCCTGACAAGCCGAGCGCGGTGGGGCCGTCGCGGGGGTAACGAGGCTAACGACGCGGTCGCGCTTCCCGTGGAATTTAGCGACCGCCCGCTACAACTTTGGCCCAGGCAGGACTGGCAAGTGCCATTGCATCCACTCCATTCTCTTAAACCTTGGCCAACCCTGTCCGCCCGTTCTCTGCAGAGTCATCGGCGTTTTGCCAATCATTGCTGTCTCGTATTCTTCTTCGCCCTCCATCGTCGCCGGCACGCGTCGCAGCCTGGGAAACACGCTCTGCAGTCTGCACGGCCACGCGTCTTGAGAATTTCGGCAACTGCCCCATACTAGGTCCACCCGGAGAAGGCACAGAGAACATCAACAGCGAGACCCCATGGCCTCTGCCTCTGTCTAACACTTGTTTGTTTTTCGGTGCCGGACCCTCCCGCGACAAACCACTGTCACACACCTCGCAGTCTTTGCTTCCTAGGGCGTCCAGGATGGGCATCTCAGGTGATATCCCTCCCTCCCTGTAGTCTCGTTGTCCTCCCGCTCAAACCCTATGCAGGCCTTCTTCCGCTGCTCAAATCCATCCATCGTCCCACCGAACTCAAGAAGTATGCCGGGGAAACCTTTGGCATCGACGGCTATGGCTGGCTGCACCGGGGTGCCGTGGCCTGCGCCATTGAGCTAGCCCAAGGCAAGCCAACCCGCAAGTAAGTCTGGACCCGCTTCTCTCCCTTGAGTTCCCCATCTTAACCTCCCGCCAGATATGTGGATTTTGCCATGAACCGTGTCAGGATGTTCAAGTACTTCGGAGTCACCCCGTATCTGGTGTTCGACGGCGATTTCCTTCCCAGCAAGGCCAAGACCGAGGACTCCCGGGCTAAGCGTCGAGAAGAAAGCAAGAAGATCGGACTCGAGCTTCTCAGGGCTGGGAAGCCTGCACAGGCCCATAGCGAACTCCAAAAGGCGATCGATGTCACCCCGGAAATGGCTCGTCATCTGATTGAGGAGCTCAAGAAGGCCGAGGTCCCGTATGTGGTGGCGCCCTACGAGGCAGACTCTCAGCTTGTCTACCTCGAACGCCAAGGCCTAATCAGCGGTATCGTGTCCGAGGATTCGGACTTGCTGGTGTTTGGCGCGAAGCGTCTCTTGACCAAAATGGACCAGCACGGCCAGTGTATCGAGATCAACCGTCGCGACTTCTGCGCCGTACGCGAGGTCTCTCTCACGGGTTGGACAGACAACGAGTTTCGACATATGGCCATCTTCAGTGGCTGCGACTACCTGGACGGCGTCAACAATGTCGGCTTGAAGACCGCATATCGCCTAATTCGGAAACACAAGACCCCTGAGCGAGTGATCAAAATGCTGCGCTTTGACGGAAAGCACCGAGTCCCAGAGAGCTACTCGGAGGATTTCAAGCAGGCTGAACTCACCTTCTTGCACCAGCGTGTATTCTGTCCCAAAAAGCAAGATATTGTTTTCTTGACGGAGCCGGAGCCCACGGTCAATGTCGAAGAAATGCCTTTCATCGGAGCACCGGTAGAGACGGGGCTGGCCAGGGCCATTGCTGCAGGCGATATCAACCCCATCACAAAGGAGCGCATCCTGGTCCCGCGTTCGCCAGGGAAGAGGCGGATCAGCCAGGCTCTCGCGCCAGTGAGCGGGCCGCCGAGAAGTCTTGGGAAACCGATCAGCGAGTATTTCAAGGACAGGAATGATGCTCGTCGGATCCCCCTTGGCGAAATGGATGCAAACTGCTTCGCGGTCGAGCCCGATCACAACGGTACCACCACTGCCACCGATGGTGCCCCTCGCCCGATCGTTTTTCCACTCCCAAGGCCCTATGTGGAAGGGGCGGAAGAAGCCTCGGCAAGCCCAGCTCGGCCGTACACCAACAGTGCTCGCGTACTCCGTCGACAAAGTGAGCCCATCTCGAAGCTCCTCGGCCTGGACTTTTCCGATTCTTCGGCAAATCGCCGCCGGACGGCGGGACCAGCAATCCAAGTGTATCAGGACCCGACGAATTCCACCAGACCGCCAAAGAAGGCGCGCTTGTGTGAAGATTCGGGGGTTGACGAGGTTGTGGCGGCGACCCCAGAAAAAAGTAAATTCTTTTCCTCAACAAAACAAAAGAGGCCTGTCAAGAAAAAGGTGGATCAGTTCCTGATGTTGGACGATTCCATCGATGAGGCGCTCCAGAGTCTCCCGGATCTCGACTCATGGCGCTCTGGGAAGCCCGTCGAGTCTGCTGATGAGATCAGCATATTCCAAGAGCCCTCTCCTCAGAAACGGAGAGAGACTGCCGCTCACGTCGAATCGCCAACCGAGCGTCACGGCGATGATGCCGACGGCGTGGTAGAAGTACCAGCCTCATCTCCTGTGCAACACGGACCAACCGAGGGACGCAACAATGCTCGTAGCCCCACGGCGGTGACACCACTCGGAGAGCGTCTCAAGGGGTTCTCGTATGAGACGGCGCGACCCCCCCGCACCCGAGTTGTTCACGGGCTGCCCACGCCGGCATCCAGCATGCAGCAAACGGCAACACCCAAGAGCATCAGCCCGGCAAACACCCAAACCCCCATGTTGACTCCCCTGCAGCGTATCGGCGCCCGGGCGTTGCGACGGGGCAAGTCCCGACCGACCACTTCGACCCCGCCGACGCCCCTGTCCAGCAACGCCTCGAAGGATTTCGATTCGTTGCCTGTGAACCCGGCGTTCGTCCCGTTGCCGAAAGTGGACCTTGAGGAAGTCGAGGCGCTGAACAGGTCCTTGGGCAGCGAGGATCAGATCATCCCCGAGAGCGACGGGGAGAATGATGCTTTGGACGATGGGCCCGCAGGTTGCAGTTCGGGTCGGCGGTTTGATCTGTCAAAGTTTTTGTACTCATAATCTGTTTGTTGTATCGCTGATGGCCAACCAAGGGTCATCATGATGGGTGGCGAGGCAGGGAGCCGTGCAGGGAGCCGTTCATAGCGCTGGTGTTTTGGCCGATTTCTTAGGGGTTCAACGTGGCGTTTGGGATCTGGTGGTGGGTGTAACTCTGGGCTATTGTGATAGGTGTTGTTTATCTTTTAATCAACTTGGTCATGATCATGCGTGTTGTCGGGCGCAAACGGAGGTTTTGAGAAGTTTAGTTTAGTATGGTGGAGAAGTGTGAGAAGTATGGTGCTTTGTTTTGCACACCACTGTTAAATGTCAGGGCCATGATCATGGGTCAAAATGTATCAATAGGACCAAGTGTGTTATTGAGTTTATTGTTCAAACTTGGTCTTCTACTTTTCCTATTGTTCGCCTTCCTCTCTTAGGCCCCTCTATTGTTCCCAGATTCTCAGAAGCTCACCGCCCGGCAGAACCACCGAACTGCATGAGTGTGGGGCAGTTCCGCCATCTCCACATCGCCCAAAATTTCGCCGGCGATAAAAATCATCCGCCGCCCGCCTCGTCAATTTTCCTCGAGAAAGAGGTCTGCGCCCACGTCCGACCGGTCTATTCACCCCGGGAATTTTGTCGCCGCCGGTATCTCTGATTACACCTGTGAAGTTGTATTCCCCGGGAATCCAAGCCAGAGGCACAAAAATGGCGGACGCATCGTTGCAGGTAAGCGCCGGCTGCACACACGACACCACTGAGACACGAGTTCGCCGACTAATCCTTGTCTACCTGTGCCAGGACCGCCTCCGCGACCATGCAAAGGCCTTTGACGGTCTCCTGTCTCTAATCCCGGCGAAGATGTACTACGGGGAGGACACCAGTGTATGCCACATCCCTCTCTGCTCGCGCCTTCACCCCGCACCGCTTCCCACGCTTTGCCTCCCACATCGCTGCGCTCGCTGCACCCCATTTTTGTTGCGACTTCCACACGCGAAGATCATTACTGACGGGCCAATTTCCCTCGAAATAGGATCAATGGAGGAAAAAGAAGCAGACCAAAGACGAAGCCCGGGCCGCAAAGAGGGGAAAGCTAGACCCCGATAGCGAACTCAACCGCAATGCCAAGGAGGTGCTGGACGAGCGGGCGCGGAATAAGCGCAAGCTTCGGGAGATGGAGGCCGAGGAAGAGAGCGAGGCCGAGTCGGAGCAAGACGACGCCAGCGACATCTCCGGAATAGAAAGGGAGAGGCCCGGTGAGGGGCTGAAGAAGAAGAAGCTGAAGCTGGACGACGGGGAGCCGGAGCAGGAGCAGGAAGAGGAGCCGGCGCCGAAGCAGAAGAAGGTTGTTGAAGAGCCAAGTCAGGACGCAGCTGAGACCTCTGTCAACAAGAAGCTGAAGGCAAAGGAGGAGAAGAAGTTGGCGAAGAAGCAAAAAAAGGAGGAGGCCAAGAAGGGAGGGAAGGCAGCGAAGGTCGATGTCGAAAGCGAGGCTGAAGAGCCCACAACTGAGGAAGCGCCTGTGCAGCCGTCTGCCGAAGCCGACAGCGACGACGAGGACATGGTTCCGATCGACGTATCCGGACTCGCCAATGAAGATGAGGGCACCTCAGCAGGGTCGTCAGTAGATTCCGCGCCGGACTCGCCCGTCTTTGACACGACCAAGAACCCCTCAATCGAACCGGCAAGCACCACAACCTCGATATCCTCCACCGTTCCCCCATCAGAAAAGCCCAAGTACATCAAGATCCCCGCCGACACTACCGCGCTACGCGCTCGCCTGGAAGTCAAGCTCGCCGCCCTACGCGCTTCCCGCAAGGCCGACGACAGCGAGGGCAAGCCCATCCGGACACGCCAAGACCTACTCGACTCGCGGCGCGAGAAGCAGGCACAGCGCAAGGAGCACAAGAAGAAGATGCGCCAGCTCGCCAAGGACGAGGAAGACAGGAAACGGGAGGAAGCGCTCGCGAGCGCGCGCAACTCGCCCGGCCTCAGCCCGCTCTTTGAGCAAGACGACGACCGCAGCGCGAACCACTTCGCCTTTGGCCGGCTCGCCTTCTCCGACGGCACGCAGCTGTCGCACGACCTGAGCTACGAAAAGTCGGCCGGCAGCGCGGCCAAGCGCAAGGGCGCGTCGGACCCCAAAACGGCGCTCCTCAAGCTCGAGGCGCAAAAGAAGCGCATCGAGGGCATGGACGACGACAAGCGCAAGGAGGTGCTCGAGAAGGAGACGTGGCTGGCGGCGCGCAAGCGCGCCGAGGGCCAAAAGGTGCACGACAACGAGTCGCTGCTCAAGAAGGCGCTCAAGCGCAAGGACAAGGCCAAGAAGAAGTCGGACCGCGAGTGGAAGGAGCGCGCCGACAGCGTCAAGACGTCCATCTACGAGCGCCAAAAGAAGCGCGAGGACAACCTCCGCAAGCGCCGCGACGAAAAGGCCTCGGGCAAGGGCGGCAAGAAGAAGAACAAGGGCGTGGTGACCAAGAAGAAGAACCGACCCGGGTTTGAGGGCGGGTTTGGTGGGGGGAAGAAATAGGAGGCAACGGGCTGCGGATGGTTAGTGTGTGGCGGTCCGTCTTTGTTTCGTTACGTCGGGGTGTCCGGCGTTGATCATATACCGGATGCATCGCGGTATTTTGGGGCTTTATTGTCGTGCTTTGGGCAGCATTTTGGCCTGCGTGTTATGTTATCCTCGGAGTCAAGTGGATAGGAAAATATCATGGTCCTGAAGCGGGTCGCAATGAAACCCGCTGTCTAATCTGTCTCTCTCACACGTACATTACCTAGAGTCCAATCCACAAACCGAGTCTATTCCCAACGACAACTACCAAAGAAGACGATTGGATCATGACATGGACACCATCAATTATTTGCATGAAAATAAAACGTAAAAGAAACCTAGGATGAGAGAAGAGAAGAGAAAAGAAAAAAAAGACTCCCTTTTGCTCCGTTTCCCAGCAACCACAAGAGCACCCCCAAAAACTGGAAAGCAGCAGATAAAGTAGAAAACCAACACGGGCATCTAGGTAGGTCGTACACAGCCCAGCTCCAAAAACCAACCACCACGCCCAAAACCAAGTTTACTCTCCTCTCCCCTCCCAACCCACCCTATCTCCCGACGCACCACCTACCCACCATACCTGCTCGCCCTCCATGCCATTCATTGCCAAGGGGCAAAAGGGAAAAGGCGCAGGTTGTACACAAAACACAAAATGCCGCCCTATTCCCCCCAACAAACACTGTTTCATACCCATCCCCAATCCATCCATACCTTGGCCTCCCCCAAGCCAGCTTGTGCCCGAAAAGACTCCCGGAAAGAGTTTCAAAGCATGGATGCACAGGCGTCAAGTCAAAAACCTCGTATTCGTCCGTCCAGGGCCCAAATCAGAATACCAGCCATCCCATCCCCATCCCATCCTCATCCCCATCCCCATCCAGTCTGCCGCCCTGTTGCATCGTGAACCCCCCTCCCTCGTTTCGTTGGTCCCTCCGCTGTAATCGATGGCTGGGTGGATGGGTGGGTGGGTGGGTATAATTCCCATTCTATAATTTCCGTCCTTGTTGGATTAGGGAAGGAAAACGTGTGAAACTTTTCGTTTGAGGGGGTCGAGCTGATTAGGACAAGAGGTATTTCTGCCGAGGGGGCCAAGGCGCTGTTATTCTTTTCTTGCGCCGATACCGAAATTTTGTCAAGTTCACGCCAGCACATGGAATGATGGGTGGGGCGCCTGAATGGGAAGAAGGGGATGTGCTGTGAGAGAGGAGGACCCGGCGGCAAAAACCACCCTGCCACTAGAGGAGGGAGTCGAGGCGGGTGAAGACGTTCAGACACGCGGCAACGACTTCGAGTTGGAGCTCCTTCTCCGGGGACTTGTTGATTTCCTGTAGGGGCCAGTAGTCAGATATCAGAGAGTTGATTATTAGAGAGAACGGGGGTGTGGTGTACGCACCTCGGCAATAAGCTGCGGCAGGTTCTCGCCGATATCGTTGCCCGTCGCCTTCCTCCCAAACGGCCACTGGCTGTAGTCGGCCAGCAGCTCGTCGGTCTGGTTGAAGGCCTTCTCCCGGGCCTCGTGGCCGAGCGTCGACAGGGCGTTCTCGAGCACGTTGGCCGCGTAGGCGGCGCAGACCATGGCCACGGTGCGCACGTAGCGGAACTCGAGGTTCTCGGGCAGCCACTGCGAGCCGTTGATGACGACGGTGCGCTGCGTCAGCACGTTGCGCACGCGCCGCCGGATCTCTTCCTTTGCGCCGCTGTCGACCACCGGGTGCGTCGCCATGTCGAAGAGCAAGAAGTTGCGCTTCTCGGTCCGCAGGATGCCCTTGTCTACCAAGCCCTTGGCGAGCCGCTCGCGCACTTGCTTGAGCTGGTAGCCGATCTTCATGAGATTCCATGTCTCGCCTGTGGTCGCCCGCAAAACGTCAGTATGGCCAATTGGTACTTTTGGTACTTTTGGTTTAGTTTGTTGGTTGTGGGCACCGCATACCGCTCATCAAGTCAATCCAGCTGCTGACGCTCATCTTCTCGCTCGTCTTCATCATCTTGAGCGCCTCGTCCAGCAACACCTCGCCCGTCAGGGTGTCGTCGATAACCTCGATGATCCGGTCGGGCAGTGGGAAGCTCCGTCGCGAGGGCGTCTTTTGCATGGCTATGCGGCCGCGGAAGGCGAGTTCTAGGACGATGCACCCACGGAGGGCGTACGAGATGTTGTCGTTCCAGAATGACAGGTAGCCCTGTTCCACCGCAGTCGGTCATTGTCAGCCACCAACTTCCAAGGTCATTCCATCATCCCAAGCACCGCACCATCGGGCGAGAGCAAATCGAGAGAGAGAGAAAAGAGGAGGAGGAGGACAAGAGACAAACCTGCTTATCCTTCAACCCCAACAACAACACCTCCTCCATCAGGGTCAACTTGGGCTGCTTGCTGCGCTCGGCGCTCTCGCTAATGTCGCGCGGGTCAAAGGCGATCCGGTGTCCATTCTCGCCGCTCTCGTAGCTCGTCTCGGGGCCGGTGGTGTCCCTCACGTTGGCTGCCGAATTGGTCCGCGAGCCGAGGCCGCTGCCGTTGTTGTTGTTGGCGGCGCCGTCGCCGTCGGCGCCTCCCGCTCCGCCCCTGCGCCGCGTCAGGCCCGACGTGGTGGAAGCCATGGTTTTTTGTTGTGATCCGATTCTTGTCGCTCTCCTCTTTTCTTTTGCAGGCGGCCGGTTCTGGGAGCGTAGGACCAGTGGCGGCTGTCCTGTTCCCCTTTTGTTGGGTGGTAAGGGCCCGGGTTGGGGGTGATGGTGCAACTTGTGGTAGTCGCGCAAGTGAGATTCTTTGACTTGGCTTTCGGGGATTGTTCAAGCTGAGTTTAGGGGTTCACCAAACGGGCGGGTGGCTTGGCGGGTCGTGGAATTGGCAAGGCCAGAATGTCGGGGTCTTCGGCCGCGATGCCGTTGATCGTTGATCGTGCACCGACGCGATGTTCGAGGACAGTGTGCCACGTGGGTCGGCTGAGTTCGAAGCTGGTGTTTGCCCTCGGTTTGCCTTCTTCAAACCCGAAGCGCCAATGTCTTTTGCTCGTTTCTGTGCTCCTTTTTTGTCGCGCCTGCGGGAGTGCTGTCAGGATACGGTTTAGCGGCTCCGATAACGATAACTAAAGAGGATTCCGTGCTGCCTGGCGCAGTGGCGCCAAGACATGGCCTCTGTGTCAAAAGAGAACCACAACGGAGGAACTCACGTGCCGATGATTGTCGTTTTGATCGGCATTGTGAAGGAAAACGCAATTGAGTTTGCTCTTATGACATGCCCTTGGCTGAAAACATACACTCTCATCTTGATGGCTATTGTCTATGTACCTAACCTACCTTAACCCTAATACGGAACCCCTGACTCCTCTTGTGAGAATGTCTCGAAAAGCTGTGTTTGGAGCATGAAACAAAGTTTCACTTGCCCTGTCTTTGAAGCCCCCTTTGAAGCAGTGCCCTTGCGTTTTTACGAGTCACTGAACCCATAGCCAGCGTGCATACACGTTGCGCAGTAATGTAACTTGGAAATGCCTCGCTTGACCCGTGCTCTAATCTATCTCGGTCTCCTCATCAAGCCCCCCCCCAAGATCTCTACTTGATGCGTGTGTATGCGCCCCTATAACTGCTGCCCCTTCCCTCCCTCGTACCGACGCGTCATCATGCCGATGGCCACGCCCCAGCCCCGCCCACCAATGTCAAATGGAGAGTATTAGGTACCCAACAGGGTAAATCAGTGGAGATGACGCCGCCCCCCAAAACCTCGTCTATGCCAAGCCAAATGCACCAGCGAAACCATGCACCGCCCTTCCTGCGGCTCCTCCAATCATGTGACTACCTCCAGCGCTCCTTGAGTTCCCATCATGAGAGAATACCATCCATGCTCCAGTCCCCCTTCTGCGCCCTGTTGAGCACCTCCCTACCCTTCTCCGTCAGTGACGGCTTGCCGGCCTTGTCAGTCGCCTGCTGGAAGAAGACAGGCGCCCACGCCTCTCCTTTCCGCTCACGTTCCCGCGCCTTCTCTCGTTGGGCCTCCTCGAGCTCCTGCTTCACAGTCGTGGCCCGGGAAAACTGCTTGGCCACGATGGCCTTGGTGACTCCGCCCCAGAGCTGCAGAGACTCGTTGGGAAGTTGCTTCTCAAAGGGCGGGAGAATCTTGGGCGCCACTGTGAGGGGGGCAATGTCGATGATGGTTGTTTGTTTCTCTGGGGGGTGGGAGTTCTGCGAATTTGGGTTAGCTTCATCCGCGCTCTCTTCATGTCTGGCTGGGATTGCGCGTGCTCACCAGAGGTTTTGAACCCAGAGTGAAGACAATCTTCTCCTTCCATGGCCCGCCCAGCCGCACGAGAATATCGTCCACCGGGACGTCGGCAATGCGCTGCTTGTCGTCGTTCTCCGGGTCGTAACGAAAGATGATGCCTTCCATCTTGTTTGTCGTCCGGCCAAGCCAGCCCTCATCAAAGTAGTGTAGGATAGCCTTGAGCTTTGTCTCGGGGCAGGTGACGTAAGCCATATCCCCGACCGTTACGCTCAGAGCACCCCTAAGAATGCCACCCAGGTGCGCCGCAGGGTGCGTCAACTGGTAAGTCTCGTGGTCCCGCCGCTCCACGGTGATAAAAATGCCCAGGTTGTGCTCCCCCGGCATCACTTTGATCGATGTGCCAGTGAACTTTGCCGTGATTTGATCAAAACCTTTGGCATGTATCCCCTTTTCCGGGCAACTGACATAAAAAGCGCTGACGGGCGGGTGGTGTGATGTCTGCTCTGTTAGGTATGAAACGCGGACCGGCGCGGTCGGATTCTTCGCCGACTGTGGGACGGACACAGTCGAGGCGGCGCGGGCATCTCCAGACCCAAGCCCCGTGGGTACAGGGAGCTTCGCCGACTTTGTACTGGACGCGCTACTGCTCGGCGTGGTGCTGCCGGCCGCTCGGAGCGCGCTCGTGTCGATTTTAGGAGCATCATCTTCAGTCTCCCAGTTACACTGACCATATCATTGCATCAGTAACTTGCCCCCTTTTCCCCGGAGTTTTGGGCGGTCGCCTTGGTTCTACCTACCCTGAAGAACTCGCCCAGACAAGAGTTGTACGGTTTGCATGGCTTCCCTTTCGCGTACTTTAGGTCTTTCGTGAACCAGAAACGCAATACCTCAAGCATGCGGTCAACCGGGTCGTCGGCGGTCCCAATTGCGATAAAGGCGTTCGGGGAGTCGAGATAGTTCCAATATTCGAGATTCGGAGTCGGTTCGAGGAGCTGTGAGGGAAGGGAGAACCGAACTGAGGCGAGGTCGGCTACCCCGATGAACCTGAGGGGCGGAGCGTTAGCGTAAGATGATCGTCTCGTCTAATGCTGGACACCACATGTGGTTCTCCAATCCTCACCGACAATCATCAACTGCCGCTTGCAGGGCGCGTAACCATAGCAGGAAGAAGATGGACTATACTCACTTTCTCAAGATGGAAATAAACGTCTTGAGCTTTGATCCATCGTTCGGGTGCTCTTCTGCCACGGGGGCATCCGGTTGTGGCGACGGCGTGGCAGAAGAAGGCGAGGATGTGAACGCCCACATGGTTCAAGCTCCGAGCGCCTTGCTCGGAACGGCACCCGGCAAGAGAGAGATAGTCGATAGAGCGAGTTCTATTAGTCCGCCGGCGGTCTTCGAATGAGGAGAGGCCCAGATGCAGAGTACGGAGCCCGGGAGCAAAGCGGCGGGTATAACCAGGATTTTAGTAGTGAATAATGTGAAGTTAGCGGTCGAGGGCCAAACTTGCCGCCGGTTTAGCGGATTGGGGCCGGGGCCGATCAGCGGCCGGCACACCCCCTGCAGGGGGCCAGCTGATAAGGTGCAGCATGGAATTCAACGATAAGAATTACTAAATGAGGGGCGCTGTCATGAGGACCCCACCAAGGGTTCGAACTTGAAACTTGAGAGTTGACCGCCGAGTCGCACCAGGCAACAAGCTGCATGCTTTGACTCTCGAACATTAAACCAGCCTTTTTAGACGCATTCGGCATGACACAATCAACATGAGAATCAAGTGATGACAGTCATCAAGACGAGGGCGCAAGAGAGAGATCCGCCGGAAGACTTGTCCGAATGAGAACGGCGCTGTCGGTCAGCAAATCACCAACCCCGGACGAATCACAAACCAATCATCTGACCACGAGCACTGTTCTCGGGATCCCACCAGCTCGCCAGTGTTTCAACGGCCGGTGCACCTCAAGACTCTGATATCGCCCTTCACTTGAGGCCAGGCCACCCCCCATAGAAAACAGCTCCTAGCCAATGATCTAAGTAAGTGGTGACACGGGGTTCGACAAATGGTCGAGAAATTACAGTTCATCCGACAGCAGCTCCGAGGCAACGCTGTCTGGTTCTCGTCGTCCTTGTCGGCGCGCGGAACCTTCCTCGCGAACTATTCTCGGCTCCATCGACGAGGCACATAAGTCGTTCCGAGAACAATCGGGAAAAGAATTCCATCACGTCCGTTACCACTATCACGCAGAGTACACCTACTGATGCATCGTTCGTCATGATCGAGACTCCAAAGTAGATATGAAGCGAGTTGTCAACTCATCGATGGGTTAGAAAGTCCACGTACTAGGTAGTGATGCCACAATGAGCCCGAGTAAAGTTGGCTGAGTCTCGGTATCCCAGAGTCTATTCGCCTACTGATACACACAAGTTTGACATGTTGTTAACATTGTGTCAGACTTGGATGAAACCACGGGTGTTTCCAGAGACTTACTACACACTCGCACGAACAGGGAAGTCTTCAATGCTCTGACATATATCTGAGCCTGAGGAATGGACCAGGGCGAATGGCTTCAGTTGCGTTTTTACAATAACGTCCAAAACATTACCTAGCAGACGAAGGAAGATACTTGTATTGTCCATGTTGGCTTTACCCCTGGCCCTCAACTCTCCGGTTTGTTGCCCAAAGCTAAAGAGTGCCTGTGCTAATCGTATTGCTAGTGCTCTGTACATACAACTGTCCGTAAAATGCTAAGTCGATGGTTCTCACACTTTATCGTTTATACTACCTGGAACGGTTCACTGACACTCAGGAGTCTTCCGCACCACCAACGCTTGCACTATGGACAGGGGGGAATGCCGCTGTTCAAGAACATACGAGCCGCTTTTATGCATGATGATCTTATGAGCAAGTATGCAACAGACTCGGCCTCACCGAAACCTTCTGGAGAGGGAAGGTGTAGCCAAACCACCCTGGCAAAGCTGAACGAGCGGAGAACTTATGAGCCCCCACGCCAACACCAAAAGGCAAATATTTACACACAGCCGCCACAGCACCTCGCTTAGGAGGCGGGACGACTGGACGAGTAAGTTCAATGCTAAAATTCCCGATCAAACAAGCTCCCGCAACTTCATGTCCGGCCCCCGGGTCCAACCAAACACACCTACTAAAGCCACCCCCTATCCGGCCCGGGACCGAGATCCACGCCCTCCATCTCCCGTGCTCAACTGGCCGGCCGGCCGGACCGGCAGGCAGACAAGGTAGATAGATACGGCATGCCGGGCATGACCGGGGCGGCCGAATACGAGCCTCTGTTTGTGTCGGTCCCAATCAGACACGCCGGAGCACTCGACGGCGGCCGATCGAGGGCGATCTCGAAGACAACGCCATGGTTACCACCCTTCTTCTCCCGGGACCCTAGTAACGGTTTAGTTAAGTAAGCAGGTAAGCACACCCGTCCCGCCGATCGGCGCTGTACGACACGCCCCGTCCGGCGGATGCGGGTCAGGTGGCTGGTGGATGCAAGGAACAGCTCGGCTATATTTCGAGAAAAGGGATAGTGTTTCCCGGTGCTTTGCTTGAATGCTGATCTCCCAAAAATAACCAAAAATAGAACGATGTGCAGCGTAGCGACGATACTCTTGCGGTATGTACCGTCGTACTACTCGTGTGAGAAGCCATGGGGCCGGGAGATGAGATGGCAGGGGGATAGCTAGGATGGGAAAGGGTTACTACCGAACAACGGCACTGAACATTCTAGGGACGCGCAAGCTGGGGCACAGGATCGACAAGTCGATATACAAGTGCGTCTGTGATACGACACACACGTCCCTTGCCAGACCGAGGACAAGACATCACAAGACTGACTGATGGGGCTGGCCAGGCTGGGCATGTGCGTCTGACCTCGAATATGATATCCATCCATCCCCCTTAGACTCTCCGAACGGAAATAATAAATGCCTTACCATCGCAACGTCCCGTCTAGGATCATCTCAACGCAACGGCTTGAGATCCGAACCTGCAAAAAGCCGTTGCCAACGAGGAGGTAGCCCCGTACGAAGACAAACCCGTCCAGGGTAGCAACCGCCATCAATCACCCCAGAACCAACCCAACCCGTCGGCTGTACTGGGACAATGGAACGTTAGACAGAAGCTCTGAGATAGTTTCCAATTTTTGCACTCCGAATGCGACCCCTGAACAGCGATCTTGCCCCATACAGGGTTCAAATGGAGGGCCAGAGTGTTACGGTTCCAACCCGCGATCCGGGGATGATAAGTTACATGCTGCGGGAGCGGGGAGAATTAAAAATATAACTCTAGCACGCCACAACCACCACATTTCTCAGCGTTCAACGATCTGGACGGAAGGAAATCGAGCCCCTAGAGGGGGTCACAACAAACCGAATGATATTCGCAAGCGCAAGGCGTTTGCATGCCGACGAGGGGGTTGTGGGGTGCGTGTATGGAGGTATGTACATAATGTCCATCCACCGGAAGAAGCCAGCCAGTCCCGGCCCGCCGGCTGGCAGGTCGCCCGCGTCCGGTCCAACGGCGAGCGGGTCCATTCTCGGGGGTAGTGCCGAAAGGGGGACGGTCGCCCGGGGGCCGCGCTCTGGGCGATGGTTTTGTTTTGCGATCGATCATCCTCGTGTTGATTCAGCTTTGTAAAGACACCCCTTTCGATAGCTGGGATTTAACAGTACTCCTTTTTTCCTTCTCGTACCTGTGAGTTTTCATCTCGTATGAACACCGGTACGATGGGGCCATGAGTCGATCGTCGAGCCGAGTGCTGAGGTGGTTGTAAGTTTAGGTACCTAGTGAACTAGTGTGTGGGGCAATGCAGCGCCGAGGACCTGTGCCCTCCTGCAGCAATTTGACAATTTTACGCTGACGTCATAGCTGCATGAGATCTGTCTGGGGTTTGTTTAGCGGGGGTTTAGTCCCACCACTTTTCGTAATTTTCAACGCTGCGTTACCGAGGCAGCTGTGCCCGGCGGCGGCACAGAGGCCAGCTGGAGCCCAATGGGCCCCAAAAACGCGGGAGCGCGGCACACTGTGGCGAACAGCAGCCCCGGAGGTTGATGAGATGGGAATTCGTCAACAATTCCATCTGTTCAAGTGAGTCGACAATGACGCATGGGCTGCAGCAGGGACCCTCCTTGCTGTCTTACTGCGCCCCTATCTGGGGACGTGATCAGCAGATGGTTGCTTGTCTCGGCTCTCGAGCCTGTCTGGTTGGACCTCTCGTGCGACCATGCGGGGGGGAAGCGGTGAAGCGGGTGAAAGCAACAGCTCAGCGTGCTGAAGAAAGCGACTTGATGACTCGGATCATGCATGCAGTGCTTCAAAGGTATCCATGGGCATTGCCACGTAGCAGTCCCCCTTCTGGCCCTCATGGCGAAGGGAGGAAGGCAACGGCGCTGGCACGGACGGGAGGAAATTTGGCAAGGGTTGTGGGTTTGAAACAATGACGTCACTCCGCCGAAGGAGCTGGGCCGCTGGGCATCGCGGGGACGCTTCATGTGCGCAAAGCTGTTCTGGGCTTGGCTTGGCGTGTACAACAAATCAAACAAACTGTGCTTGTGGTGGAAGTGGAGGGGAAGGGAACGGGAGAGAAATCTACAAAACACTGTCATAGTGAAATCGTTGGGGGGCTTCAGGGGTCTTTGCAGACCCTGCCACAGCCTGCTCGACTGAAGTCTGGTCTGGCACGTGTCTGGATTGTTTCCGACTGCGGTACGATTCCGAAGGGACCATGTTGGGCGAAGATCAGACCCCGTTCTTGGCGAGATTGTCGCGATCGAAGCTTCTGCTTCCGCCATCCTGTTGTTCCACAGACCTTCGAACCCATGACCTCGCGACGACGCGGCACAAGGTATTCTGCCGGCCGGGACGGAAGAATATCGACTCAAATGCCGGGAGATCCTGGGCCCGTGGGAACGAGTACCGGGCTTCGGCGCGGAAGTCCGCGATCGTGACTCCAGAGTGTCCAGCCAATCAGGCCCATCCCGGGGGCCGCGCCGAGAATATCGCAATCAGCCTTATGCGTTGAGGGCATTCGGCGTCGGCGAGTGTGTGTGTGGAAGAATAATTTCTCAGGGTTCTTCGACCCTGGCTTCGAATGCTTCCCAAAATGATTTGTTGCCTCGGGGTACCCAGAGGGGGCCAGGGCAAACAACGCTGCTCCACCGCACCGCGGCCGAGGGTTCATCGCAACTCCAGAGAAAGAAATCCAGCGGATGTCGGCGGTTCGGCGTTGTTATGGATCATTCCGAACGTGCCCTCGGATGGAAGAGTCCAGACAACCGAGCGGCATGGATGCCTCGCACGCTTCGAGAGCGGCAGCCACATGGGTGAGAAAGTTTGCACTGACGTCATAAGTACTCATCTTTTTACTCGGCTCGCACAATCAAAGTGGATCCAGATCCCTGCTCGCAACACCCTCACCGGGAACTGGACCCGTCAACATCCCCCGCAGCTCGAAACAACAAATTTACTGTAGGTCGACGGTCCAACCGCCTCAACGAAAGTGGTAAGCTCGGTTAGCTCGCCCAACGATGTGGGAGCAACTATTGCCACGGAAGGTCTGCTAAGCCTTTGACCCCGAGCACACCCAGATAGACCGGCACATTCCGCGGTTGAGCGCAACCACATGGGGGTACGGATTGGGTTGCCAAGATGACGGGGATCACCCTGGAATCTGGATGCAACGCACCTTGAGGATTGGACGGGACGCCCGCACAACGACCAGTGGGGTTCGGGGGGCATCTACGTACGCGTAACGGAGTGGCCACCGCCCAAGCAACCGACTTCTCGTTCGCTCATATCTGACGAAAGAAAACGGTTTCGACTCCGCAATCGCGGTCGAGAACGCGGTTCTCATTGGAAAAGAGGAGGACTGCCGGAGGTTGCTGTGGCTCATGATGAGATATGTGTGGCGACAAGGCCGAGCACAGCCACGTCGTCGCGCCGGCGGGGGGGCTGGATAAACTTGGAGGATGAACCAACCAAGCACGTTCCGCTGAGGCCAAGTATCGGTACTTTGTACCTCCATCCCCCATCCCTCTACTTTACCCGAACCACATACCCTCGGTTATTCAGTACTGAATACAATCGTAGGCACCCGATAATAGACGTCTTATACCGGCGCCAAGAGTGTCAAGACAATGGGATTCATCAGTGCGGCGCCAGAGTGTCTGGGTTGGGACCCATGATCAAATTCTTTCTGTGACTGTCCTCTACGTATTGTCACATCAGCCGTTACGCCCCGCTATAACGTTGTGTACGATATTCTCCTTATCGAGTTGTGGCGCACAGGTACCTCCGAAGCGAAAGCAAGGGAGTCTGGCTACACCCCGCACCTAGCCTGGTGGGCCTAGCTCCGACTGCTGTGGGCGATTGCAAGTCCGAGCTCTCGAGTTCACGGTTTCGCCGACTGTGCAGAACAAAGGCCCGAAGAAATCAAGCATAGGTATTTGTGCAGAGTGCAACTGCCCTTTACTTTTTTCATCTCCCCCATCCCTGGTCTACCACCAATAATCCCTCCCCCAACTACTAGGACCCGGGAACCTTCTCGTGGCAAATTTGGGACACAACATCCCGTGTAACTCTGAATATACGGTAGAGAAATTTCCCGCGGAACAGTTATCTCGGCCCGTTCTGCGCTCGACCCTGTCCCTACCCCGTTAAGGGAAGGTGGTCCATCCAGACTCTGATCATAGTGGGTCCCTATATGACCCGACCATACCCCCAGTCACTAGTGTCTAGGCGCCCCACATTTTCAGTGATTAGTTCGTGATTTATTCAGGAATAGTTTACAAGAAGTTTTTAGGTTTATAATCTAAGTTTCAATAGTTATACTTAAGTAAAGGTACCTTTTTCGATAATATTAAGTATATTTAACTCTAAATAAGTCCTTATAATTAACTTTAGTTTTTTATATAAGTAAAAGGCTTTTAAATTATAAAGATTTATTTATAGAACTATTCGTAAATAGATCGCGAATAAATCAACGCGTACTCGAATCTTGACCTCACTTAGCCAATCAATTTGTAGGTATCTGTAGGGCGCCGAGGCGCTAGTGACTGGGGGTATGGTCGGGTGGTCGGGGAACTCGATCATAGTCTCCGTACCGCAACTTCCATTCTGACGCTTTCTCGGCGCACCCCATCCCGTCCCACCAGAACTAAACCTACGTGAGGTAGCCCCTCCCTCTTCGGCTCGGGTCCCCTTTGCCGAAGTCGACAGGGTCTCGGGGTCTCGTTGCGCGCAGTCGCAGAGTGTTATGGTACCTGCTTCCTCATCTCTCCACTGTACAAGGCTCGTTTTGCCTCGAGTCTCCTCCCATTTCCCGAACCAGCTCAACCCTTGCTCTGCGCACACACGACAGCCGTGTGTGTAGTCGGCCGAATCCTCTACTTTTATTCGACAGCGGGGGGTGCATTAGCGGCTGCGCGTTGCTCCCCTACCTGGCCTAGTTATATATCCAGCCCCGAAGCCCGCCCGCACCGTCTCTCCACGCAGTAGCCACGACGCTTCTTTTCCATAATACTCACCCACTGGCGCGTTGCCGACTTCCCTCGTTTTTGTTTTCTGACGACTCTCGTTTCGCTACTTTTAACGCACGCACCCGCCGATATCCCAACAGCCCGGCTCGCTTGCTTTTCGGTGACACAACACACGACACGCTGGACGAGCAGACGACTGTGCGCGGTTCAGACTTTAGTGGACTCGGAATAAACAGAAGCCTTCCACACACACACACACACACTTTCACTCGCCGACCAAAAGTTCGCTGTGAACAACCTCCACACGATCCGACCTCTCCGGACAAGCCGACGTTGTCGCACCCATGTTCCGTCAAAGGTAAGTCTCATGGCGGGCGCTTGCCCACACGCCGACTCTGGGCCTCCAAGTCGCGGATCCCCAAAGGCGCGGTATCCCTGCAGGCAGTTGCTAACAAGCGGCGCCGTACAGGACGAGTGCGCGAAAGCCCGGGGATGAACTGCTGGCCAACTTCAGGCAGCAGTTTCCTGAAGCGGCAGTCGGCGCATCCACCGCGGCGGCTGCTCCAGCCGGAACAGCAACAACGGGCCATCCCGATGCCCCCGTCGCCGGACAGGAAAGGTGCGTCCGTTCGGATTACTCTTCCGCAGACCCTCCTTGACACCAACCAACTGACCCTCCTTTTTCCAATGCAGAGCTCATAGTCTGAGTCATGAAGCGTTCCGGGACCAGGACCCGACGCCACGGGGATCGAATGACCCCTGGCGGTTCACCCCGTCATTACTAGACCCGGGCTCGTTCTCGTTCGCGAGCTTTGCAAATCACCCGCCAGGGTACTATACCCCTACTCCCGGTGGAACCAATACCATCTACCACCCCCAGGCCGGGGACCTTCACACGCCCACCCTGGGTATGAGTATGGGCCTTGGGACCCCATTGTCAATGCCCAACTCGGACGGCGCCGTGCACTCGGGTGCAGGACCGATGGATATAGCCGGCTTCCACCATGGCTTCCACCCCCAGCAGTTCCAGCCGTTCAACGCCTTCATCCAGGCGCCTCCGCCACAGCAGTCGTTTGCCCCGGCATCGTTCATGCACCAAGACACCGGATACGAAACCATGGACCAGGACGGATCGCCAATGGATTCGGACCATGCCGACGAAAGGATCGGGTCCATTGACGGCAACTTCCAGGGCCAGTCTCCCATGGTGGCTTTCCAAGCGCGGCAGTTCGGGATGCCCATGTCTGTGCCTCTCCCGGCGTCGGCGGAAAAGTTCCGATTCCACACAGTTCTCAACGCGCCGACTGCCATGATCAAGCACTCGGACGAGATCCCCGTGACGTACCTGAACAAGGGCCAGGCGTACTCGCTATCCGTCGTCGATACCACACCGACGCTGCCGATCGCCCCAGGCACGCGGTTCCGGACATTTGTGCGAGTATCGTTTGAGGACGAACAGCAGCGCCAGAAGCCAGGCGTGTGCTGGAGCCTGTGGAAGGAAGGCCGCGGCATCAATGAGGCCCACCAAAGAGGAGGGAAGCTGCAGGCGGTCGAGTACGTCGAGGCAGGCCAGCCAGCAGAAGGCGACGACAAGAAGACGCGCATCGAGCTGGAGAGCTCCTCCTTTGACGGCTTCTCGGTGATCTGGACCCCGGGCGTCAACGGTGCAGTCGAGTGCAACGTTGCGGTCCGGTTCAACTTCCTCTCTACTGACTTCAGTCACTCCAAGGGCGTGAAGGGCATCCCTGTCAGACTCTGCGCCAAAACACACCAGCTTCCCGCGGACGCCTCGCCGCCCGCAGACTCGAATGCCGCCGCCGAGATCTGCTACTGCAAGGTAAAGCTGTTCCGCGACCACGGCGCTGAGCGCAAGCTCTCCAACGACGTGGCGCACGTCCGCAAGACGATCGACAAACTGAAGCAGCAAATCGCCCAAGCCGAGAGCGGGATGAAAGACTTTGGGAAGAGGAAGAGAGCGGGGGGGCCGCAGGCAAAGGGCCAGAGCGGGCCGCGGCCTGGCAAGGTGCAAAAACACAAACGCACGTGGTCCATGTCTTCTGCCAGCTCCGCAGGGGCCGGCCCCCGGATGCCCCTGGAGGAGGACCTTCACTTCAAGCTCCAGACTCTCCAGGACATGTTCACCAGCACACGACCAGTGAGCGTGCTGTACCTGCGCGGCGAGGCGTCCGACGACCCGGACCTCCACCCCGTCTCACTCCCCGGAGAATCGCTGGACCTTTCCAAGGTCGAGTCCCGCGAGAGCAACGCATGGCGCAGCGAGCGCAGCTCCGTCGCCGGCTCCTCCCTCGTCTCCCCCTCCCCAAGCTCGCTCTCGCTCCACTCCCAAGCCTCGATGGGCAGAACCGGAAAACCGCAATGGCAAGACTACCAAATGGGCGGTTCCGAGTCGGCCTCGCGGGACCGCCTGGCGGCCACCAAGGTCCGCCAAGTCGACGACGCCGGCAACCTGACGGGCTGGATCGAAGCGCTGGGCGTCGACTCGGCGTACCGCCCGCCACCACAGGACCGCGCCGCGCCCAAGCCGGTCGCCTGCTTCTACGTCGCGCGCCGCACCACCACCACCAACACGGAACATCAGGAACTCCACCGCGCCGTCTACCTCATGCAGCGCACCCTGCGCGACCTGGTGGCGCGGCTGGCGGCCAAGTGGCACTTTGACCCGACGCGGGTGGCGCGCGCCGTGCGCGTCGTCGAGCCGCGCGGGCTCGAGGTCGAGATGGACGACGACGTGGTGCGCGAGCTGCCCGAGGGGCTGGACATGACGCTCGAGATCTCCGAGGTCGGCAGTCCGGGCGTGGCGGCCACCGGTGGTGGGGTCAAGCGCGAGTGGGAGATGGTGGTGGATGATGCGCATGGCGAGTCGGATCTGCCTTCGCCTTCGAGCAGTGCGCAGGCGGCGATTGAGATTCGGTTGAGGTTTTGATTGTGGGGTTGGGCTTCTTTGCGTGTTTATGATGAATGGATGGATGGATGGATGGATGGTGGCATGTCAAAATTGGGGCTGTGTTTTGTTGTTTGTTGTTTGTTGTACTTTGGGGGGGCGTTGAGAAGACGTGTTGTCTTTTTTTGGTTTGGTTTATTCTTCGTGCTCTTCTAAGATACCAAGGTCCCTCGACTGGCGGATGCTGTCTTTTTTTCCCCTCTCTCCTTGTCATTCTTCTTCTTGGAGGAGTGACTGATGGTTGGGTGGTGGTTTTGTTCTTTCAATACATGAGCGGTTTGAGTCTACTCGTGGTACATTACCAACATGGGTGGTGACACAGTTTGGGATATATCATTCCTTCCTCCGTTCGGTTTCTCTTCTTGGGATCATTATTTTCAACAATACCATCCTTTTGCTGGATGTTTTTGGAGCTATACCCCGAATCTTCTTATTCTACTTCAATAGTATTCCTTATTAGCTATTTTAGGTTGGGAGGTGGGTGGTGATGAGGGAATGAATGATGAGTGATTCGAGATGAAATGAGATGACCCGGATAAAGAGATACATTCGCCTTTGTGGTAGCCGTCCGTTTAGCGCATAACGTTATCCTCGTCTTATTACTGCATACGCAACTCCCCTGCGACGGGATGATGATGAAAATTTCTCTGGATCGGGAGCGCGAACCCCCTTCAAACGGAGCGCTCATTAAACGGTTTGGTCTCAAGGACAGCCATTGGATGGGGGATTCGAATGCTCCGGTTTAGCCGGGGTGGAAATATGGTATTATTGGGGGTTACCTTGCTAGGTACCTGTAGCCCCGAGCAGAAATGGGGAGTCTGCAGCGGTCGCTCCCGCCCGCATGCGTGTGTGGCTTGCGAGGGGTAACGTGTCGTGCGTGCGTAGAAAACTAACCGAGCTGGGCGGAAAGAAAGCTCCGGAATGTTTTGACAGGGGGAATGAGCGGCTACCGGGGTGCTCCCTGGACGGTTTTAGCTCGACTAAAATAGTCATGCGGGAACATGCAGAACAGAGGAAATGCTGGTTGTGATGCCAACTATTTTTGATGGTCAATTTCCTGTGGCAGGATGGGATTCTGGATTCGGTCATTTGTCTTGGCGTCGTTAGCTCACAGACGAACAATGGTCACAAGACTCACACTCACAACAAACAATTTAGGGTAAACAATTCTGAGAGCATCACGCACAGTTTGTGGACCACCGAGTTTTACCACGTCGAGAGAGTGACGACGAGTGGCCGATCCGAACCAGTATGCCTCCCCACCCCCCATTGTTCGGTATTTCCTAACACATGTATGCTCCTGGTGGAGTTCCAGCCGATGCAGCGCGAGTGCTCATCGCGGCCAGCGAGCACCTTCACTGAGATCAACCTCATTGTGCCCGTTGAAGAAGGCCTCTGGAAAAAGTGGCGATCAAAGTCAAAAGTTGAATCGTTCCGGACAAGACAATAAGAGTGTTCATTTTCGACTTTTCCTCATTGACGACCACACACCGCCAACCTGGTCCAGCAAGCGTTCCGACACTCAGAGTGCGCGCAGCATGCGCCAGAAACGTGCGTTGCTACCTTGATACACACAGGCGGGCCGCAGCCGCGCTCCTTGGCATCATCAAGCCCCCCTTTTGTACTGCCCTTGTATCCTCAACGTCCTCTCCGTTGACAACGGCCCCTTGACCGGCCCCATGGGCACCCTCGGTGGCCCTACCAAGCAGCTTTACTGTGTGATACAGAGTACAATCTGACGGCTGGCTTGCGGGGGGGGGAAGGGCTCGAAAGGGGGCACCCCATCGCATCTCTATCGTGTCCTCGTGCGAGGGCGATGGGGGGAGTAACCCTGGGTTGACATCTCCACGGGGTCAAATGTCTCGCCGTTGGAGCTGTGCCTCTACGGCCACGCCCCCCCTTCCAGAATCTCGGTGTATGTCCAGATCGGGGCATGTTGGTGTCGATCCCTGGGCGTCCCGAAGCGGAGCGCAGACCTCGGGACGGCGAGATGCCGCGCGTCTGGAAAACGCCGATCTGGCCAATGGGGTTTGTGGTTGAAAGGGGGGAGAGTTTGCTGTGTCACCCTTGTCTCGTTGTTGGTTGTGTTTGTGTAAGTGGGAATAGGGGAATAGGGGGTTGGCCACGCGGAGCTGTTTAGTACGGAGGCCTTGAGCGCTCAACTTGAGTCGTTGATTGGAGAACACCATCTAAGACACAGACTCAGCAGCACGTCGAATGATCATGACGCCTCCGGTATCAGCACGTTGAACTCCCCCACCAGGGGGCTCAAGGGCCGGACACACAGAGAGGTAGGGAGTAAAAGGGGTCAACCAGCCCCGTCCACCGACGGAAGTTCCATATCCCGCCCCCTTCCCGACTCCATCTCATTATTACACCCTCAGCGGTAATATCAACGTGTAGAGAACCAATAGCCCCCGAAGAAGGCCCATCCACTCAAGCCACAAGCCGACCCCGAAACCGCCACAACTGTCAGACAAAGCAGCAGTCGCCACCGTTGCGCCCAGACGCCCAGACGCCGAGGACTTTTCCTCCTGTCCACTCAAGCCCATCAACATCAACCACCCCTTATTGCAAGGACTCAACAGAGTAAAAGGTCCGCTCACTCACCCGCACTGAGCACACCCAAGCACAGCCACTGTGGCACAAACCATCCAGCTGTGGAGGGGGAGGGGGGGTGCGGTGGCGTGGCCCCAGACACACCCACTACTACCTAGGTACCTACCTAGGTACCTACTTACATACATATCAAGGGAGACACGGCTGAAGGTACCGGTACACGGGACACGGAATGACGATGGTTCCCCTTTAGAGACGTAACTAATACCGGGGTTTTAGCCACAACGCCACATGATCGGCGGGAAGTGTTGCGCTTTTGGAAAACAGGGTTGCTGCTCACGGGGGGTTGCACTACATAAGTCAGGAGGAGAGTGGAAACTTGAGGCTCGAGTTGCGTGGCTGTGTGGCATACATACTGTTACCGAGTAGGTAGAGATCAGCGGGGGGAGGGGGAGGGCGTCATCGATGATCTGTGAGGGAGGGAGATAGGGATGGGATGGTAAGGGGAGGGATAGGGGTCCTCGGGAAGTTGGGGTACCGAGGTCACTTTCCCATGGGATTTAGCATCGGCATCTTTTGATACCTAATATCAAATGGCTTTGGGACAAGTGTTTTGTGGTATTATTCGGTGGTGACTATGTACGACCATCCGTCTCCTTCTACTTGTGTGCTCGTTTTTGGAACTGGGCTGTCTAGAAGTCCTCTCAGGGGCTGGCTGATGCCATTCACCACCATCAGCCGTTGATTCCCACTCGCAAACACTTACTTCAATTGTAGAAATATAGACAGTATCCCTTGTGCCCTCTCACCATGATGGACACGGTGATAAAATTGAAACAAAAGGGGAGAGGAATGCGAGCTGCTCAGCCGAATCCCTCATTCAACGAGCTGGGCGGGTGATCGACATACATACGCGACGTCACTGTGCATCTCACCACTTCCGCCACCGGTCCGTCCAAATAAAACCGCCAGTTTAGCCACAGCCGCCCGAGCCGTGCAAGGATCCAGCCTTTAAACTAGGATTATCCACTTCAGTCATCATGAACCCAAAGTGTGTCACGGACACGTATCAGCTCGAAGACTCGCACCCATCTCGATGTCGACGACGGCGATATTTGTCCACAGCAGCAGATCACACACATTACAGTCGGGAATAAAGCAAAAGAGAAATTCTAGTACCTAAAACACATGCCCAACCGACTCCAATGGGTATCATTCATCATCATCATCATGAGAAGAAAAGGAGACCCCAGGGTATCAAGCTCCAAGCCCCCCAACTCCAAACCCCCACCACCACTATCAGATCCCGAAAAACCCGTCCGTCCACCCAAAACGCCGCCGATTACAGGAGAACTGAAAAGTAATGAGTATGTGTGTGTGAGAAGAGAGAGAGAGAGAACCCGAAAAAATGCCCTGGATCCATACCATCAATCCATGATGCCTGAAGAGAGAATGGACGACAAAAGAGAAAGATGAAGAGGCTCCCCAACCTAGTCAATTTCTCAAGTCGTCCGCCACCCCAAAATCAATGGCCCAATCAATGTATGCATCACTTCTTCAGATGTGATAATGACCATCCTGTCGGTTATGTCAAGGGTCGATCCCCCGAAGAGGAGGGGATCCATGTTGTCCTGAAGGAAGTCGCGCGAGTGTTCCGCACCAATGCCCATGCCATGCCACACCAGAGCTTCTGATGAAGATGGTAACACATGTCCGAACTACACAACCTAGCCTGTTCCTCGTCAAAGCTAGAGGAGTGAGGGGGATGTGTGTATTTGTCGGGTGATGGTGGTTGGTTGAACAGTGAAAGCAAAAGGAGAAAAACATCGAGTGTTGCTGGTGCCGGAGAATAAGTGCCATGCCACGTGTTGCTAACTCAAAGTGCGGACAGCACCGATCAGCATCTCCGAAGAGAAAATGACGAGATAAGGCGTGCCGACTTGAGTTGCGTTGAGGCGAGGCGAGACGGCGCACGCAGCGAGAATAGGGAAAAAGAAACGAGGACGGAGATGTTACTCTGACATGCCGGTTGGTGATCGTCGATTGGGACCTCTTCGATTGAAGGATGATAAGTCTTGACGTCGCGTCTCGTCAAAAAGAGAGAAATGCCGGCAGGAATGGTGCTGGTCGTGAGATTGGAGAGTGCTCCAAGAAGTGATGTGATGTTGGACTTCGAGCTCACGAAAGCAGTAATATGTTTGTTTACTGCTCTTTACCACGCGGGTAGGAGGCCGCGTGATGCAGCGCCTCGGTCGACGGGCTCTTGAACGGGCACTGGCTCAGGAGCTCCCCATCGCCCGCAGCGTCGCGTCGGGGGAGACCGAAACCGGCACCAGGCAGGAACCCGATGAACTGCTTTCCGGCCATCAGTTGCCACACCATCCAGTAGATATCCTCCAGGCACGGGTCGCACAGCTCGCGCCAGACGGGGGCCGGGGGGCCGAAGTAGCGCGGCTCGATGCCATTGGACCAGTCGAACTTGATGGGCATGGCATTCTGGACCTGCGGACGGGGGAGGCCTTCATACTTGCCGAGCTTGGCGCCCTTGTTGCGGTACGCGCGCTTGTGCTCGTTGCGCCATTGGATGCGCTCCTCGAGAGGCGGAACGATCCAGCCGCCCTGCGCAATGTGGGTGCCGTAGCGGTCTTCGACGCGCGGACCGGTGAAGTTGTTGACAACGTTGCCGCGGTCGGGGATGGCGACGATGCGCACCGTGTAGATGAACGACTTGTCCCTGCGCGCGGCAAAGGCAGGGTCCTTCATGAAGGAGAAGATACGCTCGAGCTCCGCACGCTTCTCTTGGGCGTTGCGGTCAAACTCTTGACGGTGGCGCTGTAGGTCGGCCGCGCTGATTGCCGGGGTTTGGTGGGCGGGGATGAGCGTGGCAAAGGGGTCGGCGTCGTCGGCCAAGTAGATGGTATCCTCCTCCTCTACGTAGGCCTCATCGGTCGTCGCAGATGTCTCGGACTCGGGAGGCTCGAGAGAGTCGAAGCTGCCGGAAGCGGGGAGAGGCTGGCTTCGGGGGATGCCGGTGCGAGGGACGCTGGGATCGGCAGAGGCAGACGAGGCATCTGCTGCTGCATCCTGCCGGCGGAGAGCGAGATCGCCGATGTTGGGGAGAGGAGTCCGGGTCTGGGGAGATTGGACAGGTTCCGAGGACACGGCGACCGGAGCGGCATCGCTGGCGTCATTGGCTTGACCTTCCGGAGCGATGGCCTTGGCCTTGCCCTTGTCGGCGGAGGACGTAGGCACTTGCATCGAAGACTCAGAAGCAGGAGCAGCAAGCTCCTCTTCCTCGACCTCGGGGATGGTCTCGCAGACTGCTGCCTGGCCCGGCGTGGGGAGCGCACGGGGAGTCACCTGGGAGGGGCCGGCCTGTGTTGTGACGATAGGCGGGACGACAATGGGGGTGACGGCCGGGGCCTTGTCGTCGTGGAGCGACAGCCAGACAAGCTCCGGGCTGATGCCGCATTGCTGGAGCAGCTCCTCGTTGTCGCCAGAGATCCGCTTGATCTGGATCTCGAAGAAGAACTGGCGGAAGCCCTTGTGGTCATTCAGCCAGTCGCCAAAGAACATGGACTT
This sequence comes from Chaetomidium leptoderma, assembly GCA_033296705.1. Lineage (NCBI taxonomy): Eukaryota > Fungi > Ascomycota > Sordariomycetes > Sordariales > Chaetomiaceae > Chaetomidium > Chaetomidium leptoderma. The sequence goes on along the minus strand of MU856847.1, from coordinate 96,360 downwards.
GTTCCACTAAAAAAGTAAAAACTGGTCAGCGCGTCATGTTTGGGAGTCGGTCGCAATCGGTGGACAACGCAACGCAACAGGGAAAAAATAAAAGGCAAAATGGAAATAATCGGCCGAATACTTACTGTCTGGGTCTCATCCCACTGGTTGACACCGTGGGTGATGCGCATGACCGATCTGGCCACGCTCTCGCTGAGGCGCCGGTCTTCGGCGCTCATGCCACCATGGGCAGCAGGTTCGCTGCCCTCCTTCACGGGATCGGCGGGATTGCCCGCGATCCTGAAACCGATAGAAAAACCCATGGTTAGCGATTGATCTTTTTTCTGCGCGGGCGCGCAGGCGCGCGGGAGCAGGATGAGGAATTGAGGATAAAAATGCACTTACCAGTCGATGTGAAGAATCTTCTGATTCTTCGTCTTGTCGTAGCCCAGGAGATCCTGGAACTTCGTGTTCATCAGGGCCACCACCTGCTTGTGGTGGTGGCCGAAGAAGTAGGCGTTGGTGGCCTCCATCTTCTCCCGATTGGTGTGCTCGCTCGACACCTCGGGGCGTGTCGAGCTGCTGGACGAAGTCGACGAGGTCGCAGAGGAGGGCGACCGGGACGAGCTGCGCGCGGCAGGGAAGGGAAAGACGCCGAAGGCGCCGGGAGAAGGATCTGAGGAGGGTTCCTCCTCGGTTGTGGGCGCGGCTGGTGTCAAACAAAGTCAGCTTTTTCTGTTGTTTGAGAGCAGTGAGAAAAGAGGAAGGAGCAAATCGCGAGGAAAACAATCGAGAATTTATGGCTTTGTGGGCAGACGCGGGTCCTGAGCTGATTGCTGCGCAGCGCGTGAGTGGCCGATCTCAGGCAGGTGAGGGCATGAGTGTCGAGCCGAGCCGCAGTGGTCAAGCCGCAGTGCTCAAGCCGCAAATGTCACCAGCATCGCGCTGTTCAAGCTCCGCTTCTCCATCAACCACGACACCAACCCTCTGGCAGCCTACGTCTCCGTGGGCCATGTCTCGGAGGAGTAGGTGTCGTTGATTTGCTGTGTTCTGCCGCCTGCCCAACAGCCCTCTCGATGAACCCTTGGCGAGCGTCGTAACTTCACAGCACTCAACTTACCGGGACCCTCACCGGCAAAGCCGGGCGGGGCACGCAGGCCCGGCACACCACGCTCCCGAAGGGGGTTGCCCCCGCTCCGGGCAGCAGCGTGGTGCTGCTCTCTCATCGTCTGCCAGCCAACTGTTAGTTCATTGTCCAACTGAGAGAGGGGACGAGAGTAGAGTGTGAGTCGATGAAACGCGCGTGTCAGTCCAATAAACGCGTGTGTCTTGGAGCAAAAACACTAGCTTCACACCAAACTCAGTGCGTGCTGGCCGCCCACTCTGCCCTCCCGGTCGGCCACTGGGGTTTTCGGGCGGCCAAGCAGCTCGGAGCACCGCCGGGCACCGCGCGGGTCTGAAAATAATGCGCAGGTGATAAAAAAGGAACAGAGAATATAAAGATAGACTTACACTTGGTTGTCGGTCTCTTTTGATCAAAAAAAAAAGGTTGGGCGGCCGAGACAACAAAAACAGCGATGCAGATGGCGATGGTTTGGAAAAAGAAGAAGGAATCGAAATCCAGAAACCGATTCGAGGTTATGAGTCTGGAGGGGTGCACGGTCCAAGCGCTGCTGGCCTGGCTTAGGGGGGTCGCGTCAAGAGCTTCGCGTTATTCACCTCGTGACCGCGTGCTTTCCGTCTGAACATTCGCGGTGGTCAACTCCTCTGGTCTCGTGACTCTGCTGGTTCTTGTCCAGTTGTGGTGGCAATGCTGAGGGACTGAGGGATATGGCGAGAAGTAACTTTCGAGACAAATCCAAGGGGAAGCCAGCACACAAGTCACGTATTACCAAGAGCTAAGGTACTTGTCATGTGGCTGACGGTACAGTTGTAAGCTCGTACGAGTTTCTGTAAACTGTGATTTAATCTTGACTTGAAAGCTCAGTCCATAACTCCCATGCTTTGCGGGAGAATACCTATATAGATAATTGCCCAAGAGAGACCTGGACCTGCGGAGATCTGAAGCTGGGGAGCCTAGGGAAGCAAAGAGATGGAAGAAAACCTGAACAATGCAAGGCACAATTGCATTTGTGACAAGATAGTCCCCTTGTACTTCATGATTAGATGCGCAGTATCCTGTGCCAGTCGATGCCCCCCCTTTTCAGGAGTAAACAAAAGCCGAGTTGCCCTGGGGGACGAAGTTGGACGTTGATGCGGCTGAACAGGGCTGCCCGAGCGGGAGCTTACTAGCGCAGCCCCTGGGCTTGGCTGTGCCTGAGAGACCACCCCACAACGGCTTGTTCCGGGCAGCCAGCCCCGCTGCTCCAGCCCTCCATTCCCTGCCTGTCCGATCGAGATCTGGGGGCCAACGGCGCAGATCTCGTTTGGTCTGACATGGACTCTATTTTTGCCGACAACCTGGAACCGCCAAACACAGTGCAGCCAGCTGGGTAAATAATTACATACCTATTGTTTCGCAATGCAAACTGTGCCGTGTTGCTTTGAAGCAGCATGGAGGAGGTTGCGGTGGATTGGGCAAGAAAAGTCTCCATCTGCTGGTGGGTTTGAAACATGGCCCCCGTGGCCAGCCAGTGCTATCAAGCACACATTTACAACCCGAGCGCAAAAGAACCTTTTATTTACGAGGGATGCGTGTAAGATTGCAGTCGCCTCCTAGAGGGGCAAAAAGAACACCGAGTTGCGGGGTGAGCTTGAAGCCCAACCTGAATGGCCCGGTGGCCGTTTCTTTTCCTTTCCATGTTGCCCACACAGCAGTGGCTCGAAAGTGGCTTGATCATCAGGCTGCTCGCAACCTCGGATGCAAGCGCTAAAAGAAAGAGAATGCACCCTGGGTCTCGTCTCCATAAAAATAAGAGAATATTTAACTTCCATGTCCCAGGTAACACGACCATGGCCTGAAAGCACTGAGATGAAGTTGAACTGGTTCTAGCCCCGCGAGGCGAATTCACGCCAAGAGAAACCCAACCAGCCAGGCTTGGCGGACGCCTACCGAAGTTTTAGCGGGTCTCGCGAGGCCTCGAACCAACCAGCCCTGTGGTGGCCCCGCCGGGCACGGCCTGAATCAGCATGCAGAAAAGCTAAAAAAAAATGGTCGCGAGATTGTGGAACTGCCTCCCTCCTCTCTCCCTCCCTTCATCCCCTTCTTCTTCTTTTTTCTCCGTCCCCCCAGTCCCATCCGGTCCAACACGCACCGCCTTCGCCAACTTCCCCAAGGGCCCTTCTCTTCTTTACTGTTCCCCCTCTTCCTGTCGATCGGGTTTTCCATCGCATCTCCCCCGCGCCCTCTTTGTCAAGATCTCAAAGAGCGCACGTCGTCGCCCTTGTCAACACCCCTCGTCATCGCACCTCCCTGCGTGGTCGAGATTGTGTCACCAAAACCGAATTCCGAGCGCCGTCTCTCTGTCCTCAGCGACCAAAATCTCGCCCGTTGATCGACTGGAAGCTAGTTTTCTGCTGCCGCGCGCTGCTACATCGCCTGCGACCTTCGCCTAACTACCTCACGAGAACTCGGCTTTTTGTCTCGGAAACACCATTGATTTGGTTCGGCACCTGCGCTTTGACTAGAACGCAGTCATCCCCCGGGAGACAGCAAGAGGAACCAAGAAAACAACAGTAACACCACACAAACCTGTTATCGCGACCACCTGTGGCTTTGACTAGTCATGGCGAATCCGTTGCAGTTTGCCTACCGAACCCAAAAGGCCATCGGCGTCTTTGATGCCTCGCCTGTCTACGAAGACCTTCCTGGGTTCGTCAAGCCCGAAGGGAACCTCCGGTGCTGTGTCTACTCACCGTGCGGCCGCTACTTCGCCTACGCCTCCAACGACGGTGTCGTCGTCACCGATGCCTCGGTCGGCCATGTGCTGACCTCGCTCACCATCCCCGCCGTCTACGAACTTGCCTTCTCCCCGCGCGGTAATTTCCTGAGCACTTGGGAGCGCCCTGCCAAGGACGAGAATGGCGACGCCACCAAGAACTTCAAGATCTGGCACACCGTCGAGGACATTGCCGAGGGCGCCGAGAAGCAGCCACTTGGCAAGTTTGTTCAGAAGTCGCTGTCGGGCTGGAACCTGCAGTACACGGCCGACGAGAAGTATTGCGCTCGCATGGTCACCAACGAGGTGCAGTTCTACAATAGCGACGACTTCTCGACCGTCTGGAACAAGCTGCGCGTCGAGGGCGTGACCGACTTTGCCATCGCCCCCGGCCTGAACCAGAGCGTCGCAGTTTTTATCCCCGAACACAAGGTGAGCTGCCCTCCCAAAAGTCCTTGCGATTACCCCCCCCCCCATTTCAGACACTAATCCCCTTCACAGGGCCAACCTTCGGCGGTCAAGGTCTACAACGTTCCCTCGTTCAATAGCCCCATCTCGCAAAAGACCTTCTTCAAGGGCGACAAGGTTCAGTTCAAGTGGAACGGGCTGGGCACGAGCCTGATTGTGCTGGCACAAACAGAGGTGGACAAGTCGAACAAGAGCTACTATGGTGAGACGACCATGTATTTGCTGAGCGCCAACGGGTCGTTCGACGCCAGGATCACGCTGGACAAGGATGGGCCGATCCATGACATTGCCTGGTCTCCCAACTCGTCCGAGTTCGGTGTCATCTACGGTTACACGCCCGCCAAGACGACCATCTTCAACCACCGCGGCGTGGCCATCCACTCGTTCCCGCTTGCTCCTCGCAACACCATCATCTTTTCGCCCACGGGCCGGTTCGCCCTGGTTGCCGGCTTTGGCAACCTGGCCGGGCAGATCGATGTTTATGATCTGGAAAAGGACTACCGCAAGATTTGCACCATTGAGGGCGGCAACCCTAGCGTCTGCACCTGGAGCCCCGACAGCCGTTACATCATGACGGCCACCACGTCACCGCGCCTGCGCGTGGACAATGGCATCAAGCTCTGGCACGTGGGAGGCGGCCTTATGTACAATGAGGATATGGTCGAGCTGTACAACGTCATCTGGCGCCCCATTCCGGCGGGCAGCCTTCCGGCTGCGGACCCGTTGCACCCTTTGCCGACCCCGCACGCGTCTGCGCTGGCGTATCTCGGCGCTGTCAAGACGCCATCGAAGCCTGTGGGCGCCTATCGCCCCCCCGGCGCTCGCGGCGCCGTGACTCCGCTGCACTTCAAGCGTGAAGACGAGGGCGGTGCCGCTCACGTTGTCAGCAACGGCACGCCCTCCCTCGGCCCGAACGGATTCGGCCGCTCGCGCAATCAGGTCCCTGGAGCGGAGCCAGCCGGGCGTCCTTCGGTGCCCGGAGCGGCGGTCGTTGATGACGGCAGCGTGTCCAAGACGGCCTCGAAGAACAAGAAGAAGCGGAACAAGAAGGCCAAGGAGGGCGATGCTGCCGCGGGCGCTGCCGGTGCCCCCACCGAAGGGGGCCTTTCGCCTTCCCCCCGCGAGTACGGAAGCGGCTCGGGCACCGAGGGCCGCAGCCCCGACCGGCGTGGTTACCAGGGCCAGCCCCAACACGCCCGGAGCCGCTCGCGCAACAACCACAACCTGCAGCCCAACCCGCGCACCCGCAGCAACACGTACCGCGCCCGCTCTCAGAGCCGCCCAGCCCACGCAGTTCAGGGCGGCAACGGCGGCGGCGCCCCTGTCGCTTCGCCCGTCGCTTCGCCCGTCGGTGGTAACGATGCCGCCGCCGCAGCGTCCAACCCCAACGCCAAGAAGATCCGCGCGCTCCAAAAGAAGATTAGGGCCATTGAGGAGCTCGAGATGAGGTCTGCGGGCGGGGAGAGGCTGGAGGATACGCAGTTTAAGAAGATTGCCACCAAGAAGTCGGTGGTGGACGAGTTGACGGCGCTGGAGAGGGAGGGTTAGGCAGGCGCCGTCGCATGATGGCTGGCAGGAGAAGAGAGAGCGCGAGGTGTGAAAGCCTTGTTGTCTCTGATTCCCTCCTCCGATAGGCCTTGCGAGTCTCTTAGTGAGAGCAACTGCAGTGGATGGGCTGGGGCTGGAGAAAACCCGGGACAGCTCTCTCTTGTTCTTGGATGCGGGAGAGGGGCTGTCTTGGATCAAAAATATAGCGGGGGTTGCCATGGCGTCCTGGGGACGATCCGTCGAGTCTGGAAGGGCTTGATGGAGGAGGAGGGCGTCTGGTGGAAGCAAGCGTGTGTCGCTTAGGAGCGAATGGATAAGAATGCCTGATTATGGAAAAATTGCATGCCTCTTGGTCGATGTGAATGTTGTTGCCTGTGTCTGCGCCCACACATCGGGGGTTAGGGTTTGTCTATCGGCGATTGCACCCCCCCCGGCCGGCACCCCACCTTGAAATCTGGGGAGGGCTCGCGCGCCAACTTTAATTTCAACGTCGCTGTTGGACAAACTTCGCCCATTCCATGGTTCCCCAGCTCGTTCTTAATACATCCAAACCCACCCCATTCGTGTTTGTTGCTTGCCATTATACAGCCTACCATACTATCATGGTATTGATGTAACCAAACGCCAGGCTGGGTCTTTTTGGCACCTCCTCCTGAGGCACCTCCTCCTTCCGCAACAACACTGTCTCACTCGGGGGTTGATATCCCGAATCTGCGACCCCCGCATGCACATGCACACGCACACGACCGGTAACGTGTGGTGTGTTGTGCATGATTTGGAGGTGAGGGAGGGATCGGTGGTTTTGGAAGGGCGGTGACTTTACCCTTTTTTCTTTTTTGTAACGGGTTTCTTCCGGGGGATAGAGTTGGAGTTGGCGATGTGCCGAGGGGCCACATAAGTCTCGGATCGAAACTCGCACTTTTGTTGCCGGTTGTTGATTGATACGTTGCCTAGGTACCTATCTATTCATCCACCCATCCGTCCCTCCGTCCACCCTGTTTCTGCTCAGTACATACACCGAAATATGGACAAACTCGCCCTTTTTGACAGCCAGTGATGATGTTGTCACCAGCGCGTTAAGCACCCATTTGGGCCGATTATCCCCTTGTGCCCCTTTACGAAATCCTCCGCTAACATTGTCGGTAGCGCTCCCTTGCCTCTGAGGCAGTCGATGGTTCCGAATCTGCTCGGTATGGCTTCCTCGGACACGGAAGAAAACATACATGGCTGACACCCAACGCCCCGCCAAAGTGACTATCCTCTTCTTCCTTTGGGGCTTCGCCTACGGCCTCCTCGACGGTCCGTCTCAACCGCCTATCCAACCCCAAACACATCCTACTAACAAACCGAAAAAGAAAAACAGTCAGTCCTCAACTCGCACTTCCAATCCCAACTCCAAATCTCTGCCTCCATGGCTGCAGGCCTCTCCTTAGCCTACTTCGGCGCCTACTTCATCTGCCCGCCCACCATATCAGGTATGTTGGGGCACAGGTGACTGTTGCGATGAGTTGGGTTGGGTGCTGTTGCTCTCGGGGGTTCAGGGGCTGACTAGAGGTACCTAGGTTTGCTGACTGAGGGCAGAATTACTTTATCAACTCCTGTCAAGAGGCTGGGCGTGGCAGCGCTACATTCTGCAAGTCTGGCTCTCGCCCCTGGCTCTCGTGAACTAAGCTAACACACAGGGTAGCCGACCTGCTCGCCGTAGGCCAAGGCCTCTACGCACGCGTTCAACCGCTTAGTCGCTGGCGGCCTCCTGACCCTGCCGGCCTTCAAGCCGCGCTACATGCTGACCGGCTATTTGGGACTCTGCGTCGTGTTTCTTGTGGCGGCTATGAACACGTTCGGCACCACGTCCATCGTCATGTTGACTCTTGTCCTGTGCTTCGAATCGTGCTGCTTCGCCAACATCTTCACGCTCGAACTCCGTGGGCTGGGAAGACACACGAAAAAGGGCGGGTCGCTGTTGTCGCTGCCATCTCAGGGGGCATGGTGTTCCCGCCGATGATGGGAGCGGTTGTGGACTCGAGAAAGGCCCATGCTGCCATGGCGATCCGATGATGGGGTATATCCTGGCGTGGATGTGAGTGTGGCTGCTTTCCTGCCGCGATTAGTTAACTGACTCGCACCTACAGCCACCCCCTCCATGTGAATATTTGGAAGAGGAATGTGATGGATAGCCACCGGGAAACAAGAGTCGGTATTGAGACCCCTGCCACCAGCGACAAGGTGCTGCAGCTGGAGGCCCAGGCCCGGGAGATGGAGAATAAGCGTGACGAGGCAGCTCCCGAGATCCAAGGGGACTCGAAAGTAGGCAAAGTGTCCCAAGGGATGACATGCTAGGTTGCTTCCTGAATCGAATAGTACCCTTGATATTATAGTTACTTTATGCTTGAGAGTTCTAACCCTAAACCTAAACCTAAACCTAAACCACCTTATATCAATATCTGGTCACCTGCTGATTCGGCCAAAAGTTCTTCCCAGCCTCCTGATTTTTTCGGAATCAAATTGGGAGGCGGTGGTGAAGAACAAACCAGAATTTCATGGTGTTCTCAACCTCCACACCCAAGTTCAGCTGCACCTCGTAACCAACTCCTTTTCAACGACGCAGTCTCAACACCTCGCAAAGGGCAAACGACACGACTTCTCCTGCCTCTTCGTCAATGGATTCATCAAAGGATTTCATCACCGCCACCGAGGCCGCTCGTCGGAAGCGTGTGTCCAGACAGTCGCTCGCGGCCAGACAGCCGCTCGCGTCTCTCTCCGCCCCATACCAGCGTGGCGGGGGCTGGTCCCGAGCGCGCGCGGGTGCCAATCGCTTCCCACCGGCGCGCAGCGGGAAGGGGACCAACGGCCCACGGTCGCTGGTTGCCATGTGCCTCCGCAAGCTGGCGGACAACTTCGATGCCGCACCCGAATCCTCGATACGCTGTTTCCCGGAGAAGCTGCAGCTGGCTTTGTGGAAGGAGCTGTTTCCCAGGGAGGTCCAGGTCTTTCATTCACGCCTAACCGCTCATAGCATTCTTGTCCAACTCCACTAGGTGTGTTGCTAACACGTTGGGCCTTTAGGACGATGTCGCTCCATGCCTGGGATACCCTTTCTTCCTGCCTCCTGAGCGCGAGTATTTCCCGCGCCAGCAGGGCCATTACCGAGAACAAAACACAACAAGACACGGTTACGGGCCCAGTGGGGATATACCGCTACTGCGAGGAAATCATCGACCCGCCCCGCGAGCTCAGCGTTTACACGGCCCCACTGAGGGCGCTGGAGGGGTGTCTTGTGTATCTTTGCATCGACAACGTCGCGCGCTTTGAGACCTACGAACTGTTCGCCTTGGCCACACTGCCCCAACTGGCTGTGCTGGAACTTGCCGAGGATTGGGAGTCGACGGCCAACGGGATCGGCGACTGGCTACCCCGGGGATGGAGTGAACTTGGAGATGGAGCGTTCACCGGCCTGCGGGTTTTGAAGATCACATCCGAGAGACACACGGTTTCAGAGCGATGGCTGCAAAAGGTACTTGAGTTTCCGCGACTGGAGATCTTCGATATCACCACTCCTTGGCCATCGAGGTTGCGGCATAATCCTAGGGTGAGCCGGATCGCGGCGGACTGTGGATGGAAAGTCGCCGTGTCGAGAGGGTCACTGTTCGTGTCGTATGCCGAGGCCTATCTCGATGGGCGGACAGCTGTGCACCCGAGCTGTGACAAGGGTCTGACCTGGTTGTTTGACAATGGCAGACGACAGGTGGCATTGGTCGACGACCCTCGGGCGCGGATATATGAACGATACAACGACGAAGTGGAGGCCAACAAGCAAGCAGGTCTCGGCCCACCGAACAAACCGGACCTCAGCACCTACCTCGATGACGGCTGGCAGACACTATTGCAAAATGGCCTTCCCGGGTCTGCAACGACCGACACCCAAGCGAGCAAGGACGTTGAATATCAGGAAGACACGTCGAACGACCAGGAATATATACTGAACGACCAAGTCTTTGGGTTCCTTGCCAACAGCATCCAACACCAGGAAGATATGTCGGGCGACCAGGAAGATATGTCGGACGACCAAGTTTTCTGGACAAACAATCAAGTATTCTTGACAGACGACCAAGCCTTCTGGTTCCTTGCGCTTCTGGACCAGAAGGAATATAAGAAAGACCGCGTTCCTATCCAGGCGCAAATGGCGGGTGTCACGTTGGCAGAGGGCCGATTCGTGAGCCTCAGGCTACACAACTCATCCAGAACCGCCGAGCAGCGTCGACGGCATCGAACCGTGGGACGCATCCTCTTCTCTCGAAGCCGAGAGGAGGCCAATGCCAATGCAGGCTCGAAAAGCAGTCCTCGACCGCGGCCTCCGAAAAAGACGGAGCCGCACCTCGGCCCTGCTGCACCTTCATGGGCTCCTCGACGAGACGATAGACGGGAGACGAATCTTAAGCCGCGCAAAAAGCAAAAGACAGTCGGGGATCTGCTTCCGTCGTTTTCGTAAAAAGAGTCATTGAACCAGCAAGTGATCGGCCGACCGCATCGGGCAGGCCAAGGAGTGGGTTACATGTATGTTTCGAGGCAGCGAAATAGTCATCTAGGATTTCAACGCCAGAGGCCATGGAACCGACGGCATGTATCTAGCAATAAATTTCTCTGTTCCCCGAGGGTGCAGCAAGCTGCCGGAGACAGAGGGTAAGAGCAAGAAGTCAGTCTATCCTCCAGTTTCCCCTCCAGAATGCCATGGCGTAAGACTTGGACCGGAGTGAATTTGAAGGAAAAAAGTTTTATGTATGAGAAAAGAAGAAGAAAGAAAGGACGAGAAATCAGGGTTCAAAGAGTTTTAAAGGGTGCTGATTTCGGTGGGGCGATGCAGGCCAATCAGAGACAGTCTGTTTTGGTCAAGCGGCATCAAGTACCGACGGTCGGGTCATGAACTTGCCTGGGACGAAGTTTATAGTGTTTCGATAAAAAAGTCTTCAAAAGCTTGTAGAAGGTACTGAATATAGTCAAGTGCTTTTTTCACCAGCATCCATCATCAAATTGCGGACAAACTAAGGACAAAAGGCGTTTTGCATGCTACCTGTGTGAAGGCGAAGTGGACGGGCTACCGGTAGCCAATCACGTCGTTGGAATATCGGCGTCGTGAGTCAACCGCCCCGCAAGGTGGTGGCATGGCGGGGTCGATCTTCTGGGCTCCATCCTGCAGAGTCTGGCTGGCATCCTAAAGTGTGAACTCTCACAGCCCGCTTCGACTTTCTCGCTTTTCGGTTCGGCTTTTTGGCTTGTGTGATTTGGTCTAGGCTTATCTAGCAGGCGCTGCCTACATATTCCAGATTTGTCCTTTGACTCCTTCGCCTCGCAATCGTTGCCCTTTCTTGTCACACCCTCGACTTTGCGATACCCCGCGCGCTTGTCGCCCCTCAATTATCCAACCCCCTAGCAACCGCTTTCGATAGCATACAATCGCAACAATGGCAGGCGGTGGTCCAGGCGCAAACTCCCGCGGTCGCGGCGGCAAGTTCAAGAAGTTTACACGCGGAGGTTTGTTCGCCTACTACATATGAATGCGGACGCAAACTGACGGTAGCAATTTAGGTGGCAAGCACTTCTCGCGTGATCTCCGACCCCTCGATGCCGACGGCAACGAAATCGGCATGTGGGATGCGAATGCCCAGAAAAAGAAGGGAGGCTCCGACGATGATAGCGAGGAGGACTCGGAGGAGGAAGAGTCGGAGTCGGATGAGGACTCTGACGACGCCGGCCCGTCTACACAAAACCAAACCGCCGCCGAGCTGAGCCGCGAGGAGCGCAAGAAGGAGAAGAAGGCGCGCAAGGATGCCGCTATCGCCAGGGCCAAGGGGCCAGTCCAGGTTGGCGACCTGCCACCGAGCGACTCGGACGAGGAAGAGGAGGAGGAGGCCATGCCCGCCAACCCGAACCACTCGCGCAAAGCTCGCAACCAGACCAAGGCGCCGCCGGCGACTGTTGCCGAAGCCACCGAAGGTGTTGAGAAGATGAGTGTGGCGCCAAGCAGACGCGAGCGCGAGGCCATGGAGGCCCAGGCGGCGAAGGAGAGATATCGCAAGCTGCATGAGGCTGGCAAGACGGACGAGGCCAAGGCGGATATGGCCCGCCTGAAGCTTATCCGTGAGAAGCGGGAGGCCGAGGCGGCCCGGAAGCAGGTATGTCCTCCCCAATCACATATGTGCTCAGCATCAGTACCCATAGACTAACCCGATATCCAGGCTGAGAGAGAGGAGAAGGATGAGCAAGACAAGGCGAAGCGGACTGAGCTTGATGCTAGGGAAGCCAAGAGGCGCGAGGCAGCTCTTGGTCCCAAGAAAGCGCCGAAGAAGAAATGAGGCTTGTCCATTGCTTTCTTGCACTAGTCTATCGACCCTTTTACATATATTATGCCTTGGCCGTCCAGTGCATGCGCCGTTTCTATCCCTCTATATCTAATCTGCCATTCGTAGAATTACAAGGTACCCTTATGTCTCATCTGCCATTTGTTGTAGAATTACAAATAATATACACAGCACTGCGCCTTAGGGCATACCGGCCAACCCATCGGTGCCGACCGTCTCCTTCCAGAGCCCATCGAAGTCGACGTCATTCGACTTGAAGAGATCCCGAATCTTCTGCGCCGCTACGACCTGCTTCTCGGGCGTAAACCCGCCCGGTTGCGTGGTCTCGAACTGGATCATCTCGACCCACCTGAAGAACAGATCTTCCTTTCCGAGCCCCGTGAGCGCATCCCTAAACGCAAGCACCTGCTTCCGCCTCTCCTCCTGCTCCACCGTTTCACCATTCCCCAAGTCAACACACACCCACCCAAACTTGCCATGATGCAGCAGCGCCACGGTCCCAAACGCGTCCAGCGGAACCTCCTTCTCATCGACCAACCGCGTAGCGTCCATCATGCCCCTCCAATCCAAATCCCAATCCCCATTCATGGTCAGATACCCCGACTTTTGCTGCATCAGCATCGGCGCCGTGGCAGCCCTCACGCGCGCCAACACCTCTTCCTTGCCCTCCCTCGCCTCCCTGACCTCGCCATCAAACAAATCCACCCCCTTCGCCCTCAACACCCCATCCCACCCGTCCCGGCTGCGCCTCACATAAACCTCCTTCTCCCGAAACCCGACCGCCCACCGCCACGCGACCGGGCTGGCGCGCGGCGTGGAGCCGACGAGGAACTCGTACGGCCACGGCCACACAAACAGGGCGAGCACAAAGTCGAGCAGGAAACTGGCCGCGCGCCGCAGCACCACGCGCGCGAGCTCGCCGTAGCCCAGGTCGGCCGCGCGCAGCGTCGTCTCGTTGGCGTAGCCCAGCGTCGACGCGAAGAGGGCGAGGTAGTAAGGGGTGATGTAGGCCAGCCGCCACACGAAGAGGGCCGCGACCGCGAGGTTCAGGGCCACGGGCACTAGGAAGAGCTTGCGCTTGAAGGCGGCCGGGCGCGGGTCGATGTGCGTGATGTAGACGTGGCCCGGGGGTAGGGTGGCGTAGAAGGGTTCGAGGGAGGCCGGGGCGGATTTGAAGGGGTAGGGCGGGGAGGAGGCTTTGGAGGTCTTGCTTGAGCTGGTGCCGGAGAGGCGGGATTTGCCTTTGGTGGTTTTGGTGGGAGGCATGGTGGATGGTTTGTTGATGGTTTTTTTGGGGGGGGTTAGGGGAGATTAAGGGGTGAAAATTTATAGGAATGCGCGTGGCGGTTGAGCATCCGAGAATGAGGCGAATGTAAAATTGAAGGCGGTGTCGTTGTGTATAATAAAGCAGAAGCCGGTATATGTAATAGAGCAGAAGACGTGGGGGAGCGCAACGCACTGTCGCTTCCGGCTCAACGTGAAAGTCAGCAGAGAGCTTGAGGTCGGAGGAAACCGAAATGAGACGGATGATTTTGATGCAACAACCCCTAACCCTTAGTTATCAAGCCTTGGTAGGCACGTAGGGTCCACCTATGCGCAGCAACATTACAGTCCCGTGACTTTGAGTGGATCTCAGACGAAGCTGAGGAAGCCAATAGGCTGCTGAAACGATAGGCGAGAATTGCCCTCGCGGGATCGGTGGGCCCCCGTTGAAAATGGGATATGGTGGGTCAAGCCTCTGAAAAGCTGAAGGAGTTGGTTGGCTCAAGGCCCTGGTAGAAACTGCTAAAGAAGGGAAGGTATAGTGGGGCCAAGTTCCGCGCTACCTAACAAACAAACCAGCATTGAACTGTATGAGCTTATGCACACCCCCGCCGTTCCAGGTAGTTGGAAGCCCGGGAATGGAAGCTTCGGTTCCCCTTCCTCCTTTGCTTTCTCTTTGCTGTCGGGTTGGCGCAATAAAATTCGAATTTAGACTCCCTACCTGATAACTATACTGAACACAGTAGAGTCTCATTGTCACCCGAAAGTCCGGGACACTCTCCCTTTCCTTTCTCTTCTTTCCAACCCCCACAAACTCACCCCTCAATGATCCGATGATGGTTCTTTTCAGCTGGGCTGTCCAAATGCACACGAATTCTCTCCTCCAACGGCGGAGAATACGAAATGTGAAAGACGCTTTGGTCATCTTAGAGATTGATTGTTGAAGCCATTCCATTAGTCCTCTGTTTTGTATCCCATTCTCCAGCACCGAGCACACCGAAACCTTTGCATGCCGAGCACGAAAAGAAGTCCTCTGGTTCATTACTTCATCCGAAAGGGAGCGCGTTCTACCCTCCCTTTCTTCCCCATTTAGCTATCCCTAACCACACCACTAGAAACCCAACGCCACTCACTCAAATCTTCCCTCCCGCATCATCCTCCCTCATACTGGACATCCTCGACACGGCAGCAGACACAACCGACTCCCCGGTCGCCGTCACACCACTGCCTTCACTCGTCCTAGGACTAACTGGCGCCCCTGTCTTGCCACCACTCTCCCCCCCGGCGGCCTCTATTTCCGCTGCACCCCCTATAGCAGTAGTAGAACTGCTGGCATGATGATCGCTACCACCCCCAACCACCGTCCCCGTCCCACTCCAACTGCCCCAACTCCCCCTCGATCCCGGCTGGCCAGCCCCGGCTGCTGCACTAACAGCCTGCTCAGGCGGCGGCGGCGGCCCTTGGGCATGGTGGTGATGATGAACCACCCCCCCTCCTCTCCCAGCCCCAACCGCCGCAGCAGTGCTTTGAATAATCAGATTCCGAGCACCCAGCAACCCAGGAGGGGGAGTTCCCACCCCCTTGGCTACCACCATCATACCTCCTCCTCCTCCTCCCAGGACAGCAGGCGGTGGTGAACCAGCATCAGGAGCAGACGACCCCCTCAGCGGCAGCGGAACCAGCGACGGAGTCCTCGGCAACGCCTTGGTAGGCGGGGGACTCAACGGCGGCGGCGGCGGCGTGTCCACACCCCCCCTCCCACTCCCGAGACTGGTAGTAGTAGTAGTAGCGGGTGTAACCAGATCCGGAATCTGTAACATGGCCTCATGCGGCCTCGGCGGCCGACACGGTGACGGCGAGCTGGGCGGTGCGGGTACCAAG
Source organism: Chaetomidium leptoderma (assembly GCA_033296705.1). Taxonomy (NCBI): domain Eukaryota; kingdom Fungi; phylum Ascomycota; class Sordariomycetes; order Sordariales; family Chaetomiaceae; genus Chaetomidium; species Chaetomidium leptoderma. The sequence continues at coordinate 80,987 of MU856847.1, read as the reverse complement.
GGTGGTGGTGGTGGTGTGGCTTCTCTCCCGCTACTACTTCCTCCTCCAGAAGCGAAAGAATAAGGGGGGGCCGCAATGGGGATCTCGTGGCGAAGCGAGGAGTGTGCTGTGGTCGTCGACGATGACGTCGTGATGGCACCACCGGTTCCGGTGTAGCAGCTGCTTGCGGCGCTGGCGCTGCCTCGGTGACTGCTGTTGTTGTTGGGGGGCTGCGTCCAGGAGTTTACTCTTCCCCCTCCTCCTCCTGGGACAGGGATGGGCAGGGAAAATGTCGATTCGGGGGTTAGGGAGGCGATAAGGGGTGGGTAGCCGGTGTAGGTGCGCGGGGTGGCTGCTGCTGCTGTTGTGTAGCTACGCTCGTGGCGCGGGATGAGCTTGTTTATTGTGGGGGAGCAGATTGGTGAGGATGGGAAGGCACCTCTCCCTCCAGGCTGGGGACTGTAGGCGGGTGTGAGGGGTGTGAGGGGCGGTGAAGGGGAGCGGCTACCTGATCGGAGGATGGACGGGAGGAACTTGCGGTCGCGGAGGCGGAGAGGTGGAGTGAGCATTGTGCGGGCGCCGATTGCTGAGCTGGTGGGGGAGATCAGGGGGGTGGGTGAGCCGGCTGGGGGGTGGCCGTGGGATAGGCCGTGTCGGAAACGAAGCGCGTGACGGAAAGACGCTTTGCATCGGTTTCGCCGGCGGAGCCAGATGAGGACGAAGCAAATCACCAAGACCAGCGCGAGGACGGAGCATATTGCGATTGCCGCCTTTCCTTGCCCGGTCAAGCTGCTCTCTGATGCGGTTGATGCTGCTGTCGGTGCTGTGCTCTCAGTAGCAGCAGGGGGTGCGGCCGTTGGCACTGAAATCACCACAGACGGCGTGGGCTTTGTGTGTGTCGTCGTCGATATTGGAGGGGCCGTACCGACGGAGGACGGTGACGCCGTACTCGATTGCGGTACCGGCATCACACTGACCGAACAACCCTCCTGCGTATCCGCTTCCGTTCTACATTTGAAATCCGGCGGCGGCGGCCCAGGGTCATGAATCGAATAGAAGCCGATACTAGCAAGACCCGTCAGCCCCTGGAAGTTCCTCTTTACGGTATCAAGAGGCCTCACTTCTGGCAAGTGTTGATGATGAGGTCCACGGTTGCTAGGACACCACTTAGCTCTCAGACACCACCAACTCCTTCTTCTGTCACTCACGATCCTGTCCGAGTCCTCCCCCCCGATCTATCCCCACTCCGCAAAACGTCGAGTCACACCAGTAGAGCGGCCAGAACTCCTGCAACGCCACGCCCCTGTTGAGGTGTCCGCACCCGTCGGCCCAGCCCTCGCTCTCACCCCATCCATTCGATACGCTCCGCAGAAATTGCACTTTGCAATTGCGCAGACACTGGCTAGGGTCCTTCTGCCATGCCCCCTGTTTTATCTCGGCCGTGTTGACGTAGCACCCGCAGGAGGTGCTGCCGGCGGTCTCGGCGTCCCTTCTTCTGATCTCGTTCATGTCGGATTGATGTTGCTGTTCTCGGGGTGCGGAAGGCTGATGGTGAAGCTGGCGACAGAAGGTATAACGAATGACATAGTCGTCCAAGTCTCACACGAAACCGCAGTCCGCAGACAGCATGCTGCGCAAAAAAAGAGAGGGAAAGTGGCCGTCGAGGAGGCAGCAAACGGAAGTCGCAAGCAAACAGAGTCGACGACAACCTATTCGAGGCAGAAGGCCAAAAGAAGAAAGCGGCTGGTGTTAGGCAGGGAAGTGTTTGACCAAGCCCCAGACAAAACAAAACAAAACTCGTCAGAATGGAACAAACAGATCACCCGCCAGACAAGTCAAGATCTGAGATCAAAGAATCGGGAGGGCGGTCGTCAGGGGGGAAACCACGGGCGTGAGAGCACCACGCTGAGACTATATACCCCAGCAGAGGACAGCAGAGTAGAGCATAACACAGCATGACATCTCTCGAGGTGGCCTCCCCAATCAGGGCCTTCCCATCCTTGTACCAGCCTTCTCCTCGAACCAAAGCCAGTGGTGAGCGAATACAGAAGGGCCCTTGCGCCCTCCCCCGTAACACTGCACAACCACCGCACAGGATAAGGTACCTCTAGGTAGGTAGGGAAGCCAGACACAGCGTCACCCCGCCGGGTCAAGCAAGGAGGTCACGAGAAAAGAACGGCCGTCAAAAACCAGTCTCACTACGCAGCACTGAGCACAGTGTGTGAGTGTGTGTGTGTGTGTGTGCGTGTGCGAAGTGTATAGAAAAGGGTAGATAAATGTATACAATTCGCAAACACACCCTCTCACCAGACCCCCCCCCTTGGCAAAAGAAAACAAAATACGCACGTTACACCCCTCCCTCGTGCTGCACGTCCCCGCTGCCTGACGAGAATAGCGTAGGCCTCTTGTGCGAGGGGAAGCTGCATGCACCCGGGCCTTCGCGCCTCGTCCTGTCCTCGTGTGTGTGTGTGTGTACGTGCGTGTGTACTAGATGGAGGGAGGGAGGGAGGGCAAGGGGACAAGGGGGGAACGGATAAGAGGTCGCCTGTCGAGGGCCGTCGCCTACTACTACTACAGGAGGATGAAAGTAAGCCATGTGTGTATCTTGCCGTCGGTCAAGCTGGCTGAAGGCTTTCCTGCTGGGAGGCAGGCAGGCGGGCGCGGTTGATGGCCAAGGGGGTTCGGAAGAGCTTGTGGGGGGTCCTGATGTCGGGATGGATGGTCTCCTCCCTTGGCCACGGCCCGCTGATGGGTTGACTGACCCGATAGGTTGAGCGCTGTCGTTTAACAACTCTCGTCCGATTAGAGATTTGAGAAGTGCCAAAACAACGCGAAAACGGGAAATGATTGGGCCGGGCGGACGAGATCTATCACTCTGCCACGGGTTGTCCCGCTTCCACAACACAGTACCCTCATCTTCACCTTGATATGGTGTTGAGACCAGATGGGTGCCTCCGCGCCGCCAAACGCTGGCATCGCAAACGATGGCGACCAGGCTTTGGGATGTAACAGTCCAATCAGAGTGTTTGTTGGTTTGTGCCCTCGGGTGCTGCATCCCTAGCGCGGGCTTTTCTCGCCGAGGGGCGACCGCGGCCTTGTGGTGCGAAGGACAATCTCCTGGAACTATTAAAGGCAGCCTCCCGCGTCCAATGACCTTGCTGAATACCCCAGACAGTCCCTTTTAGCCCAACAGTGACACCGTCGTAAATCGCTGTGTCCTGGTGCAGTAATCTTGCGGGATGTGTCTCGAGTCTCGCAGTGTTTGCCTCTGGGTGCGTCCACCTGCGTTTGCCCAGGAGCTGAGCGTTTGTTCCCAGACCGCACCCATACACTGCTGTCGGTTTCACCGACCTTTGGCCATTGTTTATCCGCTTTGCATTGCATGGCATTGCGTCTCCGGGCCTTGTCATGTCGGGCATGCGGTCGAATAGGGGCGGGCTCCGGGATTACGTGCTGGCGCCGCAGACAAAAGCCCCTGCTTGTTGCGTGGCCTGCCATGTGGAAGCCGAGATCGACATTGTCGAAGCTCAGCCGCCAGCCTGACGGGGATTTTCGACGGCCTGGTACAGAAATGCATGCTGCCATCCGCATGTGGCGTTCGGGTGGAGGACCGGGTTGATTCGAGGCGGTAAAGCCTGTTGATAGGGACAAGAAAAAGCTGCCTTTCTGAAGCTGCCTTTCTGAAACCAGGCCACCTAATAGTCAAGTGTTAAATTAGAGCCGAGCAACTAGCCAACGGCACTATCGTGATGAGGCGCGGCTAGATGGGATGTGCGCCGCCCCTATACTAGGGGGGCAGAGTGTCCATCAGCGCCGGAAACCCAGTCAGCCCCCGACCTGAGGAGCAGCCACTTTGCATCTACGCACATGGCTGAGAGGCAGCCATCACTTGTGAAAAAACCCGAAGCCAACCATACCGCTGCCAAGCCAATAGCCACAGTGTGTGACAAAACTCGTACTCCCCATGGATAACGAACTGGGAGATATTCACTTGTCGGCCCTCTGGAATGCGCTTAAAAATGGCCCTTGGAAGCGGAGTTCACTGGCGAGGCAGAGGGTTCGTGAAGTCATGAGACAGAGCGGCGGTCGAGCGGTTGGTGATGATGCAAAAATGGAGGCCTGATGGCTGAACCACGGAGCTCATCGGTAGCACCCTTCCTAGGAAAGGGGTTCGTTCGGCTACAAAAAGCCACAGGGTATTTATTCATGATCTCGACTTGGTGCAACGACAAGAGGACTCTGAGTGTTGAGTCTTCATCCGCTTCCTTTCTTTCCACCTGGGCTCGGCGCGAACCAGCCAGAGATCGAGAACCCCCTGACGCCAACCGAGGTACACAGTAAAGCGCAGCGGTGGACAGAATATGCCACAAGTCGGTGAAAGCAGGTGCCGAGGAAGATAGATATCCAGGGCGTATCTCGGGGTGCTTGGTGATGACCAAGACTGCCTTGTCGCCCCAAACAATTTCCAGCGTGGTTTCTAGGGTTTCGTTCCGATTGCCCCGTCACACGCTCAAGGGCATGAGGGACGTGTCCCAAGAAGTGACTCATTCAGGGGCCAGCGGGGAAAGTGAAAGTGAGGCTGATATGACTAGGCCACTCACCACTCGGCTAGCAACAACCCGCCCTGCCATCGACGCCCCCCGCCACCTCGTAGCCTCTATTTGTTGACGGAGAGCATGTGTCCAGTAAAGACAGGCTTCTTCACCGTTCTTGAAAACGGTTAGTAAACTGAGCCATTGTGCCTGAGCCCCACGAGAGAAATGGCTTTGGGGTTGTGGAGGTCACCAAGGTCTTGCCCCAACCCTGCGGGATTGTCTCGGACAGATGTTCTCGTGACCATGACAGAAAGCGGTTTCGCCCCAGTTGGATGAGCCCGCCGTCTGAAATGTCAACCGTGACGGCCTGAGCAAGAGCGGTTCCGAGACATGATCTAAGACATAGGGAAGAGGCGTGGTTTCGACGAACCCAGAATCCAGGGCAGAGACAAGCAGCCCCATCATCGAGCACCGGGGGTCCATGTCGCCGTCCGAGCACCGTTGACGGTGAGGGCGGTGTGCTACACTCTCGAGACTCTCAAGGCTGTCTCACTGTGATTGGCGATCTTATTCCGGGTTCTTGTGCCTGAGAAGGGTGGAAGTTTGAGCCGAGGAAAAAGAACACTTCTTGCGCTCGGCGCCTTTCCGCCCACTTCGAGTCCCGCGGCGATAACTAACTATTGAATAACACGGATTATTCTCCCCTGCTGTTGTCTCAGCCGTCTCTTGGCATGGTCACGCGACCATCTGTGTAAACAAGACGGTTGTGCAAGATCATGACTTGTGCCGGACAAAGCTGACGCCGGCTTCAATACAGTCAAAATCCAATTGTGAGGCAAAGGGGAAAAAGATAGTTGGAGGTTGCAATCTTGAACCAAGAAGTACGAAGTGGGAATGCACCAAGAAATCCGGCCGAGGTCGACCGACTCGGGCACCTCGGCCCACTCGCTTCCCCGCGCATTCCCACTCCCGACTGCCTGTCACGGCCCGGCCCCGTTCAATGTAAGCAAGGTGCGGAGAGCTCGTCTTGTACATACAACTCCAACCGAAAACGAAGTGAAGCTTGATCATCTCACACGCATGAGGTAAACAGTAAACTGAGCGCCATGTCCGACGCCGCAAAACGGCGTGTCCAAGCCATCGGCGACCAGCTCGCCGGCAGCAGTATCCCCGTCATCTTCAAGGTCGCTCCCACCGGACCACGGGTCGCCGACAAAGTTGTCATCATCACCGGTACGTTTCCCGGTGCGATATGAGCCCAGTCAGTCAGTCAGCAAAACATACTCACCAGCACGGCACGAAAACAGGCGCAAACTCCATCCTCGGTATCGGGCGCGCCTCTGCCCATCAGTTCGCCGAGCACGGCGCCAAGGCCATCTACATCTGCGACTACGATGGCACCAACCTCGAGGCGCACAAGCGCGAGATCAACGCCCTGTGGCCGCAGGTAGAGGTACACCCGCGGCAATTCGACGCCGCCGACGAGAAGTCGGTCAAGGACGTCATCGACGACGCACTCCAGCGGTACGGCCGGCTCGACGTCTTCTTCGCCAACGCCGGCATCGTCGGGCCCCACGCGCTCTTTACCGACATTGACGCCGACGACTTTATGGAAGTTATGCGGGTAAACTCTCTGGGGTAAATAACCAGCCCCCGTCCCCCCCCCCCCTTTTCCCCATTTACCGTCCCACTAATATGTCACGCCAACAGCGTCTTCCTAGCCACCAAACACGCCGCGCCAGCCATGCAGCGCACCTCCCCCACCAAACCCGCGCCCTCGGGCAGCATCATCGCCACGGCCTCGGTAGCGGGGCTGCGCTCCAACGCGGGCAGCACCCCCTACTCGGCGTCCAAGGCGGCCGTGGTGTCGATGGCGCAGACGGCCGCCTACCAGCTGGCGGGCACGGGCGTGCGCGTCAACGCGCTCTGCCCGGGCCTGATCGAGACGGGCATGACGGCGGTCGTGTTCGACGCCGCGCGCGCCCGCGGCACCGAGGGCAAGATCGGCCAGCTCAACCCGCTCAAGCGCGCCGGCCACGCCGACGAGATCGCGCGCGTCGCGCTTTTCTTGGGCAGCGACGAGAGCAGCTATGTCAATGGCCAGGCGTGGGCCGTGGATGGGGGGTTGAGTGCGGGCCATCCGTATGTGCAGGGGAGGATTGGTTGAAGGTTCCATAGGTTGGGGGGGTTGTTGGCTCGGTGGTGTGTCACGAATCGAAGCTTTGTATATTCAGCACCTAGTACAGTTTGCTAGAGATTTGGCTGGAGGAATCTTTGATGTTTGCCACAATGGGATCATGACTACACCCTGAGGCTGAGAAGCTGAGGAGTGAGAACTGCCCGCATTGTTCAAACCTTGAAAGAATCAGTCATGTCGGTTGGGGGTTAACTCGCGTAATAGCTGCGATCGGGCTATTTCCCCACGACATGCTAGAGGCCAACGGCCCGAAAAGGGTAGGAAAGCACAGGACAAAACATCCCGAGGCATGCAGCCCCGAACAAAAATTGCGCTCGGTCACCAATCTCAGCTGTTGAGTCCGTCGGGCGTGGGATGTAGCTGGTCAGTGCGCTGACTCGCCAAGCCCCAGTCTCTCATCCCTTTGGCTGGGACTTTGCGCAGTGGGGCGATGCAACTCAAATAGTACTTGGCTACATCGAGGTCTGTTTTTGTGGGCAGGTATAGGAGCTTTTAGGGGTTAATTTTCGCGTTTCCAGGGGGCCTTCCAGGGCCGACAATGTATCACCACCAAACGGCCATGTAGAGCGGCGAATGCAGGGGTGATTGATTGGTTCACTGGGCCCCACTGCGCAAAGTCCCAGCCAAAGGGATTGAAGCGCGGGATGAACCAGATTTGTGGGGCTCAGTTTGTGGGGCTCAATTTGTGGGCGGTCTGGGGTGCATGTGCCCAGAGCTGCATCAGGTTTGGCTTTGGGGGTCGTGAGGTGTGATCAAGTTATTTTGTACCATATTGCGGGCTCGCGAATTCTGATTTGAAATGGCGGCGTTGGTGGAGGGCTTCTTTGGGGGTCAGTTTTCCGCGGGGAAGGTCGAGGAGGTGGTCACACAACTCGTCGGTTGGTCGTCAACCAAAGTATCGGAAACGATGACGTCGTCTCATGTCCCGGGCGGCCTAGCTGATGGACAAGAAATCACAAGCCCGTTGTTCCCCGGTCGAGATCGGGGGACAGCTTGAAAGAATCACTGATTTTCCCCAAAAACTAACGCACGACCCGAAAGGCCTTGGCTGCAGCTCAATGGCTTCGACGTGTCCATGTTGTATGTGCACTGGAAAGTGTTGAAACAAGGCGTTGCATCCAGCAGTTGCAACGAATTAAGGGTCCAGGGGGCCGCGCTCTTTGTCTTTCGCGTAGGTAACGAAGCTCCCTATTCGATCAACTTTCGAGATCTGCAATCACCAGCACTGTCAGCAGTACTCCTTTTGCCGATGTAGAAGACTTGCTCACTGGCCACGTTGAACTATCAGATGCCAGTCGACCCAAGTGAAGCAATTGCATGTGGGGGTCGGGTACCACCCGTTGTGCACGCGAGCCGCAGCTGATCGCCAAGAGATGTGGACGGCGCAGTGACGTGGGGCACAACTGCCCGAATTAATGCGAGACTCCAAAGGGGAATTCTATACCTATGTCTGAGACGGTGGTTCCAAGCTGCGATTGTCCAGCGAGAAGACGCCAGATAAGAATGTAATCCGTACATTGTGAGGTTTGTATGTCATTAAACTTGAATCAGTCGATGTCATGGACTCGGAACAAGGCTGCACAAATGGGGGGAAAAAGGAACCCTGCTTGTTCGGGACAGCGTCTTCCCAGCATGGTTTAGTGTCGGTGATCTTCCGTGGTCTCTTGTCGCAGCAGCTGCGGGCGCTGCAGCCGTTCTGAGCCGTTGCAGGGCCGGTGGTTGACGCACTCGATGCATGAGGTTCGACAAGTCGTAGTGGCAAAATCAGCAGTCATCCCACTAGAACGCCCGTTGTGAGGGGACCTCGGGACGGGAGTTTGGTGCGCCCGAGTCTCCGAAAAGGGAAAAATATTGAGGACGTACTGATTTGGCGGGGTCCATGTGCTGTATCACATAGGTATGTAAGTATTCTGTAAATACAACCCCATCCGAGGATTGTCTCTTCCACTTCAATTATTACTGATTGCTGGACAGGCCCAGAACCCCCACTCAATCACCCCTGCAGCCACCCCCGTGTCGCCTGCCAACAAAAGCCAGGTCGATTCCGTTCTACCATCCCGCCCTTTCATCACTCATTCGCAACGGTCAACTTCCTCTTCTCTTTCCACGCTCTCTTCAACCTCGCGCTCAATCCAGATCGCTCGCTGCCCAGCGCACGATACATACTTCGGCACCGCTACGGAATCACCAGCAGCTTGCTCTCTCGCTTCCGAAGGACAAAACCGTCCCCACACCTATTGCACAACTTCCGATTCCACGTCTTCCAATATGACTGGGACCGTATAGTTAGTGCGGCCCTCAATTCGAGGTACATTCGAACTCCGAACGACCCGGACAATCTCACTCGTCTTGTTCTCCCCGAGCAGCTCCCTTTACAACTCCACAACGGTCCGGCCTCCGGCTTTCGGTCGCCGATCCGCCTTCGCTTGCACGGTATCCAATCCAGCCCATCCGGAAGCTCATCCCAGCACGCCGTCTCTCAATCCCTCCGCCGCCCATCCGCCGGCCCGGCCGTCCTAGCGGGACCCGAAATAGCCTCTCTTCCAATACAGAACTGCAACACCCGTGTTGCCACCCCAGTACTTTTGGGCTCAACTGGCATGAGCGAGAAGGTGGTTGTGTCGAAACGTAGTGCAAGACTGTACTTCGATTACGATATGGAGAAACAACCCGAGGAGAACGAGGTGAAGCGAGCGGTCAAAAAAGACGAATCCGACGAGCGACACAGACAGAGTTCGGCCACGACTTCGACGACGCATAGCAGCCAATCCAGCCTTGAGCCATCCCCAATGGTTCGTCCCGCCGACGGCCAACTGCAAGTCGACACTTTGGTGTTAGAACCACAAAGACATCGCCAAAGCGATCTCGAGCTCAGGGATGCGTTCCATCCGCCAACCACGAAACAGCGTCTCGCTTATTCCGTCCACGACCTGGAAAGAAACCTTCCAGTCGAGGACAGACCAGTCAACTTTGGCATCGTCGTGCCGGGTGTCTACCGAAGCAGCTTCCCACAATCAGAGGACTATAGCTTTGTGGAGGGTCTCAAGCTCAAGACCATTGTGTAAGTCTCCCGGATTGGGCCGTCGAAAATATGTGCTGACGCGATTCGCAGCACCTTGGTGCGCAAGGACTTCCCTCAGGGCTACGACGCCTTCCTCCACAAGAATGATATCAAACATGTCGTTTTCGACATGAAGGGCACCAAGAAGGAGGCCATCCCGACCACGACAATGAAGGCGATTCTCCGAGTCGTTCTGGACCGGCGGAACCACCCATTGCTTATACACTGCAACCACGGCAAGGTACGTGCTGGTTTCCCGTTGCATCGCTCGACTCGGGATGTTAACGTTTGTATAGCACCGCACCGGCTGCGTGGTCGGCGTCGTCCGCAAGCTCTCGGGCTGGAACCTGAACAACGTCATCGACGAGTACAAGACGTACGCCGAGCCCAAGGCACGAGAGTGTGATATCAACTACATCTCGGGCTTTGAACTGGCCAACATCTCGAACCTCTTCCGAGAAACGAACGCGCCCTTTCGAACCACCAGCTTCCTCCGGGCAACCGTATTCTCCCTCGTCATGCTCATCGTCTGGTTCGTCTCAGGCCCGACGATCGCCAGGGACATGATTGCCGAGGGGCCGAGGCGGGACTGACCAGGTGGTAAATAACGCTTCTGGCTGTTACGACACTCGATTCACTTCCTCTTCGCTGTCCAGTTTTGTTCGGCATACAACTTCATAATGGCTTTCCATGGAGAAGCTCTTTTCATTTCTTTGGCATCGATTCCACCCGCTTCCTTGGTTACCAAATCCCAGTTCTCGGATACAAACACGGCAGACCGAAACACCCTTGCGCTTTCACCAATAATAGGCTGGGGGAAAAAAAAAAAAAACAGACGTCGCTGGTACATACCCCGAAAACGAGCGGGTTGTGGCTTGGGAACAAGGAAAATTCGGGCCTTTCACAGGTATATTTTGGTTTATTGGGCCGGCTGTCTGGATTTCAGCACATTATACACATTGCATCAGGTTGGAGCTCATGGAGAAGAGTGGTCCAGGGCGGAGACTTTCAAGTGCTGAGTCGTCTCCCCGGCGTTGAATGATTTTTTTCTTTTCTTTGTTCTTCCCTTTCGCTTTGTAGTTATTTGTATTCTGTGGCAATGGTTTGTCCTCAAGAGTGTATACATTATGCGTTGGCAGGATTCGGTAATTACACGCCCTGGCATAGATAGAGACGTCAACAGACGCCGACTTTTGGAAATAGCTGCAAATATTGATACAAGACACACATTTCTTGTCCTCGCCCCGGTTTCTTTCTCCCATGTGGACATTCATTGCCACCAATCAAGCCTTCAAAGTTCCTTTCTCGTCCAGGCACCAACTCCCCCAGCCAACCTCCCGCCTCCATCACCCTTTTCAGCAGCCCTCCCCCCCCCTCCTTCTTCTATCCCCTGTTTCGAACAGTCATCAAAACCCTCTCAATCCTTGTAAACCCCCCACCGATTCACCTCCCTCCTCTCCTCCTCCTCCGCCTTACGGTCCCCCGTGCCGTACGTATACAATCCCGCCACGGTATTCGCCGCGCCCAACCCCATGGCCGCACCGCGCACGCCGCCGCGGAGCGAGAGGAACTTGCTGCGCAGCGAGGCTGGCCGCCGACGCGCCGCGAGCAGCACATAGATGCCGCTCCACGCGGCCGTCATGCCGGCGCCGTCGATCCGGAACCCGGCTAGGGTCAGGTAGCTGCTGAAGACGAGGAGGGGCGTGAAGAGCATGGGGAGCGGCTGGAAGGGGCGGGCGTGGAGGGCGATTATTAGGGTGGTTAGGGTCATGGGGGGGATGGCGGAGGCTTTTTTTTTTGTTGAAGGGGAAGAGGTTAGTTGGATGGTGGGTTTTTTGAAGGGGGCGGCGGGAGGAGAGTGAAGGGGTGATGGTGATGAGAGGGGATGAAAGATGGGAAGGGAAGAAAGGTGAAACTTACTTCCCCATGCTGTGAGGTTGGATATCACGCTTTTGGGCGGTTCGAGGCCGTCTGTGGGCGCGTCTGTGGGCGCCATATTGGCGGTTGCAGGTCGGTTGGGCTTGTGATTGAGTGGAATTGGTGGGGAGCAATGGGCGCGGTTGCGGGCTCATCAATTGCCTAATTTTGGTTTCTCTCACCACAGCTTCACTGAGCTGTTGCTCACTGACGATCAGCTTTTTGAGAACATGACGTCGTGAAGCTGCGGCTTATCAGCGTATCGGAATGACTAAGCAGGACCCCTGTTGGACCCCACTGATTTTGGAGCCAGCTGTGGTCTGGAAAGTGTTCACCCAACGTGATTCTGTACCAAACTGCAACGGGACCGACGGGACGGGACGGCCATCGCCAAATCACTTGCGGCTCTCAGGAAGTCGCGGAATAATTTCGACCGCTGGACCAGCCCCTGACTACGATTCAAACTCTACAACTTGGGCAACTGTCGACTTGCAGGGCACAAAGAACAAGGCGCTTTAACTAGCAGCTGCAGGCCACGATTCTTCGAGAAGCCACGATCTCACTTCTACACCCTTGGCGCAATACCTCCTGGAGGACGGCGCCAGCAGCCAGAACACCGGCATTGTTGTCGTATAAAGGTTCATTATCTATAAAGGACACGACAATCCCCCTGCGCCCGTAGCTGCCGCGATTTGCTACTCACAGTTGCTTCGTTCGCAATCGCTCTCTCGTCGTCCGAACTTCTCCCTCACGACCTAATACCACCACCGAACCCCCATACCTAGGGCACCATGCCCGACGCCTCCGCCTCCGGGGCCTCGACGTCCAAAAATGACGGCTCGGCGCGCAACCGCCACGAGCACAACCAGGGCAACCAGGACCGCAAGTACACAGTCGAGCAGAAGGCCGCGGTGCTGCGCATCCGGCGATGCCAACCGACGGCCTTTTACGAGATCCTGGAGCTGCAAAAGACATGCACCGACACCGAAGTCAAAAAGGCCTACCGCAAGCTCTCGCTGATGACGCACCCGGACAAGAACGGGCACGAGAACGCCGACGAAGCCTTCAAGATGGTGGCGCGCGCGTTCAGCGTGCTGGGCGACAAGGAGAAGAGGGATAAATTCGACCGGCTCGGGACGGACCCGGATAGCCGGTTCGCCAGTGCCCAGGCGCAGGCCGCGCAGAATCCGTTTGGTGGGTTTGCGAATCGGAGGGCTGGCGGTGGCGGGTGGGGAGAGGAGGAGATCAGTCCCGAGGAGATGTTTGCGCGCTTCTTTGGGGGTGGTGGGTTTGGAGGTGGAGGGTTTGGAGGGCCTTTTGCAGGTGGGTGATCCTTTTTTTGCCATCTTGTCTATCTATCTTCCAGCACGGGCTAACTCAGCCCTCACTCAGGTTTCGATGGCGGACCACAGTTCGTCTTCAACTTTGGCGGCGGCCCGGGCGTCAGGGTGCATCAATTCGGCGGCGCGCGGCCACGAGCCCGGCCCCGGAACCCGGGACAAGAAGAACCGCCGGCGAGCCTGTGGAGCACCATCATCGGGCTGCTACCCATCATCATCCTCGTCCTGTGGCCGGTCCTCTCGGGCATCTTCTCGGGCATCTCCTCCTCGACCCCCTCCGTGCCCAGCATGGCCTTTGACGAGCCGAACCCGCCCCTGTACACGATGGAGCGCACCATGCCCAATTTCAAGGTGAGATACTACCTCAACCCGGCCGACATCCACTCGTACACCCCGTCCAAGCTGTCGTCGCTCGACAAGAGGGCCGAGGTGGTGCTCGTGCAGCAGCTCCGCATCAAGTGCGAGAACGAGATGGCGCACAAGCAGCAGCTGCGGAACGCGGCGCAGGGCTGGTTCTTCCCAGACCCGGCCAAGATGGAATTAGCGAATGATTATTCCATGCCCGCGTGTCGGAGGCTGAACGGGCTGGGGTTATAGTTATAGTAAAGGGGGAGGAGCATGTAATGTGTACAATGAGCTGGGGGAGGCGGGTGCTGTGTATAGCACTAGATCTTTGTGTTATGATGATTCTTGGGTCTACGGTGTTGGACCGTGCTGGCGTTGGCGGGCATTTGCATACTTTCTCGTCTGCAGTCACATACGAGATGCAATGATAGAGTTAGCGGCGGTTGTTGTGTTTGCTTCACAGTGTGGTCATGTTATTCCAAAATACATAATATCTTCTTTGGCATGGTCTGGCTTTTGATTGTGAATCCTTTGTAAGGTGGACGTTCACTTGCAGTTCTGGTTTCCCGAGCTCTCGTCTTTTTTCTCGTGTCTATTTTCATATTCTGGGGGCTTACTACAGTAGGATGCAGAGACGCGCAATCAAGGGCCAGATACGCAAAAGCACAGGGGTTCTCGTGGCAACATCGGCTTGCAACGTCGCCAGCAGTGTTCGGCAGCCTGGAGGGATGACGAAGCTCTGGGAGCCGGCTCGGGCTTGAACCGTCCGATTGGCCAAGACCCCCGGCCGCTGCTCCACAAAGCACTTGCCTGCTAGGGACCCCCCCACTCGCCTTCGTTATTAGCGGGCCAAGCCTGTGTGGTAATGACGCGGGGTGGTCGACCACCAACAACTCCAGCGGGCTCGATGCACTCAACCGCCATCCACCTACCAACTGACAAAGCTCACGATTGCCCTCATAATTTTCCCGGAACATCGAGGAACAAGGGTTTTGATATCCTGGAACTTCCAATAGCTCTATATACCAAACTTCCAACAATCCACCCTGTCAATTTCCCCAAATTCCCGTTCTATAACACCATTAATCGCATACAAGGCTCCAGCAGCGCAGCACCACAACTTGGAGCTCGTCGACTATCGACGATGCGAGCGCGTACGACAGCTCGCCTCTAAACACGACAACAACCGGATATAAACACCTACCTCTCGATTCTCCCTGCGACTTCGAGATATCCGCCACCCTCGCCTTGTACATACATACACACACACTGTTGTGTGCGACAGAGCATTGCGCCACCAGCGGCTGGCTGCCTCCAACCTCGATTTTCCGCTCGACCTTCTCACCAGACCACCCCTCTCCTTTTCCGACGCCGCGTAGACCCAATTCAAAATCATCTTTACAACCGTGCGATGGTGACCAGAAAACCAGTCCCCCAGCCCGCGGCACTTGACCCTGCTGTGCCGCAGGAGGCGCGGGGCGCGTGGCCGCCGGGCAACACCGAGGACGAGACAATATGGGGAGATGGAGTGCAGGACCAACAGGGCCAGCAGAGCAGTACGAACCTCGCGCCAACCGACGTGCCGAACTCCCTGAGGCCCGGCGCCGCGACCAGCTTTTCCGACTTTGGGGAGGAGAGCAACATATGGGCCGAAGGTGCCCCCGCACTGTTCAGCACAGGAGACACGAGCCAAGTTCCGGAGGTTCTCAGACCAGGTAGTAGCCATGGGAATGGAGCACACACAAGCCAAAGGGCTGAGGCGGCTCAGGAGTCGGTCCCGGTTGTCCTCCGGCCCGGCGGAGGGACCAAGCCGGAAACGAATCCCTTCAAGAGGAAGATGTCGCTCAGCGCATCCCACACAGGCCAGGGCAAACAAACGGCACCACCGAACATTCCACCCCTGCCATCCGCCCCCGTCTCAGACTTCTCGCAGCTTAACATCAACGAGTCGAGCACCAACCCCTGGCAACCGGCCGTGAATGAGAGACAAGCCGCGGCGACCCCACCAGTCCCAAGGCTGCCGGATCAAGATTCTATGCGGGGTAATGTCTGGGATTCCGCGAGGCCATCGCGTCAGCCGACACCGGCGCCGGGCTCAACCTCACCGGCTCTGGTGTCTCTGCCCTCGGAGGAGGGGTCCACCGGATGGGAGGAGGAATCCAAGAAACCAATCATTGCCCCACAGATTATTACCACAGCTGACGAGGAAGGTCTTGAGGATGCCCATGCCTGGGATGACCTCAAGTGTCTCGACAAGGGAAAGGGTCTTGATCAGCCGCCACCAGTGCCAAGCAAAGACACTGCCGGGGCTGATGACTGGAATCTCATCGACATGGAGACACGTCCTGTGGCCCCTTCAAGGCAAAGCTCGTGGGAGAACTTCAGAGAAGAAAATAGCCCCGCGAAGACGGCTCCTGCAGCGGAGGTAGCAGCCAAAGAGGAACCTCCTCAGTTGCCACCACGGAACTCAACAGAAGCGCCTCCGCCACCACAGCCCCCTCGCCCCGTGGATAAATCAGAGACGTATCAGATCAAAAACATCAGCTGGCACGATGCAACGGCTGCCGAGAACCCCAGGACGTCACCAATCCTCGTCCAGAACGCCAATGGGCCATGTCCGCTGGTGGCGCTTGTTAACGCTCTCACCCTGACGACGCCGGCGGACAAGACAAACACCGCGCTCGTTGAGACGCTCAGGTCGCGCGAGCAAGTCAGCCTTGGTTTGCTTCTGGACGCCGTGTTTGATGAGCTCATGTCAGAAAGACGGACCCAACCAGACGTCCCTCTACCGGACGTGACGGAGCTCTACAACTTCCTCCAGGGGCTCCATACTGGGATGAATGTCAACCCGCGCTTCGTCCCCACGCCGGAAGTGGTCACGGCGTTCAAGCGCACATCTCTCACGCATCTTCATCCCACTGAGCGCACCGACATGATTCCCGGCACTTTTGAGCATACGCACGAAATGGCTCTCTATTCGATCTTCTCTATCCCACTCATCCATGGCTGGCTTCCGTCGAAGGACGATGTTGTGTATGAGGCGTTTGCGCGGCAGGCGGCATCGTATGAAGATACGCAGAACCTGCTGTTCAGGGAGGAGGAGCTCGAGGAGAGGCTGTGCAACCACCAGCAGGGCCTGAGCCCGGAAGAGCAGCAGATCTACCAGGATATTCTGACTATCAAGTCGTTCCTGAGCATCTCGGCGACACAGCTCACCAAGTTTGGCCTCGAGGTCATCAAAAAGGCGATGAAGCCGGGGTCTGTAGCGATCCTCTTCCGCAACGATCACTTTTCGACCCTCTACAGACACCCTCAAACCATGGAGCTGCACACTCTCGTCACTGACGCAGGGTATGTCGGCCACGCCGAGGTCGTGTGGGAGTCTCTCGTCGACATCAACGGCGAGAGTGCCGAGTTCTTCTCGGGCGACTTCCGCCTCGTCGGCGGCGCCACCCACAGCCAGCCCGGCCCGGCAAGGGGTAACGTACCCGTGGAAGCGGAATACAGCGAGTGGACCCCAGCCCAATCCGGCCGCGGCCGCGCGCAAACAGCACAGCAGAGCCCCTCGACCGAACCACCCCTGTCCCCAAAACACGAACAGGAAGACCGCGATCTCGCCCTCGCCCTCCAACTCCAGGAGGAAGAAGACGAGCGGGCCCGCGCCGAACAAGAGCGGCGTCGCAGAGAGAGCGCCCTCTCGGAGCAGTTTATCGAACAACAAGCCCGCACCGGCACCACCAACAACCCCGCTGCTCGCGGCGGCCGCGGCGGCAGCACAACCAACAACACCGGAGGCCGCGGCCGCGGCGCTTCCCACAGCACCGCCTCCCTAACCCCCTCCACCGGCTCAGCCGCCACAACCGGCCGCGGCGGCGGCCGACGCACAACCCCATTCCAACCAGCAGGCCGCGGCGCCACATCCACCCCTATCCCTATCCCCCAATCAGCGGGAGTGGTAGCAGCGGGTGGTGGTGGTGGTGGTGGTACCCCGTCCCCGCGCACCACCACCGCGCAGAGACCGACAACACAAACCGTCCGCTCCCTCATCCCGCCCCGCACCACCAACCGGCCTGCAGACGAGGGGCTCGACGACGCCCCGCCCAGCTATGAGCAGGCTTCGAAACAGCTGCCGTATCTGCCGCCACAGGGCCACCCCGCTCATCCGGCTAGTCGGCAGGGGGAGTTGTCATCTTCTCCCCTTCCGTCGTCGTCGTCGTCGCCTGGTAGGGGGCCGCTGTCGCCGCTGCCGCCGCAGCAGCAGTCGAGTCAGGGGTTGGGGGGGAGGGGGATGGGGAGGGGGCAGAGTCAGGGGTTGGGGATTAGGAATACCAGTGGTGGTGGGATGCCGGGATATCCGGGGAGTGATGGGCGCGGGGGCCAGGGGTATTATAGGAGGGGCGGGCCGCCCCCGCCACCTTCGCCGGTGCCTGCTGGGGCGAGTGGAGGGGGTGGAAAGGATCGGGAGTGTGTGGTTATGTAGGGGGGGCGGGGGGCTACGTAGATATATGAGGAGGGCTGAGATGGGGTGATGAGTTATGAGATATGGGATATGGCTATGGTTTTTTCTCTCTTTTGGATGGTTTGGCATGGCAATGCACACAGCAGGTTTCACACGGCGGATTGTGGGTTTATATGGGTTGTATGAGTTAGACACATGTCCGTGATGGGTATGTCTGTAACTTGGATCGGAGTTGTAACAGGTAACAACGTCACACGGTCGTGTATTTATGGTAATACCGTGTATTGTCATGGAACGGCCTGGTTGGTCAACCATAGAACTGAGTGGGTCGCCGGCTCGTTTGTCGCGGCCTTATTATATATCCCTGACATCATTCGTTGTTGCTCTGACGGCCCGCAACGTGCCATCGGACCTTTGGAAGCGTCAAGGGTGTGAGTGACAGTCAACAACAGCCGGCGGCTTCCAGGTTGTATTTAACAGGGGAGTTCCGCCTCCTGCATTTCTGGGCGTTGTTCCCTCTTTCTCTCTTCCCGAAGTCGGTCAGTAACTACGTCGTGTAGTTAGACGGGCAGTGGATTGAATCGGCCGTGTGTCGAGGTGCAATTCTTGCCATCATTTCAACAACATCTACAACATCTACAACAGCAGCTTAACACTCGACCCCAAGACATCCATCCGCCAACATGGCCACAACCACAGGCCTCATCCCCAACTGGTTCCCCCCGACCCGCGAAAACTACAACCTCATCATCTCCCTCTGGCAATGGTTCCCGCTGTTCGCCTCCCTCCAATGGCTGATCCCCTGGTACGGCATGGGCAAGACCTCGGTGACCTCGCGCCTCAACCTGCCCGGCCGCATCGGCTGGCTGACGATGGAAGCACCGGGCTTCCTAACCCTGCTCTACCACTTACGCACCCTCCCCCCCCTCACCACCTCTTCCTCCTTTTCCTCTGATGATGACGATGGGGATGGGGGGGGATTACCCTGGCAAAACAAAGTCCTCGCCGCCCTCTTCGTGCTGCACTACACCTACCGCGCCCTCCTCTTCCCCTTCTTACAACCCTCCATGTCGCCCGTCCACATCGTCATCTGGCTGTCCGGCCTCAGCTTCCAGCTGATCAACGGGCTGGCGATCGGGTCGTGGCTGGCGGCGTACGGGCCGACCACCCAAGACGAGTGGGACGCACAGCTGTGGGGAGGGGGCACGGGCCAGTTTGCCGTGGGCATCGCGCTGTTTTATGTCGGGCTGGTGGCGAATTATTATCATGATGATGAGCTGCGGGAGATTCGCAGGCGGGCGGGGAGGAGGCGGGCGGCGGTGGGGAAGGGGAAGAAGGAGGGAAGTGAAAAGGGCGGGGTGGATAAGCACTACGAGATTCCGCAGGGGGGCTTGTTCAAGGTGATGCTGTATCCGCACTACTTTGTCGAGTGGGTCGAGTGGTTTGGGTTTTGGATGGCCGCCGGGTGGGGGTGTGTGCCGGCGAGGTGCTTCTTGTTCAACGAGATTGCCGCCATGCTGCCGCGCGCGGTGAAGGGACGGCAGTGGTATGTGGAGAGGTTTGGGGAGGAGAAGATCAAGGGGAGGTGGGCTGTTATTCCGGGGGTTTGGTAGCCGCTGCGAGAATTCAGGGGGTGTGTGTGTGTGGGAGGTCGTTGATGAAGGATGGCGGGTCAGTTGGGGTTGTTCGCCTGACTCTAGATCTCTATGGCGGACACCGAGGCAACGACGTTTGTTGTATGTATAAGCTAGTAGGGATAGATGCTTATATTGCTGACCCTTTAAACACAAAAAGGATTTTACACCGCTGTCGAGGTCTACGGACGGACCTCTACGTGATGACAAACAAAACGCCACCCATGCCATTCAACCGGTTCCTATCGTCTCAATCTGCTGCCATTCTAACCAAAAAACTCATTCATTCCTGCCGGGCCCCGATATTTGCCTTGCAGGTGCTGGCGGGGCAGGCGGTGGTGGGCCGTCACCATCGGGCCCGCCACCAGCCAGCGGCGGGATCGGCAAGCCGGGTTCCACGGAATTCGCCGGCTTGGGCACCGCCATCGGTCCGGGCGGCACCGAGATGCGGCCCTCCAGCTTCTCGCCGCGCAGCACCTTCTCGACCTCGACACGGTCGAGCGTCTCGTATTCGACGAGGGCCTTGGCCAGGAGATCGAGCTCCTTGCGCTTGGAGATCAACAGGGTGCGGGCACGCGCATAGGACTCGTCGAGCACCTTCTTGACCTCGGATTCAACCATGGCACGAGTTTCAGAGCTCAGCTTTTCGTACTGGCGCAGATACTCGACGGGGCCGAGACGCTCCGACATGCCGAGCTGGGCAACCATCTGCCAGGCCGTCCGGGTGGCCGAGTCGAGGTCCTGGGGCTCAGTTAGCGAACAACACTCACATGTGACATTTGGATAACACGTACCTGGCTGACGCCGCTCGTCACAAACTCGTTGCCATAGACAATCTCCTCGGCAACCTTGCCGCCCATGGCGCGGTCAATGCGCCCCAGATAGTCTCTAACCGAGTACGAGTACTTGTCCATGGCGGGAAGGAAGGCGGTATGGCCAAGGCTCTGACCGCGCGGGAGGACCGTGACCTTGTAGAGCTCGCCCGCGGTATCCTTGGAATAGTAGGCAATCAGGGCGTGGCCGGCCTCGTGGTATGCCGTCATCTCCTTCTCCCTGGGCGTGATGACCATGCTCCGCTTTTCGGCGCCCATGATCACCTTGTCCTTGGCCCATTCGAAATGCGACTGCATGACAGCCTTGGCTTTCTCCTTGCTTGCGTGTACAGCAGCCTGGTTGACAATGTTCTCGAGCTCGGCGCCAGACAGACCCGACGTGCGGGCAGCGATGGCCTGGACGTTGACGTCGGCACCCATCTTGATCTTCTGGGCGTGGTGCTTCAGGATGGCGATGCGGCCACGGACATCGGGGAGGGTGACTGAGACATGGCGGTCGAAACGGCCGGGCCGGGTGAGCGCCTTGTCCAGAGACTCGGGGAAGTTGGTGGCACCCAAGAGGATGACTCCGCTGTTTTGGGCGAAGCCGTCCATCTCGGTAAGAAGCTGGTTCAGGGTCTGGCGGACGTAGGTTGCGTCGCGCGAGTTGCGTCTGCCGCCGATGGCGTCCAACTCGTCGATAAAGATGATGGAGGGAGCCTTGGTCTTGGCAGCATTGAAGAGTTCGCGAACGCGCTTGGCGCCGACGCCGACGTAGATCTCGTCGAACTCGCTACCAGACATGTAGAAGAAGGGCACGCCAGCCTCACCGGCGACGGCGCGAGCCAACAGAGTCTTTCCAGTACCCGGGGGTCCCACAAGCAGCACGCCCTTGGGCAGCTTGCCGCCGAGGTTGCTGAATTTGTCGGGATTCCGCAAAAAGTCGACCAGCTCTTGGAGCTCTTCCTTGGCCTCGTCGCAGCCGTGCACATCGGAGAAGCGGGCTTTCTGGTTCTCGGCTTTGGGGTCGATGCCGTCGACCTTGCTCGGTCGCTTGAAGTTGGTCACACCCTCGACGAGCATGGTGATAAGGACGAGGCTGAGATAGGCGCAGAGACCGAACCATAGAAGAAACTTGATCCACCGGAGGGCGGCCGTGCCGAACGTCTCGTCCACAATGACATGCAGAGGGCCGTTCTTACCGCCGCTGGGTCCGTTGGAGAATGCCACGTTGCCGCCAGTGCGATGTGCCGCCACAGCCTGGCCGACCACCTGGAGTCCAGCCGGGTTGAGCCCAGATGCATTGACAGCCGAGTCGCCGTGCGCGATCGCGCCAGCGGTGCCGTTAATCATGGCCAGCGCTCTATGGTAGGCCTCGTCGGCAGCCTCGTTGGTCGCAAACCGTCCTAGACCGAGGGAGTCAGCATTTCCGGCAGGGTGGGGTACCCGGCATCGGTTATAAGACTTACCAGATTGATACCGTTCAACAACAATCGCAGGCATGTTAGCCTTCAAAAGGAGCTGGTAGAACGAGGTTTGAGCCGTCGCGCTGTTCGGGTTGCGGTTGGCCGCACCCTCACGGTTCGCCAGGAGATCACGGGGGACGCCGCCGGTAACAAAACCCCGCGACTGCGTGTTCCGAGGGGGATGCTGAACCTTGATCCAGGCGAACTGCTGCATGCAGCTCGGCTGGTAGGTGCTCATGGACCGCACGCCGGGCAGGGACGTCAGGGGGCGAGCCATCAGAGCCGCATACGAGCGGCGCATGAGGGGATTCGCCATGGCGAGCGTGCGCGAAGACATGTTGGATATTTGCGACGAGATGTCGATCGGGGATGCATTGGCGGCGAGGTGGCGGTCGAGAAAGCGCGGCGACAGCACCGCGTTCCGGAGGAAGTCGGGGAGCTCGGTCTTTGCGCTGGCGCCCGCGTGTCTCTGCGTGTGCGTCGAGGACGTGTCCTGGACACCTGAGGCTGGTATTGTCGGCGATCTAGGAGAAGGCGCAACTGCAGGACGGGGTGTTCGGGTGTTCGGGGTTGGAGGAGGAGGGGTGTAGATCGAGGCTCGCCAGGGGATGAGCAGCGTGTTCGCAATCGACGGCCACAGCTCCGTGGTCGCTGCTGCGATACTCTGGGACATTGTCAGCTGAAATCTCGAGATGGGACCACTTATGTCGTCGGACTGGATGGACGTACCGGCAACCCACTTGCGTGGAAAGCCATTCTTGTTGTGCCGCTCTCTGCCCGCAAATTTATCGGATGCGGGATGCGGGATGCAGAAGATGCAGAAGATGCAGAAGACAGATGATGCAAGGTCGGCCGAACGTTGGGGAAGCGAGTGGATTGGCGGGAAATGCCCAGCCTTGGCAAATGGCCACCCCGGGCCCGGTCTTGCCCCGATGCTGGCACGTGACTTGGCGTTTGGGGACTCACGGCCCTCACGGGTCGCGTCCCACTTGGTTGCTCAGTCCAGTCACTCACTCACACAGTCAGTCAGCTCATCTCTCCCATAAAATCAGGGAGAAATAAATCCATCCATCAAAACACATCACGACCATCCAGACCCAAACCTTTTGCTTGCTACCAACTCAAGCAGAGAAAGCCAAATTTCTGGTTTTCTTTCTTTCTTTTTCTTTTTCTTTTTTTACTCTTTTCATCATGAACCGCTCTATCGAGCAGGCGCTGTTGTCGCTGCTACCCACCCACAACTCAACGCTCGCAGCACCTCTGACTGACCTAGCGAGCTCTCTCCTCGCCCAGTCCCGGCACCGCGCCAGCACGCTCAAGGCGGAAGAGGAGGTTGCCCGTCTGTATGCCTGCGCTCACCTGGCATGCGACCGGCTCAAGACCACGCTCGACCTCCCGCCCATCGACCCGCGGCCGCCCATCCCGCCGCGCATCTACAAGCGACTCTACAACCACCTCGACAACATCCTCCCAGCCACCGCCTCCACCCCCAGCCGGGCCACACCAGGCGGGACAGCTCTCGGAACCAGCGGCCGCACCAGAACCCCCAGCTCCAAGCTCCGCGACCAGCAATTCCTCAACAACGCCTCACCCTTAGCCAACAAAACCCGTGGCCCCGCATCCCGAACCACCCCCAGCAAGGACAAATCGCTCGCCCAGCTGCGCAACCCAACCGCCACCCCCTCCAGGAAACGCACCAGCAGTAGTAGTGGTAAAAACGACGAGCACCTCCCGCCCTGGATCCGCCCCGCCCTGCGCTTCCTCCTCACCCACCTCGGCCCCGCGCGCATCGGCCCCGTGGTTGCGTCCGGTCTGGAATCCATCATCGTCCCCGACGGCAAACTCACCGACGACGCCTGGGTGCAGACCAACCTGGTGCCCGTGCTGGGCGCGCTGTATCTCTTTGTCTGGCGCGGCGTGACGTGGCCCGGCGGGCTGGAGGTGGATCGGGAGCGCTATGTCAAGTTCCGGAAGGTGGTTGCTTCTTGCCTTGCAAAGGCCCGGGTGGAGGTTGAGCTTGCTGATGGGGAGGAGGCGGGGTGGGAGGGGTGGGCTGAGGTTGGCGTGCGGGAGTTTGATGCCGCCGCTGTGAGGGGGAATCGACATGGGTGGTTTGAGATGGAGTGGGTGGGCGGGGTGGGGGATTTGGTGGAGAGGGAGAGGAACGAGGAGGATGAGGGGGAGGATGGGGACAGAGGAGAAGAGCAGGTGGTACAGATCCGGAGGGCGGATACCATGTTTCAGGAGAGGTATGATTATCTGGGCGAGAGGAAGAGGAAGGCCTATGCGGAGTGGAAAGGGGGGATGTTGAAGAGGATTAAGGAGCTGGAGGCGCGGTAGTTCACCCCTCTCTGTCTTTCTCTACCTCTCTCTATCCTTTTGCCGACGATTACCACATCACGCCGCGACCTTTTTCAGACTTGCCACCGTGTCCACCACAGACTCCTCAAACGACCTCCACTTGATCCCCAGCAACTTGCTCGTCGCCTCGTTATCAAACCGGAACCGCTCCCCCTCCGCCGGCAGCTCCCCGCCCTTGGTCTCCTCCGTCGGCAGCCTCTCCGCATCCTCAGGGAAATTCTTCCTCGCAATCTGCCCCAGCTCGGCATTACTAAACAACCCGGCCGTGACAAACAACCTCTTCCCGCCGGCCTCGGGAATCTCCAACCCGGCCTTGACATGCGCCGCTGCGACATCTCTCACATCCACCCAGATCGCCACCGCCCCCGTCGCCGGCACCGCATCCCGCCACTTACCCTGCAAGCAATCCACCAGCCTCTCATTACTCGTATTAATCCCGTCCAGACTCGCCAAGTAATGCACCACGGGCCCAAACACCAGCGGCGGATTGACCGTCACGAGATCAAACGTGGCCCCGTTCGCGGGGTCCCGCACAAAGTCCCAGGCCGCGCGCTCCGCGAGCGTCTTGCTCGCGCGGTAGGCCGTCGCGGGGCTGTTGTGGATGTCGGCCAGCGTGACCGGGTTCCACGACGTCTCGGAGAAAGTGGTGGACGGGTCGGCGAGCTGGGTTTCGTCGATGATGGCTGCGAAAGACGAGGTCACGACCACGCGGCGGACCTTGGGCGCCGAGCGGGCGATGGCGTGCAGGATGGCCGTTGTGCCGACCACGGCGGGGTCGATTAGTTCTTTCTGGGGGTCGGCTAAGTGGGACGGGGGGTGGTTAGATATGGGGTGAGAGGAGTAAGGGGTGGGGCGGTTGACATACTCCATTTGAAATGGAAGGGCGAGGCTGTGTGGAGCACGACTTCCAGGCCGGGAGTCTTGACGACCTCGTCGAAGGCATCGGACTGGGCGATGTCGGGCACGATGGCGACGGCAAGGTTGCCCGAGGCGGCGTGGGACGGGTAGGCCTCGCGGATCTTGGCGGCCTTCTCCTCGCTGCGCACCGTCGTCACGACGCTGTGGCCTTTGGTGAGCAGCTGCTCTAGGATGTGGGCTGAGACACGTCAGTGATGTCCGGGTACTTGATTTGTGCCTTGGGGATTCATCGCTGCCAGCAAGATGCGGATCATGCTCTATCTCGCCCGGTCTGCGGGAGATTATACTCCTGACCGGCACCCCGATGAGACACTTGCCCGCTGGGGACACAGGCCAGAGACTCGAGAGACGCCAGGCCACGAAAGGCAAAACTGTGTACTGTGTTTACACCAGTGCCAACTTACCGGCAATGAAGCCGGAGCCACCTAAATCTATGTCAGCGACGGGCACCGTATCACACAGCTCGCGACAGCACGCACCGGTCAAGAGAACCTTGGTCATGTTTGTTGTTGTTCGTCGGTATACGCTCAATCTTGATATTCCGCGGATGGACTTCAAGACATTCAACTGGAACAAAATGACGATGGGGCTTGACGCCGACTTATACCCGCCCCTCGTCAATCTCCAACCCCGCATCTGGGCCCCTCCCGGTGGGGTGTCGACGGCAACGGACCCGGGTGCCCGGATTCGCCTCCCGCCTGTCCCCTAGCGCGATCTGGCGCCGTTGGAGTCTTATCTCCGGCCGCGACCAGCAAGATATCACAGC
The DNA here is from genome assembly GCA_033296705.1 of Chaetomidium leptoderma. Taxonomy (NCBI): domain Eukaryota; kingdom Fungi; phylum Ascomycota; class Sordariomycetes; order Sordariales; family Chaetomiaceae; genus Chaetomidium; species Chaetomidium leptoderma. The sequence continues at coordinate 55,197 of MU856847.1, read as the reverse complement.
TTCTGCAGCTTTATTCGTACCTGTCAAACCAGACCCTAACCCTCACACCCATCTCTTTCCAGCTTCCCGTGAAGGGTGCGTGGTATTCGAGTATACCCCGCCAACAACTTCATTTGGAGCTACAATGTGTTGTTCCCCAAAGACTCCCAGATACACTCACCCATGAGGAGGCCCGTGACAAGAGACGAAATGGACATAACCCGGGTTGAAGAGACGCCACGGCCCGGCGACGACCAGGGCGTGGCCTTATTTCACCACTTTCCGCTGCTTCCCACCGAACTCCAAATTCAGATCTGGCAGGCAGCAGCCTCGACTCCCCGTGTAGTCCAGATGGAACTAGACACGGCGTATCTAAGGAGCACCCGGTTTACCCAGCACGGCCAACCCAACCCAAACACGGCTGGCGACAAAGTGCCTCCACTGCTACACGCCAACCATCAGTCCCGCCAAATTTGCCTAGCCATCTACAAAAACCGCTTCCAGATTGGTGGGTGCAACGGACTCTGGGAGACTTATATGCTCGCCGATCACGATATCCTAGCCCTAAACCAGCCGGGGCTACTGGAGCTTGCTACCAGCCGCGAGCTGAACGATAACGCACTGCGGCGCCCTCACACTCTTGCTCGGCCCGAGCGTGATGCCTGGCGCGCGGCGCTCCAGGCCGCCTCTTCGTTCCCACGGCCACCCGACCTAGACGTTTTCCGCAGCATCCTCACGCCCGGGATCAAACAGCTCCTCGAAAGCTACATGCAGCCTCCGTCCATTCCCAACTTCCGTGGCGACCTCGGGTCCATCAAGCGGCTCCTCGTGCACAAGTCCTACGTCGAGGAATGCTGGCCCGGTCTATACCGCGACCCGGCACTGTTGGCCAACCTCGACCGTGCGTTTCCCGTCGTTGCCGGTTACACATATAACGACCAACACGCCTCGTACGCGCCGCTGCTCGCCGAGGCGGGCGTCGCCGACCTCCCCGAACGCTACCGCTGCCGGCCCCTGTACTGTCCGGGGCACGTTGACATGTGCGATCGAAAGCGGCCCGCCGTCGCCGTCGCGCGAGCACCGCTCAACCAGGGTCAGTGGTTCGGCTCGCTCGTCCCGCTCGCCGTCCACCTCCCTGGCGCCGCCGACTACCGCGTCTTTGGGCGCCACGACGTGGTCATGTGGTGCTTTTCACAGCCGCGCTATCACGGCGAGCCGCTGCCGGACAGCGCCGACGAGGCTGAGCGGGCCTACGAGGCGTATGCCGGTTACCTCCAGCTTCACGTCCGTGGCGTGCCGTGGCAGATGGTGGCCATCTACGACCGCCATGACTTGCCGTTTATGGGCTGTAAATGGCTGCGAGGGGGCGATGATGATCATGATGAGTCTGGTGGCGAGCCTCCTCCGTCGTCTTCTTCGCATCCCTCGACACTCGGCTGCTGGGTTTGTGAGAACCCCCCGAGAGGCCCCATCTAAATCCCCAACCCATCTCCATAAACCCTCCCATCACCCAAATCCTAGTTGTATCTCTCCCCACCCTGAACCCAAACGCAAACCGCGAAGCCTGTATGTACGAAGCAAACACCACCCCCTGACAACGTAGAATAGCATAGGCTGAAGAAAAGGTGATAATAGCCGAATCACTAGATGAGCAGCCCCCAAACTATCATGTGTGAACACCGCTGTACATACACACATCAGAAACACCCTACCTTCGCGTAACGACGAATGAAAGTGGTGATCGGAGGCAGATAACGTCAACCACACCCTATGATTCCCATCGGTGACGTCGTTCATAGCAAACTTAGGTTACACTGGTATGTAGTACTTATTAATAAGAGCCATCATAGGTAGTTTGCTCTCAGAAGCACATATTCTTTTTGCATGTTTAGCCACAAAAATAATCAAGTTGGTTGCAAACCATCATCTAACCCACCAACCCAGAGAATTTCATCTCCGTTCCCCCTTAATAAGACTCTGCGAAAAGCAGATTTGTGTGTATTGAATTGAATCGAATACACAAACCAATACACGAACAACAAAAAGCATAAACCTCCCAACACCCGGCCGTCCAACTCCCAACCCCAACAAAATAAAAGTCTTACCGATCAAGCTTCAACCCCCCCTCCCACCCCCAAAAAGTCTATTTCACCGCCGCAATGACCATTCGTTCTCCTTCCTTTTCCTCACCTCTCCCTCCCTCCCTCCCTCTCTCTAACTACTCAGTAGTATCCATCATCACCTCCCCCGCCCCCCTAGCCAGCGCCCGCCTCTCAGCCTTCCACGTCTCAATCCTCCCCCTCAACTCCACCTCGGGCACCACATCCTCAATCACCATCGGCTGCCTCGTATACGGATCCTTGGGGTCGCTCAGCAGATGCTGCATGATGGTCGACCGGTCGACCACATGCTTGGACGGCAGCACGACCGGGTCGCTCATGAGGATGCCCATGATGGGATCCTCAAACTCGGCGGGGGCGTCGTCAAACGCCAGCTCGGCGCGGTCCCAGGCCTCCTTGGCGCGCTCGATGCGCGCCGACAGGCGCTCCCAGGCCTGGATGGCCTTCTCGTCCTTGAGGTGCTTGCTGCGCAGGATGAGGGCCGTGACGGCCATGATTTCGGGCTTGTAGGAGCGGCCGTCGGCGGCGACGGCGTCGACAAAGGCCGGCGAGGCGCCGAGGTTGATGTAGATGTCGACGAGCTCCGGGAGGAGGGCTTTGGGGTTGAAAAAGTACTTTTCGGGGTTTTCGACCTTGAGCGTTTTGGACTTGGGCCCCGTCAGGATGTCGAGGTTGTAGTCGAGCATGCCGGCCAGGCGCTGCACGATCTCGGGCATGGTGAAGGACTCGCTGATGGAGGTGGTGAAGAGCTTCATCATGCCGACCGTCTCGTTGGCCAGTTGCATGTATGACGTGGCTTGGCCTTCGGCAGTGCGGAGTTCCTCTTCGGTCTTCTCGCGGTCTTCTTGCGAGAGCGTGGGCTCCCTGAGGCGGAGTTGCAGTTCGTGGATCTTTGGGAATTTGCTGAGGCCTTCGTCCAGCACGTATGTGGCGTCATTCATCAGCAGGTTGACGAAGCGGACGAAGAATTCGCGGTTCGATCTGGGTTGCGTGTGAGTAAGTAAAAGACGCCTAAATCCTACATATTTGAGGGGACAACTCACCTGCTAGATTGAACCAGCTGCTGCTGGTACACGTCGTTTGACCAGATGCACTTGATGACCTGGAAGATCTCGTACCGGATGTTGAACTTGTCGTAGAACTGCGTGTGTGCCCCCGTCGACTCGCACTCGATGTAGAACTTCATGACGGCATGGAGCAGGTAGTCGTTCGCGAATTTGGTGTTGGTCATTACGTCGCCCAAAACCCCCTTCTTAAGATGATATGTAGGCCACGTCCCGTGAGACAGCAGCGTGACGAGGGACGACTTGAGGTAGGGGTTCTTGACGTATTCCGACGACTCCAGAAAGGTGACGCAGAGCGCAATCATCTCGTCGCCCACCGCCGAGAGAATAATCTGCGGTATGTAGCGAAAGACAAACTTGAAGTTGTCTACAACGTCCTGCAGCGCGTATTCCGGGAGGCACTTGAAGGCTTCGGGTGCGTCCGCAGGCAGCGGAAGCCGCAACGGCTTGCCCGGCGCGTACTCTGTCTGGCTGGCGACTCTAAGCAACCAGACGGTGACATAGCGCATGAACAGCAACGACCGACTCTGCATCTTCTGCTCCAGTAGAACGCCCTCTATCGAAAGTTTCAGGGCCATGGACCGTTCGAGGACGTTGGTGTGCCGCTTGACGGCCTCGTCGAGTACCCGAAGCTGGGGTGGCCGGCTCATCAACTTTGGGCGTTCCGCCTCCATCAGAGCAATCTGCTTCTCGTAATGCTTGATGTCCCTGTCGAGATTCTTCATCTTGGAGTTCGTTGCCTCGTTGCCATAGTGATGCGCCGCCAGCGTCAGGAAGAAGATCTCAGTAATGAAATTCGATTCTCCCTCCATCTTGGTCGCGTAGAAGGCGTCGGACTGCGCCTGGTCCGCATTGAGCTTCGTCTCGTCCGTGATGTTGACCCTCGGACTCCTCCTGAAATAGTTGACATCGATACGTCCTACTTTGGAGAACGTCGTGTCCATGAAGGGCTCGCACAACGTGTCCAGAATGACAGTCACATTAACCATGAATCCGTCCGACGAGACCTCCCGCGGGTCGACCTGGATGGCGCGCCTCTTGTGGTTGGCGTTCATGATGTAGGCAAACCAGTCCAGCACCTTGTTTCTGGCCTGCGGGCTCGCGCGGATGAAGGCGTTGATGATGGTCGTGAGATCGGTTTGATGCGCTCCAAGGGTCATCTGTAGCGCACTCTGTGACGTTTGGATGCGCCCCTTATCCATTGTCCTCGGCCCGGCGAAGTAGACTGTCGTCACCTCTGTTTGAAGCGGAGATATGCTGAAGAACGGACCAAGGATGGTGTTCTTCTCGATACCAGGTGCTGACTGCGCCATTTGGAAGCACGGGTGCTGTATCAAGGCATTGAGAAGGGGTGGAAACCTCGAGTATGTCAGGAGGGCCTAGTAAAAGTCAGCAGCGGAGACCCCGGCCATTCAGCTTGCCACTCACGTTGACGTAGGGCTTGTAGTCGTCGTTCATGTTCATTGTCGCCAACTTGCTGCTAATGTCGACCATCGCCTTGGTGAACAGCGGAACAATAGTATCGTCATCTTCCAACCGAGCCACGGCCTCCCCAAAAAAGTCCATGCACAGGCCGCTCTCGCTCTCGACCTCGCGCAACAGAGATGGCACAAGCGTGTCATGACGCGTATTTGGTTCTCGGCTTCAGAAAACACCGGGAAGTCAGCGCTAGCCCCCATACTCCTCTCAAAACTTGTCCTACCTGAACAACTCCGGGACTGTCAACGCAAAGATGCAGTTGCTGAAGCACAACCGCCTGGTTTCTTTGAGCAGCGCCTCCTTCTCTGGTGCGGGGCCACGGAACACCTTAAGCGTCCTCACCACACGCTTCCAGCAGGGCAGCAGGTAGTCGAACAGTGGCCGGTCGTGGGGGAACGCCGTGGCAGCCTCCATGATAGCCTCCTCCAGCCGACCCACCGATAATTTGACAGGTGAACCCTCATCTGCCAGATCCCCACTAAGGTTCGGTAGGAAGGTCAGCCTGTGGCCGTGGCTGTCTGTGACGCGGTTCAGGTCGACGCTGACGCGGAAGATGGTCGAAAGCATTCGGTCGGCATAGTCTTCGATGGTCTCGGGGGCAGCGGATGGCTGTTTCCTGGGCGGCGCCGTCGCTGAAGGCCCGTCAACATCTGATGCTCGTCTTTTCGCCCGGGAATCTGTGTTGTTGGTACTACCTGGTCTGCTGCTGCTAGCACTGCCGGTGCTCTGGGGGGTTGCTGCCGGGGCAGGCGTAACGTTGATCTTGGGGCGGCTTTCTACGGGCGTGGGCTTCTCGGTCTCCTCCGGCACTGGCTTGCTCTCTGCGGGCTTCGACGAACTCGGGCCGGGGTCGGGCGTGCCGGAACGCGGAGGCCCTCCGAGCTTAGCCATTCTCCGCCGGCGGATCTGCTCCATCGTTTCATGGTCCAGCGCATCGGGCGTCGATACCGGCGGCGGGGCCTGTTCGTTCGGGTCCATTTTGCGGGTTGTCGAGCGATGCTCGGGAGGATCGGTGTCGAGAGAACAATTTAGTTGGTGAGAAGAGGAGAGCTGCCCGCTCAGGAAAACCGGGACTGACAAGGCTGGGAGAGGAGAGCGCAGTTCGAAACCACCTAATGTAGGTCCTGGTTGTTTGGGATGATGGCGGGGTTCAAAGTGAGCTCCAGGCAGGAGGGCGCTATCGATTGGAGCCTGCTGCCGTCCCTTGTTCCAGTGTCACGCAATGGGCTTCAACATCCCTGTTCAGTGCCATGAGTGCGTGGAAGCAAACAGACTAGTGATTACTCAGCTGAGTTCTTATCGATACGGAGCCCTGAAACCTGCAGATTACAGCACATGGAAGACACGCTAGCCCATCCATTCTGCCGTCTATGCTTTTGGCGGTGAGCAAATTCTTTTGGCAGGAGCTTCCATCTGTAGTTATTGCGAAGCCCACGGACCATATGGCCCCTACCTTGATTACCGACATCCTGCAGACCGCCCTGCATCTGCCTAGCATTGCACCTGCTACAATCATCAGCACCATTCGTTTCTGCATGGTCCCACGCAACACTTCATTCAGTTTCCGTCGAAACTTGCCAGAGGAGTGCGGGTGTGGGTGTCAGGCATAGAGCTATTCGACCGTACTTTCATCGTCTTTTATCCCCGCTGACTCCCCCCTTTCAACTCCATCTCCTTCCGCCTCCTTCCGTTCTCACTTTCCAAATACTGAATAGCCCACATTGCCCGATCAAGCACGTCCGCCTTGCTTATCCGCCTTTTCTCATCCTCCCCGCCGAGAAACACATTGGGGAGCGGATGCTCTCGGGCGAACCTGGGGGTGCCCAAGTCCGGGTATCGCTTGCTCAAACTCTCCGAGAGAATCGGCAAAACATTCTTCAAGGACCGGACCCATTACTTCGACAAGTTGCGAGGTCAGAATGCTCGGGTCCATTAGACAGCCATTCCGTTGCAGCGTCCCGGCAATGTGCTCTGGGGGCCTTTCCTTGGTGTGGAGCAACGCTTTCCAGGCGATCCCGGTGAACTCGCAGGTCTCGACGCACTGTTCGTAGTCTAGGCCTACAGAATACCGGTAGCTGTTCTCCCCCCACGCCAATCGCCAACACTTCCAAGTACAAGGATACTTCGGGTCTGCCGCCATCGGCAAAAGCAGCTAACCTGTGATTCTCGACTGTGCGAGCCAGGTATGATGGGAGCTGTGCCTGCTGGATGAGCGAGTTCGGGCCAGTCGAGCCCAGGTCCAGGCCTGGGTGTGTCTGGGCGTAGTGCCGGTTCCCCGATTTCCCATGCGCTCTTTGACCCTGCGCATGCCCCGGCCACCATGCTCGGGCCCGAAGGAGCGGCTTGCCAAGGCCCCGTCCTGGGGCCGGAGATGGCCGGGTCTCCGAATGCACAACGACCCGGATTACGTCGGCTTTTGGGAGCCCCAAGCGCAACCTTGAAGCCATAGTGCCGACCTGTCCGCCGCACGTTCAGGACCGGGGGTTGCTGGAGTCGGCGCGAGATAGCATCCGTTGCGGGTCCGGTCATACTCCCAGACAGTGACGTCTATGCCCATCCCGGCGATTGCGGTTGAGGAAACAGCCGCCATGTGTAGGTACCGTATGTACCTACCGAGGACCTACCGAGGTAATCACCAGGTAACGACAACTACCAGCCCCACAAGGTTAAAGCGGATCGCCCCATCACCGGCATCGACCCCACATGGGTAAGGTAACAATCCATCCATGATCCATCCAATGCCACCCCGGCTTGGTAAAATCACGCCACGGAGTAGGTCTACACCTCGCGTTGGGGGATGCACCACAAACCCGGGAACCCCGGTGTGAATTACTGGCACGTCACCTCCGCCCCCGTCATGGCCGCTGACCCCCACGCAACCCGCTGTGGATCATGCTGACTTCTCACATGGCACTCAGATCATCATGGCGGGGAGCCCTTCCCCGTCTAGCAAGCGAAACCGTTCTGGAAAGGAAGCCAACTGACTGACTGGCTTGCATTAAAACAGCGATACAGATATGATCACATATTCCCTTGCCAACTCTTGGTCAGTACCTCGCAAAGAGAGCACAGCCGACAAGTCTCGTGCCCACACCGTTTGCAAGCTTCTCTCCACGCCGTATAACTACACTATCCCAGCAGAAGCAATAAACTGCGGCAACAATAGGCTTGTAGACATAGTGTAAGTTTTAACGTTGCCGCTCCCTGGATCGTTTCATCGGCTCGTATTCCTCGGGCTGGTCGAGCTTGCTCTTCTTTGCCTCGTTCTGCAAATCCTGGCTCGACAATCGCTTTCGAGGACGGCTAGGTAGTGGAAGATTTGGAGCTGCGGAAAGCGCCAAGTTTGGGGTTGACTGACCGGTCAACATGAAGGCTGATGATTCCTGTGTTTCGAGGGCCGCCGTGAGTAGCGGAGGACTACCGAGGGCGATCGAGGAGGGCTGGTCATCTTGGGAGTTGCATCTTACCAACGTTTCTTCGTCGCCGGAGGCAGTGTCGCTGGAACTGCCAGAATCGTTAGTGAAATTGGGATACGCGATCTTGGGACAGTCTTATCCGACACGCACATGGTCGGGAGGGACAGAGCCGAAGGAAAAGATGTAACGGCTTCATACTCGACCTAGAAGGGCCAATAAGTAATATACGCAAAGATATCGAACCCAGGCATACCTTTAGAGTCCACTCTACCAAGATTACCCCGGGTTTTATTGTTCGAGGCCTCTCTTCCGGGGCTGTCGCTTCAATGAGAGCTGAGATTTTACACCTTGCGGCACGACGGCTGGGTGAGGACTGCATCGGACGATGAAGAGATTGGATTGCGGGAAGCAATAGCCAATTGGAGATGCAGAGCCGACAAGGCGGATGGTTGCCTTCTATACCTACTTTATCTCGACCTTCTTCGCGAGCTGCCCTGGATGCAGGATGGTACCTTGAGGTACTTAGCCTGGTCAGGTCAGGCATCGGCAGTGCAGGGACATGGGGCCCTCGATTTCTGCAAGCTTGGAGCTGGGGTGCAAACTGATGATCAGCCACGGCCGGTCTGAGACGCGGATTGAGGATTTGACGTCGAGGTGTCCAACACCGAACAAGCTGGATTGCTCCACCGTCCAGAGGCGGGCTGGGGAGGAGTGGATACCTAAGGTAGGTACCTCACTCAGGTCTCAGGTCTCGCCGACGGCATCGAACAATGCCACCAATTTCTTGACGAAAATGGGTTGCGCCGTTTCTCGGACTTACATCGAGATGGGCTTTACTCTTCTCAGGGTCACTGACGCCCGGGCTCAGGCAATTTTTGCCAGTCCATCCAGTTTTCTCTTCTGATCGGATATGGGCCCTCAGAATTACCGGAAGTTCAGACTTGTCGGGAAATCTCACAAAGACGCGTTGGGATATCGGCATGAGGTTCTAATCCGTTCATTGGAGAAGGCTGGGGTCAAGGGTGGATGTTGCCGGTGATGTTGCAATAGATACCGACCTTAGGTAGGTGTGAAGAGTTATCGGCCCCACCTTCCTAATGCATCCGTTCGGTAGTCTTTAATTGGATGGGGGCATGGAGAAGGAAACAACAACGGCGAGGGGGGGGGGAGACGACAGTCGGCCCTTGCGGGAGGAACAAGGCAACTGCAGCCTGTGGCGCGCACAGCTCGGAAACGTAAAACGAGCTTGGGAAGGGTGGGGGTACTCAAGGGTTTGCCCCCTAAGAATACATTGTACAAGTGACAACCTGGAACCTGCAGGTTGGCCATGTCATTGTTGACATCAGCAAGCTTATCCTCCACGATCCGCTCTAAGCTCTTTGACGCCGACAGTTTTGCCCCGCCGGACACGCTGCCGAGTTTGCCTGTTCGTCCCGAGTCCTCAGAACGGAGAACAGGGTGCTTTCTCCCGAGGCTTGCATGTGCATTAGCGTAAGGCAGGTGTCAAGTGCAAGGACGGCTGTGGGCAGATACTCCGCTTTTCCGGAAACATGACCCGGGTTGGCAGCGCTGAGGACTCGAGCAACCGGAAGTTGACACCGATGAAGGGTGATCGCCGCAAGCCCCCGCCAGGTATGTACCGGACAGGCCGCTCACCCGGAAGTCTACTACAGCCCAGAGGTTGGTCACCAAGCACTGTTGCTTAGGGTAAGGCTGGGAAGCTCAAAATGAAAGGGGTGGCTTGGCCTGCCGGCTCGGCGAGGAATTCTGGGGGGTTTGCTGAGGACCGTCGAGAACTATGCCGCCGCTCGTCACTTGTGCAGCAAAGCTCTTGACCAGCCTCTTGTTGACCCCAAGTTACTGAGAGCTATTCGCTTTTTTGAACGACACATTCTTTAGTGAACTAGTCAACACGAGAGTCGGCCGGGGAACATGTTGGTAGGGTTTACTACGGAGCCTTTTTCGGACATATCGACGGTATCGTGGACGCGATAAGTTCGACTGAGTACCTAATGCGCTTTGCTATGGTATCTATGAATATGAGGTTGCATGTCTTTCCCGACTGGACAGTCGACATTCTGGTGGACTTGGGTCGTGGTGATGAAGATGGTGTTCCAGAAGCGAGCCACGATGTCTCGGCTGTCCTCAGCGAGTTTGGCAGAGCGTCTGGAAAACGTTAAACGAGGATAAGGGTATTTATTGGGGATAACGAAACGGTGAAACGTCTTGTACGCGAGCTAGTCTGACAGTTCCTCGACTTCAACCTCCATACGAAGCACCAGAACCCCTTTCCCCGCCGGAACAATCGCCGATTGCCCTTCCTTCCGTAACACTTCTAGTGAGACGTCCTCTCCCCCAATCTTTATCCATGCATGGGCAAAGATAGATGAAGCTTTCCATAGTATCTTCCTCTCTCTGTCCACCGCTGGAAACGAGCCGAATAGCATAGCTTTATATTGTCCGGTTTGCGCAGCCTGGGTGCCGTCCTTGTCCACACGTTGAGCTATCTCTGAGTCAACATCGCCGGCACCAGGGGACGCGGTGGTGGCGCCAGCTACGGCCCCTTCTTGCGGTTCGCTGTCTAGATCCGCTCCACAAGAGCCTGCTGCCTGGATAGCGTCAACGGCGGCTAGACCCTTGTTAGTCAGGGCATAGTTAGGGCAGGCAGGTGACGGGGGGCTATATACCTACCTTTACGGAACATCAAGTATGCATCGCTACTGTTAACAATCCCAAGCGAGACATTCCATAGCTCGAGATGGTTGTACCAGCGTGTTGTCAAGATAAAACCAGCGTTGGTACAAAGCGCCTTGATAGTAGCTACAGCGCAATTCCGGATATCTTTCCGCCGAACAAGAACGCCGAGAGCAACGAGCGTCGGGGGGTCCAACTGTCGAAAGGCAGCTTGTTTTTGTTTGTCTCCATCGTCTCCTGGAGGACCAAAGACGAATGTAATAAATCGCTTGACAGCTGTACGGTCGCTTCCCCGATAAGGGGTATTCGATGGATGGCGTGACAATGCTTTTTGGATGAGTTTTCGAGCGTTGCTAGTGCTGTCCGCCATTTGTGTTGCGAATTGTTCCAGGAGGAAGTGAAGGCGGGGAGCTGGAGAGGTGAAGCGGGGATGAGCGGTGGGTGGTGGTCTGCGTAGATCTGAGTGGCTGACGCTTTTATTCGCAACAAACCAAGCGAGCTCTGTGGTGGCTGGGGTTTTGTGGTGGCTGGGGTTTTGGGAGACCGTTTTTCTGTTGTTGTCTTTCTGAACAGGTCGATTCAGGGGCTCGATTCAGGGGCTCGATTTAGGGAAGATTGAGTATCAGAGGTAGCCGGACACGGGCTGTCGGACGTACATACATCGTACATACAGTAGCATCAAGGCAACGAACTTTCATGACAGACACTCTCTTAATATTTGTGACCTTGTAAGAGGGCTCCTTGTGGAGAGAGAAGTCGGTTGAACTGTGACTAAAGAAAGGGAGGTGCCACTACACTAGTTCATTATCTTTGTAAATAGTATCTGAGGGAGACTTATCCTACTCTGTAGCAGACATATCTTCATCTGTTGCTGTACCTGAACAGACACACCCTGGACATTCTTAAACAGCTCCATCACCTTATTTGTCGTCTCTAAACAACGCTTCCCATCAGCTTCGCCTCGGTCTATTACTATCTCAGAATCTCCGTCGTCAAAGACCTGTAACCTCAAGACCGGAGATGACCCTCTATTATGCTCCACCGTTCGCGTTGACCTCGCTATATCAAGAATAAGATCGATGTCTGCAAAAACTTCTTTTATCTTGTCCATGTATGGCAGGAAAAAGACGTTCCGTAGTGTCCAGGACTCGGTGCCGTGGAATGGGGGCCGACCGCGGCTAGGGTGATCGGGGTACAGAGCAGCGGCGTGAGGTTCTGACGGCTCGCCTGGCATGGCGGGTATCAGCGGAGTGGCATCGGTTGCGAGCGTATCTAGGATGGGCATCCGTGTTAGCATATGGCGAATGAATTACCTAAAAGCAGACCTACCATCTAGGGGGTTGTCTACCTCTGGTCTCTCAACGATTTAGTCACGGGCAAGGCGGGAAGGGCCGCAGCTACAGGCTGGATATGAATGCTTGTGTGAGTGCACTGCTCGAAACGACAAACGCCGTAGTATGAGGGGAACCTGGCGGATCTGTCGCTGTCCTGTTTGCAACTGCTATATGACAAACCCCCTACGGACCCCACAACTATTTTAAGACAGCTTCTTCTCTTTGTGACCGTTGACCAACAACCGGTTGCACATGATAATAAAACAGCCCAACATCGGGCTGTTTTTTCTTCTTGCTCATCGACGCGAGTCGTGCAAACAAGGCACCCATAATCGTCCTACAATACATGACAGCGAACAAGGAGTCCGCATGTTCCCGTTCCCCTTATAATGCCCCTTCCCCACAATCCGGAGCTTCTACAACGCCACCACCAAAGCCACCATTCAACTCCTGGATATGACCACCACATTTGTCCATATACCCACCACCGCCGTTGTATGTACCAAGCAACTCCAGAAACACACCCAGAAACACACCCAAAAACAAATCAAAGGAAAGCACATCAGTACAAAGACAGCTCCACAACATAACTCACGCTCCTCAAAGCCTGGTGAGGGTCTCTCCTCTTCCATCACTATTACGCCGACTGCCGCCCTGATACCGCGTCGTCCCACTATCAGAAGAGGACCCGGGTCTCGCCGCGCTCACACTAGTATCACTAGAATGAGACATGCCCGAGGAGTTGGGCGGCCCACCCGCGTTGGATCCACCAGCACGCTGCTGTGCGTGGCTCTGCCGCTGCATGTTCATGAGCCAGGTGGTGTGCATGTTGAGGACGCCGACCCTGCTGGCGAGCTCGCCCATCTGTTCGTTGACGAGCGTGGTGTGCTGCAGCGTGTTGATTGACTGGCGCGCCTCCATGTCTCGCGTCTGCTTCCGGAGCTCCTCCATCTGCGTCTCAAACCGCTCAAACTGCGCCAGCATGTAGTTTTCTGGCGAGCTCCACATCCCGTTGTCGGCTGCTGTAGCGCCCGGGAAGATGGGCATGTTGTCGTTGAGGGTGAGGTCGGGAACGTCGGTCGAGGCAGGGCTCATCAGGCTGGGGAGTGCTGCTCCGTTGATGAGTGCCATTTCAGTAGTCCTCCGCTCGCGAACGTCGCGTCGTCGGGCGCGGGCAGCTTCAAGACTGGAGAGTCGCCTGGTTAGGTCGTCGATGATCTTGCGGTCCTCGGCCCGCTGCTCTAATAGACGGCCAACAACCTCGAATGGGCATCCGCTCGACTGGTGGGCTTCGATGACCCAGCGCTTGTCTACCGCCACGCACCCCGCTGCTTGCCACCTGCACTGTGTCTGTCCCTCGGCACAATCCTCTGATTGATGCTTCCCCAGGCGGTGCCTTGGCACATCTGTCTCGCACCCCGGGCACTTGGTCGTGGCGCCGTCGCAGTCGTGGTCGTAGTGCGCGTCGAGCTCGGCAAAGATCATGGACTTGTGGCAGAACTCGCAAGCAACGTTCCTGTGCAAGCACCCCTTGGCGGGGGTGGCGTCCCGGCGAGCAATGAGCCGGGAGCAGTTGGGTTCGGGACATCGGACTAGCGTGAAGTCGCAGCGGCGCTCGTAGTGCCCCTCGAGGTGCTCACGAGGGCACACATGGTCGCAGCCCTTGTTTGGGCACTTGACCTTGAGACGGTCTAGTTGGTCTTTGATGATGAGGGGCAGCCGGTGGTAATCTCTTGTTTTGTTGATCGGCTGGCGGTCGATCGGACAGGTCGGTTGCGTCTCGAGCGCCCGGTTGATGCATCCTGCGCAAAAGGTGTGTCCGCATGGGGTTGTTATTGGCGAGTGAAACGGAGTTTTGCAGACTGGGCAGAGGAGAGTGTCGTCGACGGGCTCGATGTACTCGATACTTTGGTAATCGAGCTCTTGGATGCAGGATTCGCCTTGTGACGCGTGCGCGATCGCGCTGCTCGGATGCGGCGAGGGTGCTCGAAATGGATCCGCATACACGGACTGTGTCGCCGGCGCTGTCAGCCCTTCCTCGGGGGTATTTGGCGGCGGCATGGTGACGACGAGGACGATGAGGACGATGCTGGGGTCGCCGAGTCCACGCCGAGGTCGGGGACAGTGAGCAGACGATCGGATGGATGCAGCCCAGATACCATCGATTCACAGCTCTTGGGTACGCAGTGCAGCTTTTGGCTGCTGTTGATTTGGACAAGGAAAGTAATCGCGGCGGGACGCGCAATCATTGATTCCAAGGTTTCGTGGATGTCAAAGGAGAACGCGGCCGGGGTTGCGGGAGCAGGGGTCAGCCGAGCTACCCCCGGCATTGAAACCAATGCCCCACCAAATTATGTACAGGCTTGTTTCACTCATCCGCCCATGCCGGCCACCCCATGCCGGCAGGATACAAGCCCAACAGCAAACCTGGGAGAGTTTGTAAAAGTTGGAGCTGCTGATGAGCGCTATTACAACATTTTCAATACACTCGAGGTTACAGAAATGACAGACAGCTCATGAGTACATTTAATCTCTCCATCTAGATTTGTATTGGGTTGGCGAGATGACCCAGATGTGGGACGCTGTTAGGATACTACTACTTGCACCTTCTCCCACACCTATTACGACGTTCTGACGCCAGAAAGCTAACAACTATATGTACCAAACCCAACGACGTATTCTGATGAAAGGCAATGAGAACTAGAATAATTACAACCAAATAACGAGCCTATTCTAGCGAGGTCCCTCCTCGAGAGTAAAGAGTGTTAGAACTAGTCCGAGTAGGTATTGTAGGATAATCAACCCATTGCGATTAGGACGGGAGAATCTACTTCTCGCTCTCAGTCTGTCGAAGTCTAATTTCGAAAGGGTTTGGACTGTCGAAGCTGATCTCGATGACCTCAATGCCAAAAAAAAAAGTAGATGCACCGTGGCATTGGCAGCTGACATCTGAATTAGGTGTGGTTATTAAAAGCCAAAAAGCTCGCTAGCTAGCCCTCTTCGCCGGTCGAAGAGCGGTAGCTAGCTACGAAAACTCCAAATGGGAATTTTACTTCGCAAGGGGTGGGAGTCGAACCCACGCCCTCTTTCGGTCGTAAACCCTTCCCCCCTCCCAATCTTACCACCCAGCTAAATTAGCTGGTGCAGCGTCGACTCGATTGGGAGGCGGTGGTGACAGTGTGACTTGCAGACCCTCTTATATAGTACGGTCAGGAAGCGTAGGTACGTAGGTAGGTAGGTTGGGAGGGCGGGAACCGGGGCTGAGATAAGAACTGACCGCAATCGCCTACATTATCTCCATCACTTTCACTTTATCCTGCGCGCCTCGTTTTCCTCATCCAGTAAAGGCTCCAACTAGAAACGATACATGCAGATTAAGTTCTGTTCTCGGAGAAACCTATAGGAGAGTGTTCCGCGTCGGATATAAAACTATGAGATTGTCACCTCGGTGTCTCAAGGCCGAACCTTGACCAGCTGAGGACGGATTCTCTGACCGTCCAGTAGAAGAGAGCGATGTTTCTTTGAAAGTCGGTCAGAGTTGGCTGCTGTGAAACCGAAGCACAAAGTCAACCGTAGGCGTCGTATTCCTGTCTCAATCCGTTTTGTGTCGCGATGCCTGCCAAGAGAGGCTCAAATACGACTCCCTTGCAGGAGCGCAATGCCTCGGGGGTTGCACAATAAAAATGCAAAGGTAGACGAGCAGAGGGAAAACAAAACAATAGAAGGACTGTTGTGTGGCTGTCTTCAACCGCTGATACTTCATGAGCCAGTTCTCAGGGGTTCTCGAGCCGCATTTGGACCGTCGCATGGCTGGCGGACACCAAACGGAGCGCATGGCGCTTGCGAGCGCTCCAAGCCATTCGTGGGATCAGCCAAAAAAACTGGAGCCATGTGAAGCGAACGAAGTTCCCGTCCCTGAACAGGCACCCGCAGAAAAAAATAAGGCGTGCTGACTGATGAAGGTTGTCCTGGCGGGCGCAGGTCCGAAGACGCCAGCCGGAAACGGAAAGATCTCACATGATGACGGCCTGATCTCTGCGTGCTGAGGGTGGTCTGGAAAAGCGCGCATGAAAAGAGAACAAGATGGCCCCAAGAGCCATTCCAATATTGGGCTGTATTTAGTCCACTGATTGAACTGGTGTCCAGAGAAGATGCAGCTCTAGGAGCGGGCTTTGTCGAGTTGACAATTCGACGACGAACTGCAACGGGACATGGGAATTTAGGCCGAGTCAGCCCGTGTGACGATTCTCACGAAACATGGCGCTGGCGCCCCACCCAGACAGACCCCTGCTCGGCCCTGGTAGCTCCAAAAGTTTACCCCTCGGTTGATGGATTCCGTCCCGCGGCACGCCAAAATCGATAGACCCCGGTCACCCAGACCCGCTGCCTCAACCTGGCAGGTGGAGAGCGATTTCTTGAACTCGGGGCGTGTGGTGACTGGCTTTCTGCTCGCTCGCCCAACGCTCAGACAGCCCACGGAATGCGGTCAATTCCATACGCCAATGCTTTTGACACCAATCCAACCACAGTAGTAGCCATCGCAGACGACGCGCCCACCATCGCAACAACTCGAGCCGACCACAACCGCCCACAGCCGTCACAAGTAGCCGAGACAGCACAGCAGGGGCAGCAGCAAGGGCAGCAGGGGACCGAGAAACAGCATAGCAGGAACACTGGCTGGTAGACAGACACGGCGGCGGCAGCGGCACCAGGCGGCACAGGCAGCACCAAAAATCAGCAGCCGCTGCGTCGGAACGGCCATCGAATCGTCGCCAATACCTGCGAGGAGCCGTCGGCCCTGCTCAAATGAGCTGCGAACTCGACGCCCGTTGCGTAACCACGAGACCCAATGGGAACCGCATCCACTAGACAATGACGGCAACCGAAGCCATGGAGAGGACCACCGGGGACGAGGGCAAGGCGTCCCAGTCCGAGAGCGAGGCCAAGGCCCGCGATCAGCATGCGCCTGCCGCAGACGATATCCATAGGACCCCCAAGAAGCGGCGCAAGGTGAATCATGGTGAGTTGGTGGCCCCCCTAGGTGTCTCTCAATGCGCCGGGTGCTCCCAGGCTAACTCTCCGCCCCGTCTGTTCCTCGCAGCCTGTCTCTACTGCCGTCGATCTGTAAGTCACTGATCCCAATGCGCCGGCCAAACACATAGCCCCCTTGTCCAGCAAACGGGCCCTCTCCTTCCTCGCGGGAGGTGGTGCGGCCGGGCTGGCCACGGCGGAGAGCGCGCTCTGCAGCGGCACGCAGACGTCCACTCAGCCGGATACGGCAGCAAAGATGCACAACTCAAGTCGTTCTGGTGGCTAACCCATGTCCTGTTTCTTAGCACATGACGTGCGATCTCGTATGTACCCTCCCCGCCCTATTCCATCCTCGCCGTGGATCATTGGTCCGGTGCGCGGGCAGACGTTGACCCGAGGTGTTGTGTGTTGCGAACAGGAGAGGCCCTGTACGAGATGCATCAAGCGCAATATTGGGCATCTATGCCACGATGAGCCTCGTGACCACGAACCGAGAAAGTCCAAAAGCCTGGCCCCGTCCACGGTGCAAGAAACCGAATCCCAGCCGGACTTGGGACTCAGCAGCAATCTCGGCCAGAATGCCCCAGCCATGAGACCGCCCTCGTTCGACTCGGCCATGGGCAACGGACCGGCACAGGCGGCGAAGGCCGCGTTCGATACCGCTACACTAGCAAGCCGGAGTAATAATGCGCTCCAGCTCGTGCAACCCACACCGGTGTCCGGCATAGCGGCCAGTGCCCTGGGCGGCATGAGTCCATGTAGGTGGCTGGATTTCCCTTGGGGACCCCGTCCGTGTCTGAGGCGCGCAGGAGCTGATGCTACCATCCCGCAGTTACTGGTTTCTCGGACGCCTGGCTGGCTTCGCAAAACCCTTACCACGACATGCACAACTTCCACCCCAACTATGTGGTCGCGCCCGAGGTGACAAATGAGTTCAACCTGTTGAATGACTTTCTGCAGACAAGCCTGCTCGATGACGGCGCGCTCCTGGGCGATGACCAGACCACCCAGGCTGACTCGGCCTCGGGGTTTCCCAACAGCAGCAGCGCCATGCTCCCTCCGAGTGCCATCCAGGGTGGCTCCATGCCCGCGCCCCCGAATGTCGAGCAGGGGAAGGCCATACCGAGGCCTGCCAGCGCGATACCGACGGACAAGACTCGCGCATACTACCTCCAGGCGGCAGACCCATCGGGAAATGCTGCGCCAGAAGAGCGCATGACTCAAGTTCTGCATGCCAAGTACGAGGCGGGACTGCTGAAGCCGTTCAACTACATTAAGGGATATACACGCCTCCAGAACTACCTCGACACGCACGTCGCCCCGTCGTCGAAACAGAAGATCATTAGACAGCTCGACCGTTTCAGGCCAAAGTTCCGTGAAAAGATCAAGGACTTGACCGACATGCATCTGGTCCTTGTTGAGATGTGGTTTGAGAGGACTCTCATGGACTACGACCGCGTGTTTGCGAGTATGGCCGTCCCGGCGTGTTGCTGGAGGCGGACAGGAGAGATTTTCAGGGGAAATAAAGAGATGGCCGAGCTCATCAAGGTGCCGGTCGAAGATTTGCGAGGCGTGAGTGCAGGACTGTTACCGAGTATGACGGACCTCTCTACTGACCGTGCAACAGGGGAAAATCGCGCTCCACGAGATTCTAACAGAAGAGTCAAACGTGCGTTACTGGGAGGAGTTTGGGACCATCGCCTTCGATTCGGCCCACGACACGCTCTTCACGGCCTGCTCGCTCAAGAGCCCCATCGACGGGGTGAAACACGTCGTCAACTGCTGTTTCTCGTTTAGGATTCGCAGGGACGACCATAAAATGTATGACTTTTTCAATCACCATTCTGATTATAATTTGCTGACCATCGCAGTCCGAGTCTAATTGTCGGAAATTTCCTCCCCCACGACCCCGACCCGGAGTCATAACCATACCCGCCGTCAACACACGACTTCACATCGCCACCGCAATGCTGAGCGACGTTGGCTATGATTCTAGCGCCCTGTATCGCGAACAAGACAACAAATTTTCCTTTATTTGGTTTTCGGGACAGGCTGGTGCGTATGTACATGGTTTTGGTGCTACTGGTGTCTTTTGAGGATGCCGGTTCTCATATATGGGACACCCAAGGAAAAGACGGACGGATTGCATTGCATGTATGGATGGTAGCAGAAGAAATCAAGACTAAGACGAGCGGTTGCAAAGCCATTGCAAAGCCATTCGTGGAATGCTAGCCCATGGGGGTGCCATCATCGCGCCTTCCTTGGGAAAGACTTAGTTGTTACTAGGAGCAAGTACCTTAGGTACCTCAGGCAGAAATGATCCATCTGCAACCAGGGCAAGTTCCTTCCATTGCATCGTCCTGTCCACATCTTGAATCACCATTCTCGATTCCTTTATTTTCCCGCTTTTCCTCGCGGTCAATCCTAGAATCTAGGACGTCTCAAGCCCAAGAGGCAAACAAACAATCGCCCCTTCACCCCGAAAACCACCGCATTTCCATTCGCGATGCCTCCAACCCGAACACCAAAGCATATTTCCTCTCAATCGACCGGCAAATCCGAAAAGCGAATCGAAGCAGCAGTCGGTATGCCATCCATCATATTTCCTTTCTTTTTTGCCTCCCCCCCCACGAACGCCCAGAACTGCTGAGATCACTTCCTCCCTTCCCCTCCCCCCAAACCCCCCCTTTCCTTCTCCCGCCGCCAGTCCCACTCATCCTAACCACCCAACCAAACTAATAATAAAATCGTTCCATCTTTTCCTGCAGAGTTCGCTACCCATCTCAAAAAGAAACTACTCCTCGCGACCCAAACAAAAGACTCGCCTGACTCTGACACGCCGCCGCCGCTGCCGCTGCCGCTGTCCCTCATTGAAGACATTGCCAGGCATGTCGACAAAATACATGCGTGCCAGCAGACCTATGTGCCGGGCCTGAGCGGGGATCCCGAGATTGACGGGCTTGCGACGGGGTTGTGGAATGTTTGTACCCGGTTGGGGAGGGAGGTGAAGGAGAAGGAGAAGGTGGTTGTTGAGGGTGGGGCCCTAGAACAACGACAACGACAACAACAACAACAACAACAGCCACTAGAAGGGGGAGGGCGGCAGAGATTAGGTTCTGGGGGTGGAGATGGGCAGCGGAAGAAGGCTGGGACGTTGTACCTTTCTGGGAGGGTGCTTGCTTTCTATCTGCTTGGCGTGGCCAGGCCGAGGGAGAATGGGCGGGTGGAGGTTGTAGTGAGGCTGATGAGGCTGGGCTTGAAGGTCTTGCGGGACTGTATTGGTAAGTTTTGTTGTTGAAACTGACTGTGAGATAATAGACGGCGGCTGACTGGTGCAGACTCTGGAGAAGTCAAGTTGGCCGGGTTGGTGGTGCAAACGACTGCCGATTACAAGGGGTGGTTGCAGAATATGGTAAAAGGGCTTCCCGAGGAGGAGGTTAGGGAGTGTCGGTGTTTAGAGGTGGAATTTTTCATCATGAGGACAGCAATGGTATGTATGTACTGATCTGAAAGCTGGTAAAAGATGCTGACGGTTCCAGTGCTGGGTAGAAAATCGGCTGGACGTCGCCGAGCACATGTACACCAAGGCCGAGAAACTCCATCAATTTCTTACCCCTGAGTACGCCGAGCGGCTGGCCGATGTTCTGTACGAAATCGGCAAGTCGTTGTCTGCGCAAAGCGACTTTGCGATTGCGATCAAGTGGTTCGAACGGGCAAACGAGGTGATCAACGGGCAGGGGCTGGAACAACTATCCCGCGAAGGCCTTGAACTGCGACTTGCGATCTTACAGGCACTGGTGACTGCCCTTCTGGGCACCGGTACCCCTGAGGGCCTCGACAAAGCCAAGAACTACGTCGACTTCATCGAAGCGGAAGCGGGCAACAAGTTTGTGGTCTCACTGCTCAAACTTGAGCTGCTCCAAAAAGCGCCTGCCGAGGTCTTTGACAGCGAGGCCTACGCCGATGTCTTGCGCCACATCATCCGGAACTTCACCCATTCGGACTCGGGTTTCAAGCTGATCATGCATCACATCCGGAAGCTGCATGACAAGAGCCCTGGTGCTGGGTGTTCCGTGCTGGATGACTTCATCGTGGCGCTAAGCGGCGCGGAAAAAGACGGGTGGATGGAGAAGGCGGTTGTTACGCGCATGTGGATGATAACTAACCAACGAGACTCGGTCGAAACGATCAAGGCTGCGCAGGGCGTGCTTGGGCATCTCCCGAAGCCGCTGAGTGCGGAAGCTGCTGTGGCAGCCCAAGCGGTAGGTAAATACTCAACATGCCCCATGATTCCGGACTGACGTTATTGCAGCTGCTCTGGAAGAAGCTGGAATCGAACTACAGCCAGGGCCAGTATGACTTGGCCGAGAGTTGGTGTCAACTATCGCTGCACAGCGTCTTTCAGGATTGCGGTGCTGGCAACACAGCGAAGTTGGAGAGGTATGCCTATACCCTCGGTCCGGGACTGAGAGCTAGACTGACACTCGAAAGAAAGTTGCTCATGTGTGCCCTCGCAAGGAACAGCCTGGATGCTGCCACATCCATCATACACAAGATGTCACAACAGAGCTGGAAAGAACCCATGACAGCTTATCTGGCGTTCAAAGTCGCCATTCGTGTCGAAGATCGTGGCCTCGCCGAGAGGTGCCTTCAGACGGTCGGCCAAGCGCCCGACCATGTCGACTATCTGGGCGCTTGCATTGCAGAATCACAGAAGGCTGGCGACATCATGTGTGCCATTGTGGCTCTGAAGAAACTTCAGGAGAAGTACGAATATAAAGAGCCAAACTCGATCCATCTGCCGGCTCTGTTTCGATGTACGATCCGTTTATGGAACTTGCTGGCGGACAGTCCGGGTGCAGATACGAAGAGCATTGTGGACGATCTCTGTGGAGAGTTTGAAGCTGGTATAGTGCCTCCCTCGTTGGTCAGTTTGACGTTTTGCTGATCTCTCCAGTTGTTCTGGCACTCGAACGACAAAAAGGAGACGATTCTTCAGGGCAAAAGTTGTTCACAGTCGATGAGCTCGAGTGGTTCAGCAGAAACGCCTACAATCTCGCCCTGAAGAACACTGCGGTCTGGGAACCGCGCTTCGTGGTGAGAATGCTGACGGCTTGCGTCAACATCATCAGCCACTTCCCCTCCGATATTGGGTCCAAAGTCGAGCTATCCCTAAAGACCCTCTTCTCCCACTTTGTCATTTCGTCCGCACTAGTTTCCCTGGCACGAACACAAGACAACGTCGAGAAGCAACGGCAGGACTACACAGCCATGCGAAAACATGTCATGGCGTTTGACAACGAGCTGCCCGAGTACCTGCCTCAGCTGGACGAACACTCGGGGCAAGACATGCTCCGGAAGCACGCCACATTGCTTGCCTTTGACTTCGAGGCCGCCGTTGCCCTGCAGCAGTGGGAAGACTTGGGCGGCGTTGTGCAGAGGGCGGTGCCGTGTAGAAATATCACGGCATTCCAGGCGATGGCGGACAGTTTGTTGAGGGCACATGCTCCCGGGCAAGGTATGCCCCTCTCCTCCTATCACACAGACTCCTCATGCCCAGTGGCTAACGGTTTCAAGTCCTGTACTCGACTATGCGGAAAATTGTCAACGAGATATGGGTGCTCGAAAGCTTTGACGCCATCAAGCTGGCCAAGTACACGCGGTGCCTCTTCCAGGCTACACTACCGTTGGACGACGGACTGGCCATGAGGTTGCTGGACGAGGCGTGCGGAAAGGCGAGAGAATTGCGTGAGGTGAGTTAATCTCCTACTGTCTATGCGATAAAGCCATCATCATCCTATGGAAAAGGCTTCGATGATTGATACTCTGATAGAGTCAAGCCGCCTGGCCCGAGGAAGAGCTGGAGTGGATGGCCACGACATCCTTCAACCACGCCATCGACTGCTACAGCGCCCAGGAGATCGAGCGGGCCAAGGAATGGGCGACCAAGGCGATCAACCTGGCACATTACTGCCATGACGGGGGGCTGGAAGAGATTTTGCAGAACAAGTACCTGCGGCTGAGTTTTGATGGGGGTTCGCTGTAAGTTGCTGGGTTGGATGTACATACGAGGAGCTCCATGTGGTCATTTTGGGCCATATCAGGCACAGAAGTCGAGGCTAGGTAGCTTCCAAAAGGAAATTTTGCCAGCTTGCTCTACATCGAAAGAGTCAAACACTACTTTCACCCTTACTACCATTGTCACTGTCGTCAGGCCAACGAAATGGAGATGATATGTGGTCAAACTGATATTGTCACGCGAATGCATGCACGCACCTAAAATAACCTAATAGACTTCAACCAAACAGCAACAACCCCCAACAACTAAATAGCAACAAAAAAACTCCTCTCCCCCTCCTTCCGCTCCACCCTCGCCCTCTCAATAATAGGATCAACACAAGCCAACCGGATCCTCTCAGGCGTAGCCGGGCTCTCCAGCCTCAACAACCCATCATCATCATTAACATCATCGTCATCACCACCGCCCCCCTTCCCAACAACCCGCGCCTCGAAACCATACTCCTTCCTAGCCGCCTTGAGCGCATCCCGAATGGCAAAGAAGACAGCACTGCCCATAAACAACGGCGGCTCGCCAACACCCCTGCTCCGCTGGATGGTGCGCAGATCCTTCCACTCGACATCCTTGAGCAGGCTGACGTTCCAGACCTGGGGGATATCGCGAAACGAGGGGATCTTGTACGCGCCGGGCCCGCGGGTGAACAGATTGCCCCTTTGCGGACCGTTGCGCAGCCACAGCGACTCTTCCATGGTGAAGAGGCCGAGGCCCTGGATAAAAGCGCCCTGGATCTGGCCGTAGTCGATGGCCGGGTTGAGGGAGCGGCCGACGTCCATCTTGAGGTCGGCGCGCAGGCAGGTCCAGGAGCCGGTTAGGGTGTCGAGCTCGACCTCGGCGGCGGCCACGCCCTGCGTGAAGTAGAAGAACATCTTGCCCGTGTTGGCGCCCCAGGTGTAGCCGATCTCGGGGGTTTTGTAGAAGCCCTGGGCGGAGAGGTTGACGCGGTCAAAGTAGGCGGCGTGCGCGAGGTCTTTGAGGGTGGCGGAGGCGCCGAGCTTGGCGCGGTAGGGGGCGAGGCGCTCGTTGAGTTGGGCGCAGGCGTTGTGGATTGCGAAGCCGTTTAGGTCTGACGAGGCCGAGGCTGCAGTTGCCGAGGCGTTCGCGACGGTGTTGGTGGCGGTCTCGGAGATGTAGACATCTTCCATAGGGATGTTGAGGGCTTGCGCCGCGATCATGGTCATCTTGGTGTGGAGGCCTTGGCCCATCTCGGTGCCACCATGGGCGACGAGAACAGAGCCGTCGTGGTAGATGTGCACGAGCGCTCCGGCTTGGTTGAACCGGAGCGCGGTGAAGGAGATGCCGAATTTGGTGGGGATCAGGGCGAGGCCGCGCTTGCGCCACTTGTGCTCGGCGTTGAACTTGGTGATGGCTTCACGGCGATTGGCGTAGTCAGACTCCTCTTGAACTTGCTGGTACATGAGCGGTACGTGCCAGTCAGTCAGGGACTGGTTGAAATGGGTGACCTCCTCCGGCTTGTACATGTTGATCTCGCGGAACTTCTCGACGGGCATGCCCAGACGGTCAGCCACCTCAGACATGTAAGACTCGGCGATGAACATGCCCTGAGGGCCGCCGAACCCGCGGAAGGCTGTGTTCGACATGGTGTTGGTCTTGCAAATGCGGCCGCGCATGTGGACGTTGGGGATCAGGTAGCAGCCATCCGCGTGCGACATGGAGCGCTCGCACACAGCACCGCTAAGGTCCCAGCTCCAACCACCGTTGTTGAAGATGTCAAGATCGAGCGCCTGGATCTTGCCGTCCTTGTTGACGCCCACCTTCCATCTCCCCAAAAAGGGGTGCCGCTGGCCAGTAGTGACCATGTCCTCCTCGCGTGTGAGCATGCAGCGGACCGGCTTGTGTGTCTTCTGTGCTGCTAGAGCAAGGATCGAACTAAGCGGAATTGATCGAGACTCTTTGCCTCCAAAACCCCCACCCATGCGCTTGACCTTGACGACAATCTTGTTGGACTGGACGTTGCAGACCTGCGCAGCATATACTTGGCTAAAAGGGGTCAGCAGGTAGCTCAGATGGCTCGAGAAAGAGGCACTCACGCTTCGTTGGGATTTTGTGTACTGGACCAGATCTCCATCTCTCCATCTTCAGGCTTCGGGATCACGACCGAGGCATTCGTCTCCAAATAGAAATGCTCCTGTCCGCCCATCCTGGCAGTCCCGGTGAAAACGTGATCGCAATTCTTGAACGCCTCCTCAGAATCACCTTTCTTGATCTCCCTGAAGAATTCAAAAAAGCTTTCCTTCTCAATGGCCTCCTCGATGGTGAAAACAGCGGGCAGCTCCTCATATTCGATCTTCACCGCGCGAGCACCCTCCGCTGCGCGTGCCGCCGAAGTAGCCAGGATCATACCAATCGTCTGGCCAGCCGTGTACACTTCGTCCTCGGCGAAGAAGGTCTCTTGGAAGTGCGGGGCACCCCAGCGGTTTGCTCGCGCGCTCGGAAGATCGTTCTTGTCGACATAGTCTACCACACCGGGGATGTCGAGGGCCGGAGTGTAGTCGACCGACTTGAGCTTTGCATGCGCTTTTGTCGAGAGAACAAGGCAGCCGTAGAGCTCATTCTTCATGGGTGGTATGTCGTCTGTGTATTGCGCCTCGCCAGTGACTTGCTTCAGGGCGGCCACGTGCGGGTTGGACTTCCCGAGCGTCTCTTGCATGTATGCTGCGGCCGCTGCCTTGTCTTCCTTGCCGGTGGAGAGGTCCCTCTCGAGTTCTGCGACCGCTTCTTTATCGGCCTTTCCACCGAGTGACTGCATGACTTCATGGTAGAACCGGTAGAAGAAGCCTAGCGCCAACGACTTTCTGTACGAGGCCATGCCGCCGGGCACGCTGAACTGTAGGTTGAAGTCTTGCCCCAGGGCGTTCATAGCCCCTTCGAGAGTTTCCAGCTCGGCAAACCTCTTCCCAACGAGGAAGGTATTCGCCTGCTTAGCTGCTACCGTCATCGGTGCCATGCCGCCGTAGACGAGATTCGCCTCCTCAACAACCCCGTCAGCACTAAACCGCAGCTTTAGGGCAGCCGTGACGATTGCAATATCGTCGTCTTTACGTTTTGCCTGCTTGTAAGCGCGGAAAAACTCGTTCTTCTCCTGTGTAAGGGGAATGCGGATCGAAGCGAGGACTGCCGTGGCTGGCAGCGCTGTTCGGCGGTAGCCCTGAAAGAACTCTGCCATCGGAATCTCGATCTCCTTGCCCAGAGTCTTCGCAACCAAGGTGGCATCTGCGGCCATGAAAACGGGGTTCAGGTCCGAAATAGGCGACGCCGTCACTAGGTTTCCAGCTGGCGTGCCAACGTTCCTGATCTGTCTGCCGGCAAAGTACTTGAGCTGTTTGTAGACGGCGGTAAATATTTGGCCCCGCGCTTCCCCGTAATGTTTGAGAGCTTCCTGGCAGACACCCTCGAGATCTGTGAGGGTGATGTTACCCCCGATTTCGACATGATCCTCATTCAGGGAGTACTGTCTCAGTTCCGCAATATCGCCCACATACACCGATACGGGGTACTGCAGCGCCTTGAACTTGATCTCGATCTGCGTCTCGGTGCTGCCGCCTATTATCTTGGCGTTTGGATACTCGCTTTTGATCTCGAGTAGCTGATCGAGGGTCACGGGGCGGAACCACTTCTTGCGTTTGTTGCCGAATGCTAGCGGCCTGAAATCGTGCTTCTTCAGCACCGGTGGAAAGATGAGCTCCGTGTCTGGCTTGTATTCGATGAATCCCGGCGGCGTAAACCTCTTGATCTGCTGGTCATCGACACCATCCACTTTCCCATCCTTACAACACCCGCCGCCGCCGCCATTCTCCATACAACACCCGCTCCCACCATTTGCGCTGGACTTCCCACACCCATCCGTCATAGCCGTCTCTCTCCGCACGCTAAAAGTCTGTGCGGCATCGAGAATAGGGCGGTATCCGGTACAGCGGCACAAGTTTCCATCAAAGGCCTCCTCGATATCATGCTCGGTCGGCGCCTGGTTGTTCCTGAGCAGGGCATACAGGCTCATGACGATGCCCGGGGTGCAGAAGCCGCACTGAGAGCCATTGCTCTTTGCGACACGCTCCTGGGCCGGGTGGGGCTGCTTGACGTTGCCGATGCCCTCGACAGTGATGACATGCTTGCCGTCGACCGAGGCGAGGGGCGCGAGACAGGCGTTGACGCTGGCGTGGTATATCCGGTTCGTGGTTGGGTTGTACTGAGAGATGACGACGGTGCAGGCGCCGCAACCGCCTTCGCCACAGCCACTGAGAGGGAAACGGTTTAGTGGGATGCGGCGGATGATAGGGGCTAAGCATATGGGCTCACAGTTTGGTCCCTGTTAGGCCGATACCCCGGAGGTACTCTAACAGGGTAACCTCGGGGTCGATCTCGTCGAGCACGACGCGGGTGCCATTAAGGTAGAATCGGAGGGTGTCGTCAAAGGTGGTGGTCAGCGTGGCGGCGGGCGGTTTGGTGGGCGCTGGAGGGACGGTGGAAGGAGTCATTGTGAGGCAGGTTTCAATGTACGGTATCGGCTCAACCTGGATGCTGGGGCAAGTTGATGTCGTTGTTCTCACCGCGCTAGTATTCCATCCAGTGTAGCTTGCGGTACAACAGCAGCTTGGTGGTAAGAAACGCCAACACTGAGCAGTGGTGTAGTTGGTATGCACGGTTTATGCCCGTCACGGATATTGTAGAATGAGATGAGTGAGATGAATTAAAGATGCGATGCGGGTTGGGTGGCAATCCCCAAGATAGACGACGCCACCTGCCTTATGTTGAGGTGCCCGTAAGGTGCCCGCCCAACACTGGCACACAACCGCGATGCCCCGCATGGTCTTAGTTAGCTCCATGCCTGCTTGGGGGCTTTTGGGGTAGGACAGGGGTGACAGCTGGACCATCGAGGTCTCCACTTGTCGATTACTCTGTGATAATGAAATGGTCTCAGCTGGCAAGCATTTACGCACGACATCCATGAGGTTGCCCAAGCTTGCTACACGATTACCTGTTTGTACCTGTAAAGTAACAGCGGAGCTTATCATTGAGGTGGGGTAGCACTTATCGGGCAGGCCCGCTCACTCCCCAGAATCCGGCGCTAACAATTGGCGTCGGCCGGCTCCGAGAATGTCGGGGACGCGGGGCTATCGGCGCTCTCCATACCCTAACCCTGACGAGCGTTTCTCCTGGCCAAGCCCCCAAGGTCTCCTCTTTCATGCTCCTTTTTCTTTCCCTTTGGTAGACCCATCAACTTGAATCATTGGTGAAATAACTCGGATGACTTCCGAGGCCAATGCAGGTATACATACACAGTCGTCCGTACTACCGCGGGAATGGTTCGGCCCGATGTCGCAGAGATGTCGCAGAGAAATCAGTGTCCACAAGCTCGCGACTGACGACTCCACGACTCCACGACTCCACGAATGTCGTCTCCGCTCTGAACCTCACCTGCCGAATCCCGAAGCAAGACACAATCGAGCGCCGGGCTGAAAAATGAGGCGAGGCTAGCTGGCCTCTTGACTAAAACAGCGGCTCGCACATCAAAGACCACTTGGCAACCCTGCCGCGGCACATTAGTGACCAGTCTTATGTTGCCCCCCTTGGGGCCAGCAGTCAAACACGCAACTTGGGTTGCGCGATAGTAATCAGACAACTACCGCAGCCATGGATTGGGGATGAGCCCTTCATCTCTTCCCCTAGCCAAGCGGCACACCAAGCCAAGTATCTGTTTAGCCCCTCCTTCTCCGCTTCTAGAAAGGAGCAGCCGCTGTTGGCTGCAACATCAAAGTGGCCGCCATGCCCCTGGGGAAATAGACTCCGGATATTTAACAAGTGCCGCCCATGGCCCCCATGGCCCCCATGGCCCCCATGTGTGGGTGGTGTCGCATGAAAAAGAGCAGTCTATAGAGCAGCGTGAAACGACACCTGTCTTTGCACAACAGTCAACAAGTCAATTCACTCATTAGGTACTTTCACAGTGAAGGTGACAAGCCCACACCGCCAAAATGCAGCCCCGGTTCTACAACATCATCAACGACGAGCTGCGGGACAGCGAGGAGACGCACCGCGTGACTGATCCCCGAACCGAAGAAGAGCTCTGGCCCTGCCCGGTCGCGACGAAGCAGGACTTTGAAGATGCCGTCGCCGCTGCGCAAAAGGCATTCACAACCTGGTCTCAGACCACAGTCCCGGAGCGCCAGGCGTTGCTAGTAAAGCTAGCCGATGTGATCAAGGACAATGCCGATGAACTATCCAGCATCTTGATGAAGGAAACGGGCAAGTCGGTATGTGGCCCTCCTCACCACCAACCAATGCCATCATCTCAACTAACCAACTCCCCCAGAAAATCCTCGCCGACATCGACATCCAAGCCAGCATCGCCCAATGCCTCTACTACTCCCGCACCGCCCTCACCGACGAGATCCAACACGAAGACGCCCACAGCAAGGTCATCGCAACCCACATCCCCCTCGGCGTCGTCGGCGCCATCGCGCCCTGGAACTTCCCCCTGATCCTCTCCAACATCAAAGTCGTCTCCTCCCTCATCACAGGCAACTGCGTCATCGTAAAACCATCACCCTTCACCCCCTACGCCGTCCTAAAGTGGGCCGAGCTCAGCCGCGGCGTGCTGCCCCCAGGGGTATTCCAGGTCGTCAACGGGGGGGCCGATCTCGGCGCCGCCATGACGGCCCACCCCGGGATAGCCAAGATCAGTTTTACCGGTACCATCGCCACGGGCAAGCGGGTCATGGCGGCGTGCGCGGCGACGCTGAAGAAGGTGACGCTGGAGCTGGCGGGGAACGATGCGTGTATTGTCTGTGCGGATGCCGATCTGGAGACGGCGGTGCCGAGTGTGGCGAGCGGGGGTTTTTTTAATGCCGGGCAGGTGTGTGTCGCGAGTAAGCGGGTGTATGTGCATGAGAGTTTGTACGACGAGTTTTTGGAGCGGTTGGTCAAGGAGGTGGAGGCGAGGTATGGGATTGTCGAGGATGGGCATGCGCCGAGCGTGTTTGGGCCCGTGGATAACCGCGTGCAGTACGAGGTTGTCAAGGTGATTATTGAGGATTGTAGGAGCAAGGGGTATGATATTGTCACGGGGGGCAAGACGGAGGGGGTGGTGGGCGGCAAGAAGGGGTTTTGGTTGCCGCCGACGATTGTGTCGAGGCCGCCTGAGGAATCGGTGCTGGTGCAAGAGGAGCAGTTTGGTAAGTTTTGTCTCTTTTTGGGGGGTGCCCCTGTGTTTTCCTAGTAACTCAATACTGACTACCTATCCTTTTTACGCAGGCCCCGTCCTCCCGATCCTCTCCTGGTCAGACGAAGACGATGTCATCAAGCGCTCTAACCTGGCCAACGCCGGGTTGGGCGCATCAGTCTACTCATCAGATCTCGCACAGGCAGAGCGCATCGCGCGCCGGCTCGAGGCGGGGGGTGTCTGGATCAACCAGTCGGAGAGGCCCAACTTTGGGGCCTACTTCTCAGGCATGAAGGACAGCGGGTTTGGGGGGGAGATGGGCAAGCAGGGCTTGCTGTCGTATGCCTACACCAAGTGCTTGCATTTTACCAAGTGAGGTTGGCGTTGGCAAGCGGTGGTTGGGGAATATTCAGTGGCTATTTTTGGATCCCAAGTGCCGATCCTCGTTCTCCGCGGGATGGCGTGTGATCCTGACAAAATGGCTCATCAGAACTCTCTACCCTGTGAGAGGTGGTCCATACGAAGTCCAGTCCAGTTGGGGGGCGACTGACGTTGAAAGAAAGCCAACAAAGAGCCAAGCTGGGCGGGACAGGATTTTGGGCGTGAAGTCTGAATACGAGGCCACCTGGCGAGTGGTAACGAATCAGCATCTCTCACGGCTTGATAGCGTCGAGGAGCTGCAAGCCACACCCAATGGCAGGACCCTGCCTCTTCGTGTGACATCAACCGCCAAGCTTGGATGGCTGGGTTTGTATAAGATGGAGTATCATCCTGCCGCCTACCAAACGAGCCAGCAGAGTCAGTCCACTTAAAGGGAATATAAATGACCTGATTGCGCTCAAGTCCCTCCCTCCCTTCCTACTACTAGTTTCCACCTCACCCAAACAACCAACCCACCACCACCTCTTCAGTTACCCTCCCAAAAAAAATGAAGTTCACCACCCTCCTCACCCTCTGGGCCACCGCCGCCGCACAAGCAGCAGCCCAACGGACCGATTATTTCTTCCGCTTCTCCGGCGGCAACGCCGTCATCACCGGCCAGCGCCTGCGCTCCAACAACTCAATCGACTTTTACTCGCCCGGCGTCACGCCCCCACCCCAAAACCCCGCCGACCACTTCATGCGCCTCAGCGTCAACACCACCACAAGCAGCTGCTCGGCGCCCCCCCCCTCGGTGCTCCAGGTCGTGCCCACCAACCCGCACCCGCCGCCGGTACCCGGGTACTACGGGCTGAGCGACCGCGAGGGCGTGCCCGACGCGTACCGGCTCGTGTACACGTACCGGCTGGACGACGAGGGCGCCGGGTTCCAGTACACGCAGTGGCAGCTGCGGAAGAAGGCCAGGGGCGGCAGGGTGTTGCTGCGGTATGCGGGGGGCAACAAGGAGGGCGAGTGGCGGTGGATTGCGGTCCGGGAGAAGGTTGGCACCGGGAGCGATCTGGAGAAGTGGGTGCCGTGGTATGTCAAGGAGACGCCCGCGAATGCGGCGACGTTCGCGGCGTGGGAGTTTGATGATGTTGAGTTGGAGCTGGTCGAGGCCAAGGGGCCTGTCAATTCGGGGGCGCCGGGTGGGGTGGAGGAGTAAGTTGCCTAGCGAAGGAGTTTTGGTATAAACTTGGGTTAGGGACGAAGTAATGTTTTGTTGTGATTATACGAGGAAATGACCAAGCTTCAATCTCGAGCTCCGTAAAGTGTAACTACAGTGTAATGGCACAGAGCAGAGCGAGGCGTAGGTAGTTAGGGTACTTGTAGAAGTATACCGGGTCTCGCCCAACGACAAACCTTCAAGCCTCGCTCAAGGTCTGTGAGAATTAACCCAAAAGACCCGAGTCTCCATGAGCTCCTCCATCACCGGCACTGCCCCGAATCCCGACCGCGCGGGGGGGCCGGTTACCCCACCTTCGCCGGATGTGCGGAGTCTTCCCGTCGGCTACTATCCGCCAAGCCCTTGAGCCAAACCCGGCGTCAGAGGATGTCACTGTTTAGAGTCTATGTACAAGAGAAGAGACGGGCGAAACCAGATTTGATCTTCTTTTTCCTCAACTTCCTTAATCAAGTTTCAGTGATGTGTAGTTGTGGCTTCGGATCGAGGGCAGCGACCTCGGAACATGTTCTGTTAACTTTGTCTCTTCTCCTTGTCATCAGCCGATAAAGCCCATGTGAATTCCCTTCGAATCCAGGTAGTTAGTTACTCTTTCCTGGCACAACAGGGACAGGGCCGGACCATCACGGTTTGCGCCTGGCTTTCCCGTGGCCGGAGAGGTGGATTCTCGGCCAGTGGCAAGGGGTCGTCAACGCTGCCTCGGCATCTGCTGCATCCCCGCATCCATCTGGGGTAAAGGTGGGGAGAAAGAAGGTAGGTTGCCGCTCGACCGGGGTTCAAAAGCACATGGGACGCCGAACCATTGAATAAGACCAAACACTTTCTTTCCCCTTTATCTTCATCCGAGTTGATTTGCATCTCATCTGAGCTTTATACTATATCGTGCCATTTTTATATATATACCAAACCTTGAGTATTGTACAGACACCATGGCTCCCAAGCAAAAAGAGCCATGCTACGTGCTCGGCGTGGGCATGACCAAGTTCATCAAGCCCCGCGGCAAGGTCGATTACACCGAGCTCGGCTACGAGGCGGGCATCAAAGCCATGCTGGATGCCCAGATCTCGTACGACGACGTCGAGCAGGGCATCGCGTGCTACTGCTACGGCGACTCGACCTGCGGCCAGCGCGTCTTCTACCAGTTCGGCATGACCCAGATTCCCATCTACAACGTCAACAACAACTGCTCGACGGGGTCGACGGGCCTTGCCATGGCGCGCAACATGGTCTCTGCGGGTAGCGCAGATTGTGTGCTTGTGGTGGGCTTTGAGAAGATGATGCCGGGCAGTCTGCAGAGCTTCTTCAACGACCGCGAGTCGCCGCTGGGCACCACCTATGCCATGATGGCGACGACGAGGGGTTTGTCCAAGGCGCCTGGCGCCGCCCAGATGTTTGGCAATGCCGGCAAGGAATACATGGAGAAGTCAGTTCTTCCCCCCACTTTCACTCACCTCCCCGTTTTCTAACCTCCCTAGATACGGCGCCACACCCGAAGACTTTGGCGAGATCGCGCGCATCAACCACGCCCACTCGGTCAACAACCCCTACTCCCAATTCCACGACGTCTACACGCTCGAGCAGATCATGGCCTCGACCAAGATCCACGACCCCCTCACCAAACTCCAATGCTGCCCCACGTCGGACGGCGGCGCCGCAGCCGTCGTCGTCTCGCAGGCCTTCCTCGACGCGCGGCCACACCTCAGGGACCAAGCCGTGCTCATCGCGGGCCAGTGCCTGGCGACCGACGCGCCGTCGCTCTTCTCGCAGAGCGCCATCGACCTGGTGGGGCGCGAGATGACGCAGCGGGCCGCGAGCGTGGCCATGGCCGAGGCCAACGTCACGCCCGACGACTTCGCCGTGTGCGAGCTGCACGACTGCTTCAGCGCCAACGAGATGTGCGTCATCGACGCGCTGGGCCTGTCGGCGCCCGGCAAGGCCCACGAGCTGGTGCGCGCCGGCGGGATTACCTATGGCGGGAAGGTTGTGGTCAACCCGAGTGGGGGTCTGATTTCCAAGGGCCACCCGCTCGGCGCCACGGGCATCGCGCAGTGTGCCGAGCTGGTGTGGCACCTCAGGGGGTGGGCCAACAACCGCGCGGTGCCGCATACCAAGTGGGCGCTGCAGCATAACCTAGGGTTGGGCGGTGCGGCCGTGGTGACGGTATATCGGAGGGCCGACGGCAAGGAGGCGGCCGTGGTGGACTCGGCGTCGGTCGGGAGGGTGAATAAGCAGGGGTATAATCCGGCAGTGGAGGCGAAGGGGTTCACGGCGGAACAGGCGAAGAGAGTCAAGAGTAAGGACAAGACGCACGACTTTGCCATGACGGCGACGCTGCCCATGATGAAGGCGGCGCAGGCCAAGGTCTAGTTTTCGCTTAAGAAGGCTTGTTTCTGTGTAATGAGTGTAATAGTGAACCGGCCCCCGAATCCAGGGTTAAGTTGACTTGTTTCCAAGCTTAGCCTTGACAGACGAGCGAGTCGAGTGTCTGCTAAAAATATAAGAGAGCCTACTTGCCTGAGTGACGATCATGCCGCTCATCACACTCCAAGAAGTCGGTTGTCCATTCCGGGAGGCAATGCGGTCGTGTCGATTCAAGAAAAACCTACTTCTGGCAAGGCCTCGCCGGCGCGGCCGCTAAAACACTTGACCCAACCCAAAAGGCGCGAGGCGGTGATGAGGTTGAAAAGTCGGGAGGAAGCTGGGGTCCCGGCTTGGCAGGCACGCAACAGGCCCTGTGGGGCCCGTGCGCTGTCAGAGGTTGTTCCATGAAGCTTCGATCGGATGATCACACACTTCTAAACAAAAAACGGCAGGAACCAACCCCGGAAATTCATGCGTTGCGGCCAACGCCGAGCGATCTGGCGGCAAGTGGTGCCTTCCTGTTGTGATTTGTTGAGATTTTGCTGCCTGTCTCAGTTGCCCAGTTGGTACCGTCCAGTTCCTGCCTTCGACACGCCAGTCTCGATGCCACTCGATCTCCCCATCTCATCTAGTCATCTCGGCTTCGTCCAATCCCATCCATAATCCCGCAGTACAAGAAGAGGTGCTTTAGACTCGGGCGATCATCTCACAGCACCACGTTTCACAGCCAGCCCGTCTCCAATGAGGAGCCGTTCCACCATTCGCCAGAATCGGCAGCTGTTTCCTTGCTGCCGAACCGCGCATGAATGAAGCCGCATTTACACGGAAAGCCTCCGGCTCTTTTGTCGTGTGTGTTGTCCGTCTGTGGCCCACTCGTTGATGGCCACTCTCCGGCCGCGGTGCTATGATCGCCCTCGTCGGTTTCCCATTAGCCTGTTTCTCCGTCATCTCGGGGCCGTTTGATTGTGTCTTTGGGGCTGATCGGTGTGAGCCGACCTACTGCTCTCCGCCCTCTACACCCGGTCCAGGGTCCACGGCGGCTGTTGTTCCATGGCAATAGTTGGGTACCTGACACCGCTCTCTATAACCCCAAACGCTCTAGACTACTACCCCCCACGTCGCCTGCCGCATCTTGCCCAAGCCCCTTGACTGGCCCAGAGTTTGCAACCTGGTGCCCCCCCCAAGCCAGCCACATTTCCCCGGAACCACACTCCGCTGCCTCTGGTAGGAACCCCTCCGCGGTTTCGGACTCGTTCTGATCCACCATGCTGGCCACCCACACCCTTTAGCCGTAGTCGTCGGCGAGGCCGCTCCCCCCTCAGCTGGCAGCCCTGCCGGGCCAGCCTTAAGACCTGAGGAACGGCCCTCCCCACATGGGCCCTCCCTGTTCCCTGTTTGGTTTATTCATCTTTCTTTCTCCTCCACGAGCCCAGTATGATGAGGCGTTGTCGAGACTTGATGTTCTAGTCCACCGCTTCAACAATGGCTGATCCCACAGCCGATCTCTCTCGAGGGCCGGTCCTTCTCTCCTTCTCGCTAGCCACGGCGAGCTTTGCCTTGGCCACTACCTTTGTCCGCTTCTACGTCCGGCGGGGCATCAAAGGCGGTTTCGGCGCCGACGACTATACGAGCGGGGTGGCCACTGTGAGTTGGACTGGGCACAGGAGGGGATTGAGGCAGACATCTGACTCTGGGACAGATAATAGCACTAATCTCGACCATCTTCGGCATCGTCGAGGGCACCGCGCCGGATGGGACACGGGCCTTGGAGTTTAATGTGGTAGGCCAGCCGTGGTATCTCATCAGCGCCAGCCTCAGCAAGATCTCGATATGCCTCTTCTTCATGGGCCTCTTGAGGAGAGCACGGCAGTGGAGGATCCTGCTGGCTGGCCTGATTATTGTGATGGCCGTCATCAACCTGGCCTTTGCGTTGGCCGTGTACCTCCAGTGCCGGCCGTTGGAGAAGGTGTGGAATCCGGCGGCGGCCGGCGCTTGCTCGGATCCAAGCATCCAGATTAATTTTGGTTACGCCCAAGGCGGTAAGTCGTCTGTTTAGCCTGGCTCTCACTCGCAGTGACTAACGACAGTCCCAGCATTTTCTGTGTTTTCATGGGTCTTTCTAGCGCTCTTCCCGATGCTAATACTCCGCGATATCTCCCGCGGCGAACCAACCTGGCCATTCTATGCCACATCCGCCCTCAGCTTTGTGTAAGTTCTTGTGAGAAACTCGCCCCCTCAACAACTCCCAAACTAACCCACCCAGCTGCGGAATATTCGTCATCGTCCGAACCGCCCAAACCTCCCAAACAACCGGCGTCAGCATCTACACCATCCCATTCTTCTACGCCTCCCTCATGGCCAAGTCCGTTCCCCTCAACCCATCCCTCCCTCCTCCCTTAGTCACTAACAAACAAACCAAAAACAGCCTCGAACAAAACCTCTCCCTAACCACCTCCAACCTCCTAACCCTCGGTCCCCTCTTCTCCCCCTCCACCTCCACAACCACCTCCACCACAACCTCCTCGACCTCCACCTCCACCCGCCGTGGAAGCAAACCCAAAAAACGCCGCGACCCCTACAGCTCCTTCTCCTCCACCGGCACAGCCCGCTCCTCCCGCCGGAGCACAACCAAATCCAACAAACGCCCCGCCCTTACCACCACCGTCTCCAGCACCAGCGGCAGCGTCAGCATCCCCTCCCGTGCGGGAAGCAGTCGCAGTATCACACGTCCCGATACACGCGCCAGTTCACGCGCTAGTTCACATCGTCATCATCATCATCAGCATCATCAGCATCAGGGTGAACCTGGTGGGGGGGTAGAAGGGATTGATCGGAAGAGGATGACACATTTGATTATTGAGGGGCCTCGGGCTGCTGGTGCTGCTGCTTCCAGGGATGGGGGTGAGGGGGCAGAGGCAGGGGCAGGGGCAGGGGGGTATGGGGTTTATGGCGGCGTTGGGGGGGGTTATGATTTAGGGGATGGTAATAGGAGTAATAATAGGAGGAAGATGGGGGAGGAGGGGTATAATCATTACTATCATAGTGATGACGAAGACGACGACGAAGACGAATATGGGTATGGGAGTGACGAGGAGGGGAGTGAGATTGACTTGGAAGCGTGGCCGAGGGGGATTATCAAGACGGTTAGTGTCGAGGTGGTGGAGGAGGTGAATGAGGAGTATGTGGCTGCCGTGGCGGCCGCGGCGGCGACGGCGGCTGCTGCTGCTGCGAGGGCGGGGAATCAAGGGGCTGCTGCTGCTGCTGCTGGTAGTAGTAATGCTGGGAACAACAATAACAACAACAACAGCAGGGCGGCCAGGGGAAGTGGGAAGGGGGTGGGAAGGAATAGTGTCACCATCTTGCCTGGGGTGGTTGGAGTTAGGCAGCCGAGGGCTGGTGTGGATAATGCCGAGAGGGGAAGTGGTGGGAGTGGGATCGAGCAGGATTGGGAGGTTATGTTGAGGGCTGGGCCACCGAGGTGATTTCTTTCCTTTTCCTTGCTTCTTTCTCACTCTCATTTGCTCTATTGTTGGCGCGCCGAGTGCACGGGAACCGGCGCTTTGTTCACTCTTTTAGATGGTCGGTCGCTTCTTTTGGTCGGTTCAGCGAGGCGTTGGAGAGAGGTTACGTTACATACAGTCTTGGTCACACCAGCTGGAGGATATCGTTGGGGAAGGAAAACGGAGGGCGTTTCTTGTCATTCATTTCGGGGGGGTCTGGTCATTTACGCCCGCCTGCAAAAAGGGCTACTCACTGTGATAGACGATACCCGTGTACGATTACGCCTTTTTGTTGTTTTCATTGTTTGTTTCGACTCCTGTTTGCGGTCATCGTCGAGGAAGAAACACTGAGGCGTATGGCGTTGGAGACGCAATATCAATAATACAAATTCCATTGATTCATCTCATAAGCTTGTCAGTCTCAGCTGCCATCTATGGTACACTCATATGCAAAGATATCTTGACACTACTATACAAACCCCCCGTTTTCATGCCCGTGGTATGCATCAACTGCCGTTCCATGTACAAGTATATAATACCCAAACCAGCCCATGTGTGCGTGCCCCCGCCGCTCTATTTATTAACAAGACTACCCAAAAAATCAATCATGAACTGCTCCTCGACAGGGTCCAGGTGCCACCTCGCTTTCAACGCATCATACACATCCAGCACCCTCTCCCGGGTCGAGCAGCGGGCAAAGGCCCGGAGCGCCCACACGGCCAGCCACGTCTTGACCTCGAGCCCGGCGGCGCCCGAGTCGAGGGCGTCCAGCAGGGCGTTCCAGATGCCCGTCAGCCGCTGTTCGCTCCAGGGCGAGCGCGGGAAGCCGCC
Source organism: Chaetomidium leptoderma (assembly GCA_033296705.1). Lineage (NCBI taxonomy): Eukaryota > Fungi > Ascomycota > Sordariomycetes > Sordariales > Chaetomiaceae > Chaetomidium > Chaetomidium leptoderma. The sequence goes on along the minus strand of MU856847.1, from coordinate 16,529 downwards.
GTGGTGAGCGAAGCCCTTGAACAGCGCGAGGAAAATGGCGTGGTGCAGCGGGATCTTGAAGAACTTCATCTCGTCGATGTAGGCGGCCACTTTGGCCAGGTCGCCGCGCTTCACGCCGTAGTGGCTGACTAGGATACGGTAGGTCTGCAGGTCCGGCGAGAACAGCGTCATCCGCTGCAGTGCCGCCCGGGAAGGTGGGTGGCGTCGGCCGATCTTGGCGAACATGACGAGGGCTTGGGTGATGGCGCGGTCCGAGGTGGTCGTGCGCACGGGGACGCTGCCGTCGCCGCCGTCGCCGTCATCGCCGAGGGTAGCGGCCTTCATGCGCTCGTAGAGGCGCTCAGCGGGGGCTTCCTCGCCTGACCGCAGTAGGCCCCCGATCATGGCGTTGAGCACGACCGTGTCGATCATCTCGCCGGCGTTGATCATCTCCTTGTAGGCGGCGCGCATGCCGCTCGCCTCTTGCTTGAGACCGAAGAAGTGGATCAGGCTTGTGTAGTGGTAGCGGTTGTAGAAGTGGCCGCGCGACTCCATCTCGCGGTAGATCATCTCGGCCAGCGCAAAGTTGCCAGCCTTGCAGGCGACGTCGAAGAGGATATTGAAGGTCACGTTGGTGGCCTTGATGCCGGCGTCGCACTCCATCTCGCGCCAGAGCTTCAGGGCAGCCTCGACCTCGGTTTCGGTCACGGTGCCTACATATTTGCTAGCAAAGGCTATGGCGCAGTTCCACTCGGCGGTTGTCAAGGGGATGCCCGTGTTCTTGATGTCAGCGATTATCTCGAAATACCGCAACATGGATCCGGCGTCCCGCTCATCGGGCTGGCCAAGGGCGCGCAGCAGTTGGTGCCGAAACCGGGAGTGGATATAGAGCATGCGCGGCTCGGGGAGACGCTGGTAGGTGTCGTAGATGTAGTCGAGATGGACTTTGTGGGGGTTCCTGAGGCGGTTGAGCACGGCGAAGCGGAGCTCCCAGAGGGTTTTCTGCTCCTCCTCGCCGGCCTCGATCACCTGCTCGAGGCTGGGGTATTCAAAGTCCTCGGCAGTACGCGCAAACGCAAATTTCTGTGTGTCGGGCTGGGCATAGCCGCGCATGTAGGGGTCACGGAGGTACTGAAGGTAATCATCGACGGCGCCAATCTCTTCGCCATCGTAGGGGTCGATGAGGGCGAGCAGCTCCTTCTTGGAGAAACTGAGCCGTCGCCTCGGTTTGCGGAGGGGTGACTGGGGGTCGTCGAGGGAGTCTTGTGGAGCGGGAGCGTCATTGTCGTCGAATTCAGAATCGAAAGGTGATTCGGCGAGTGCAGCCGTATGGTTTACGCGCGTAGCGGATGTGGAGGGCCCGGGCGAGCTACCAACGCGGGTGTGGGAGACTCGGAGGGCCGGGAGGGTCAGCAGCGGGCGGCGCTGGGGTACTGACGGTCTGGACCTGGGCGTCGCGGTGCTGGTGCTGGTGCTCCGTCTGACGGTGCAGCCGCTATGGAAGCTCCGCGCGGGCCCTCCACCGGGGCTATGAACGGGGGCCGGAAAAGAAGCGGCGGCGGCAGACCGGTTCGACGACAGTGACGGGCGGTGCAAGAAGAGGATGGCGCCGCATATCGACCCGTCAATTCGGCTGGAGACTCTCATGAGCTGTCGTCCAACATGGTGGCCTGCCGACAGCCCAGCCTCTCGCCGCGGGTGTTGCAGCCGGTAATGCGCGGGTAGGAGGGGACGGTCGAGGGCGGCGTTGCTGGCGTCGCTTCGTAGGCCGGGTTTTGATACGTCGAGAAAAAGTCAAGTCGACGGAGCTTATCGCAGCCACGGCGCGCCGAGCATCCGCAGTGCAGGGGCATCCAGAGGTAATTCTTGGCATTCGTTCGGTGAGGGGACAAGTTTTGGCCGGGGCCAGCGCCCGCCGCCCGGAGACCTGAGCTCCACTGGCACGCTCGACCCACCTGGAAATTTTGGGAACCTTGCAGTGGAAGAAGCCGCAAGGAGACAGACCAGAGCTCCACATGCACGATCCGGCGGAACAGGCTCAGCAACCTCGAAACGACGACGACGCCCGATAACTATTCCTGGGGCAAGTTCGCTGCTGGGAGAACGAGGTCGAACACCCACCGATGGTTCAGCCATAGACGACCTACGATCCCCAACTGAGCCACATTGAGGGCATTTGCCTCCCTCCCTCCCTCCCTCCCTCCCTCACCATCCATCCGTCCGTCGATAACCTCTCGAGGTCCCCCAAAGTCGGGAAAAAAAAAACCCAAAATGGGCCGCGGTCGCCAATTTCTCGCGGCGCGCGTCCACCAGTCTGCCCAAACCCTCCTGGCCACCTCGGTCATACCAGGCAAGCCCAACCAAGCCGCGCCCTGGGTAAAAGCCGTGGCCAACATCCCGCCCGCCGAGATCCTCACCCGCCCGTATCCGATCCAGCACACGGAGCCGAAAGACCGCGGGCGGGCGGCACAACGGCCGCGCAACCTATTCCGGCCGACCAAAATCGTGCATCCCGAGGACCAGCTGCGGCAGGACTTCTTCCGCGACCACCCGTGGGAGCTGGCACGGCCCAAGCTGCTGCTCGAAATGGACGGGCAGGATGCGCGGTACCGGGACTGGAGCAAGGGGCTGCGGCAGCCGGGGATGGCGTTGAGTGGTGAAAGGTAGGGCAAACCAACCAATTCTTCTTCCCTCTCTTTTTTATGGTCGGTTCAGACTCGAGAGATGTCCCCGTTTTGCTAACAAATTGGTCACAGCGTCGTCCAGCGCCAGCTCTGGCTGATGGAGGTCAAGGGCGTGTCGAAGCTGCGGGCGTACGACCTTGCCCGCAAGGAGTTCTACAAGCTGCGGCAGCAGGAGGAGATCGAGCGCAGGATATCGGTCGAGGAGGCGCGCATGTACGGCGCCTACTTTGGCAAGACCAACCTGCAGGTCGGCATGGAGCTCGAGGACGGCGTGTATGAGGGGTGGAAGACATGGGCCACCGAGCAGATCACCAAGCTCGAGGCCGAGCGGGTCGCCGCGTACGCCAACGTTGTGGATGTGGCCGAGGACAAGGCGGAGGAGGGTGCCGAGTTGTAAGGGGGAGGAGAGTGAAGCCGAGGTCAGGCGTCGGCCAAGCCCGTTTGAGCTGGCAGGCCCTTGCTCGTGTATACTTGTATAAAAATGTTCACGATAAAATAGACCACTTGCACACACTTTTACTGCCACAAACACTGCATTTCGGACGATTTTCTTGGTTTGGACGCCGGATCCTGACGTCGCGCCGTATGCATTTCGTGTCACAGTCTGATTTGCACTCCAGATCAAAGCTCAAGAAGCAAAGGGGCCTTTTTCCACCCCTACATACCCATTCCTATTTTAAAACATCGCGAAAAGGGCCCTCTTTTGGCGCCCCGGGGGGGGAAACAACCGGTCCCCCCTTCAAATCATGACCGTCCCAGCCACCACCACAGTCCCAAAACCTGCCACGGGCAGGCCAGCCAGGCCGGCAGGCAGGTCGCTTCACCGAGCTGAACCCACTCCCTCACTGCTCCTCCTCCTCCTCCCCCCCCTCCTCCCCCCCCTCCTCCTCACTGTCACCCCGCGGCGGCGGCGGCTCCACCGTCGTCGACCGCCCCTCGAGCCCCAACCGATCCAACACGCCCTGCATGGGCGGCCAGGACACCTCGGCCTGCTAGCCCGGCGGCGCCAGCCTGGCCGCGACCTGCCCGACATACACGGCCCCCCGGGTCCCGCGCGCGAGCGCCTCGTGCTGGACGCAAAACATGTCGGCGATGCCGGACCACAGGAACAGCCGGCCCGTCAGGCTCAGCGAGCGCGAGCGGGCCCACGACTCGACATACACCATCTTAAGGCGGGTCGGCGGCACGAGGTAAAAGAGCTTGAGCGCGTGCGCCACCAGGCACACGATGAAGCCCGTGGCTGGGCCGTTGGTGATGACCACGTGCGGGTACTTGAACTGCGCGCCGTGGCGGGTGTACGGGCGCGCGTTGGGCTCGCGTGTGAGCGCGTTGATGGCGTGGATGGCGGTGGCCAGGCAGGAGAGCGGGGCCGTCCAGAAGGGCTGGTGCACCTTGCGCGCGCGCGGGACTTGGAAGGTGTCGAGCGTGCCGGCGCGCGGGTCCGGAAAGCAGCGGTGGATGAGGGACTCGAGCTTGACGACGCGATCGAGCGAGTCCTGGTCGCCCGTGGTGACGAGGTAGCGCCGGTGGGCGTTGGCCTGCGGCACAAATTTGCGCTTGATGGTCTCGAGCATCTCCGACGTGTGGCCGCCCGAGCCGAGGATGTAGAGGAAGTAGACGGCCGGGAGGCCGCTGGTGTCGGGTGTCGAGGGGTCGCGGCGGCTGATCCAGCGACGGCCCGTCTGCGGGCGCGGGTGCTCACGCTTGATCGAGACATGGCGCCACTTCGGACGTTAGTATTTCATTTTGGGGGTCAGAACGACAGGGTAAGATCGACTTACGGCGACAAACCCGATGAAGACGCCGATGATGGCGGTGATCCAGGACCACGAGAGAATGAAGAAGCCGATGACGGAGGTTATCATGATGCCGATGAGGCCAAGGTAGACGAAGACGGCGAATCGGTCGGGGCCAAAGTCCTCGACCATCTCGCGGACAAATCGCTCCATCTCGGCGTCGTTGGTTGGAATTGACTTTGAATCTGGTATTTGAGTTGCGTCTGTTGCTTTGATGTTGGAACCGACGGCAGCTTCGCGATGCCCGTTCGACCTACTCTTGTCGTCGGGTTTGTGGGTGAGAGTTCGTTGGCAACGCTCCTCGCCAGGTCGGTTGTTTTGATGCGGCCTCATCGCATCGTTGCCTGTGCTCTTATGCGGGTCCATCGTGCATGTGTATGATGGCGTTGCCGACTAAGCGACGGGGATGCAGCCGCAGTGCGTGAGTGGCTGATGTTGAGGTTGAGCCTTGGTGCTCAGGGGTTGTTGAGTAGCTCAGGGGTAGCCATCAACACGGGCAAAAACGTCCCCTCAGCAACCGCCCAGTATCGGAGAACAAGAACGATGGTGTAGCTTCCGGAAATTCAGCAAAGAGAACTGGTTTCAGACCCGGGATAGATAATTTGAGAGGCCAAGTCTGGTGAATTCACCAAAGTTGCGCATGAAGCCGAGCGTTCCAGATGTCCAGCTGCTGATAGTTAACAAAAGGTCCTTGAAATTGAACCGAATCGACTCACTTTGTGACGCTGACCTCTCTCTTCGATACAAAGAAGGAGCGTGGATTGAGCCAGATGCCTTGTACCTTGAAAGAATGGATTACAGCTGTCGGTGCTGCTCAGTGCGTCTGGTCCAAGTGAGATAACAGTTTCAGTCAGAGGTCGCAGGTTGGTGTCTCAAGTCAGGCCCACAGGTGACTTTCTGATGTTGTTTTGTGATCGGATAAATGAGAGTGAAGTTGTGATGGTCCAGGCTGGAGCTGTTGAATGCCACGATGTGTAAGGCAGGTAGGTAATTACCCGATACATCGCACTGTACCTAAATGCAGCCGCCAGCTTTCAGCATCAACATGGTCCGTGCAGCCACTGCTTGTTGTTCGTTGTTCAAGCTGTTGCCCCTGAAGGCAGCTGAGAACCGCCTTGGCCACGAGCCAATGAGCGTTACTGCACCACTGTGTGACGCAGCACCCAGCACTCTCGAAAAACACGACCGCCCGGCAGAATCTCGCCCAGAACCCCGGATCCAGTCAAGGACAACAACAGGTCGGCAAACTGCTTGACCGCCGCTGCCTTTAAATAGCATTGTCGCGTGCCCTGTTGTGCCGTCGGCCTGCAATGCCCGCTCCCTTTGCAGCACAAGCAAGATGCCGCGACTCTATGGCAACCGCTATCTGGCGTGCTTCTACTGCGGCCGCAAGAACTCGACCCTCTACGACGGCACCACGCGCCGCTTTGAGTGTCCCTTTTGCGATGCCACCAACTACCTAGATGAGGTGAGTTGGGAAGTGTCGATAAGTCCATCTCATTACACTGCTGACCGACCACCAGAACGGCGACATCACCGATCCGCCCGTCGCAACCGAGAAAGAAGCCACCCCCCGACAATACGCCATCTCGCGCGCCTTCTCCCCTCCCTCGAGCCCAACCAACAACCCCATCTTCTGCCCAACATGTCTCAAGAACCAGCACTTGCTGAGCGCATCGCTTGCGCAGTACCTGCCCGACCCAGACGACCCCGACTACGCCGAGCGCGAGAAGAGCCTCTACCGCTTCCGCAAGAACCAGGAGCGCCTCTATCCCCAGATATGCGCCGAGTGCGAGCCTAGGGTGCGCCAGCGTCTCCAGCAGGCTGCCTACACGGCCAAGACAGACCTACTGCGGCGCATGCTGGATCGCAGCGCGAACGCGAGGAGTAGTCTGACCACCCAAGGCTGGCTGGGACTGTTCGATGCTGCGGGCAAGTGGCTGTGGATCGCTGGGTTCGTGCTGCAGCTGGTTTGGCACGCTGTTGTGGTACACGATCTGCTTTTTCAATACTTCCTGTGGGCTGGCGTGGACGATTCTCTGGTTACTTTCCGGTTGCTGAGGATATGCGGGCCGCTGGTGGCTAGCCTCCCGTCTGCCGAGCGGCTGCTCAGATGGAGTGCTCTAGCAACTATCTTGGGCGTGTGGTGGAATCCGCGCTTTGCCCAGATCGTTAGGGGCTTTACCAAACACATCAGCGGAGTCTCGAAATGGTACTTTTTCCAGGCTTTGGCCGTCGGCATCCGCATTTTCTTGCAGAGCGTGGACTTGACGACGCCAAATCCGCTGCTGCTTCACATCCAAACAGCAGGCCACACTATTGCTGTGGCTGTTGCCCTCCTAGTAAGCTGCACCCTAGCAAACAACAACGACAAACACCCACTAACCTGTCAGATCTTCTCCCTTGCCCCCGCCGCAATCCGAATCAACATGGCCCCCCTATTCGGCACCACCTCCTCGCAACCCCTCCAACTCCACGACCCCGTGGAACCATCCCCATCCGGCCCGTCGTCCCGACTCGACGAGACAAAATCCATCGCCGACCTCCTCGATGAGATCTCCCGCTCCCCAACCTCCACCACCCCGCCTTCGCCAGTCGACATCTCGCCCTCCATCCCCCAGCGCCGCACCAACTTCCTCCCGATGGGCCACGCCCACACGCAAGCCGCGCAAACCCTAACCGCCCACCTCCAACAAATCGACCACCTCAACCTCTCGCAACAGCAGCAGCAACAACAACAACCCTCTCTCAACAACAACAACTACCACCACCCCCCAGACGAAATGGACTGGTCCCCAACCCCCACCTCAGCCCTCCCCCCTTCCCCCTTCCCCCTCATTAATACTACCACCCCTGGAGGAGGAGTAGGAGGAGGAGGAGGAATAGGAGGAGGAATAGGCTCCTCCTCCAAACACCGCGCCTTCAACACCCAAGGCCAGCGCCCATCCCAACCCTTTGGCTCCGCCCCCACCGAGCCGCGCAAGGGGCCCTTTTGGTACCGCGTCCCGCCCGCGCCGACCACCCCGGCGCAGCGCGTGTTCAACCCGCCCAATCAGCCGCGGTTGAGGGCGAGTCCGGTCGAGAACGGGCCGGGTGTCGTACCTTCCCTTCAGGGGGGGCAGGTGAAGTTTAGGAGGAGGAGGGATGGTGATGTGACTTCTCTGACGGGGGGGAAGGATGCGGAGGATGGGGGACAGCAGCAGCAGCAGCAGGTGGCGTTTGCGGAGCCGAGCTTTTTTGCGAATATGGTGGTTGGGACGGGCGGCGGGGAGGCTGGGAGGAGTGATCCGCGGAATGAGTTGTCGGGTATGTTTGGGGAGGGGTTCAAGCTGGATGGCGAGGCGGCCAGGGCGAGGGAGGGGGGTGGTGGTGGTGGGTGGTTGAGGCGGTTTGCTCGCGGCGGCGGTGGTGGGGATGGGAAAAAGAAGGCGTGATTTGCATGGTTAGTTAGCGGGTTGGGTGGGTTGTTTTTTGTTGGTTTATTCATGGGTACGGTTAGCTGCTTAGGTTTGGGTTGGGGCGGTTTGTTTGGATTGTGTTGCATTGCGTGGATAGGACGGCGGTTGTTTGTTAGAGTTATGGACCATTGTCCGCAGTTGAGGGCGGGTTATCATCACCCTGCCTGTTACATACATGTCAACTATTCCCAGTCTGAAACCTCAACCTGTTCAACCAAGACGCCTCATAACTGCATGAACCACTCCCATTCCAAACCCCCTTGCCCCTTGCCCGAACCTTGCCCTTTCCCACTGTTGCCGTCTCCCATTCCACCCAACCCTCTCCCCCCCCCCAAAACAACCCCCCCCTTCCATAGGTAGTTAAATATCTACGCAACGTCTACTACAACGGCCCCCGATCCCTCACAATCCCAAACCGATCCACCCCCAACCCCCACCCCTCCCCCGGAATCTCAAACCCCCTCATCACC